>OY740785.1:65493253-66012684 GCA_963514005.1 Raja brachyura
AGTGGGGTGCCTCAGGGATCTGTGTTGGGTCAACTATTGTTTGTCATATACATCAATGATCTTGATGATGGTGTGGTAAATTGGATTAGTAAGTATGCAGATGATACTAGGATAGGTGGTGTTGTGGATAATGAAGTAGATTTTCAAAGTCTTCAGAGAGATTTAGGCCATTTGGAAGAGTGGGTTGAAAGATGGCAGATGGAGTTTAATGCTGATAAGTGTGAGGTGCTACATCTTGGCAGGACAAATGAAAGCAGGACGTACATGGTAAATGGTAGCGAATTGAGGAATGCAGTTGAACAGAGTGATCTAGGAATAACTGCATAGTTCCCTTAAGGTGGAATCTCATGTAGATAGGGTGGTAAAGAAAGCTTTTGGTGTGCTGGCCTTTATAAATCAGAGCATTGAGTATAGAAGTTGGGATGTAATGTTAAAATTGTACAAGGCATTGGTGAGGCCAATTCTGGAGTATGGTGTACAATTTTGGTCGCCAATTTATAGGAAAGGTTCGATTTTATCATTTAAAAATAAATTGGATAGGTATATGGACGGGAAAGGAATGGAGGGTTATGGTCTGAGTGCAGGTAGATGGGACTAGGTGAGAGTAAGTGTTTGGCACGGACTAGAAGGGCCGAGTTGGCCTGTTTCCGTGCTGTAATTGTTATATGGTTATACTTTCAATATCCCACAATATCTGTCAACAAACTTTCACAAACTGCATGTACAACACATTTACATCATAAATCACCCAGGAAAACCTGTCAAGAAATACTTTTCTTTGCTCAATTACCCATCACAAAACAGGATGGCATGCAAAAATCAAATATAAAGTTATATTTAAATTTGCAGAAAATCATTTTTGCTCAGCTGGATGTCTAAAGTCAGAGTGCAGTATTAATGTGCAAATTCTGCAAGGGGCTGAAGTAAATTAGACTGAAAAAACAATTGTGGCTAATTAGGATACTCTGGACCAGAACAGTTTCTGGATTACTTCTGTCATGTTACTTGACGATTCCTTTAATCATAAATATATTATCTCTAACCATGAATAAGAGCCATGTCAGTCATGACAATTCCATTTATTTCCAAAATGACTATATCTGTGCTCTACAAATATTTTACACTCTAGCTTTAAGATTGTCAAGAGAGTCAAAATCTACAGGAGATGTGCGAGGCAAGCTTTTTTTACAGAGCGGATGATGGGGGCCTGGAACACGCTGCCATGGATAGTGGTGGTGGTGGCAGTTTCAGAGGTTTTTAGAAATGCACACAGATACGCTAAGAATGGAGGGGTATGGATCATGTGTAGGCAGATGAGGTTAGTTTATCTTGGCATTATATTTGGCACAGACATTGAGGGCTAATGGCCTGTGCCATACATTTCTATGTTCTATGTTTCCTTGGCAGTCTACATGGAGTAAATCTCCAATAGGTTGTGGGCCGAGGGGCCTTTTTGTGCAAGTTCATGACCCAACTCACGGATCAACATGAAATTTTAACATATTGTGTAAAAATATTATATAAATCATCCCTGAAAATCGTCAAGAACAAAACCTGCACATTTTTAATAAATTTGAGAAAACCTGAAATTTTTCGTGTAGCTTTTGTCCAATCAAAGCACGTTTACCATTGAGTCGGACGCCAATTGGCCAATCACATGCTTTGTTTCAGGGTAGCTAGGCAGGGAGCACACACCATGGCTGAGAGCACTTCTACTGATTGAAACATTGTGAATCAACTTGAACTGAAAGATCTGAATTTATGAAAATTAATCTGTATGGACTTTAATTAATTTAATTGCACCCTTTTATAATTTAAAACATCGGGATTTAGAGGCTGTACATTAATTAATTAATTAATTAATTCATTCATTCATTATTCATTCATTCATTCATTCATTCATTCATTCATTCGTGAAGTTGAGGGCCTAAACTATGTCTATCTATAACAAAGTAAATTAAATTTGTCATTAATGCTTGCTTGTTGAAGTCTAATAAGTCTTCTTTAACATCTAATCTCGGAGCTGCCTGCGATCACTTACCGCGAAAAAGTGCTCCGACCGCGGGGCCTATGTACTTAACATAGTGAAGCCGCGGTCTCCGTTAAGAAGCGGCTGATTCGTGAATGCCACGCCATGGAGTGTGTTTGGATCATCTCCGCGGGGGGAGGCTGTACATAGTGCCGTCCGTAGCGGCCGTTTCCAGGCCCCGACCATGGGAGAACAACGGAGGAATATTGACTGCACTTTATAGGCTTCCATCGGAGTGAGAAATGGTCAGAAATGGTTGATGTTTATGTTGAAATGAATTGGTGTATGTGAACTTGAATTTGAACTAATTTATCTATGAACTTATTTATCTGAACTTATTTATCTAATTTATTTAACTTAGTAACTTAGTCTCATTTACATTAAGAAGAGGTTGACAATTTAAGAATTGCATGCAGACTTAATGACTATGAGATGTTTTTTTTTTTCTGTAGCCTCTGCCCCTCCAATCTTCAGAGCCCCATGCACATTCACACGCAAAAGTGTTTTGTGTGGACATGCACTGTAGGCACTGTGCCATAATGAACACTAATTTGATCATTTGCTGACTTGTCATCAAATCTACCTGGCCATGCGTACATGTATAATTTCCCCATTGATATGTTGATATTGTCTTACATAATATGAAAAAACATGAAAATATGTAAAATACGCCGAAACATATTATCTTCTATTATTAGGAAGCAGCAATATATCCCGGGTTATCACGCGAGCTATAGGAAGGTCTAGAAGGAAGAAAGGTAATGATAGCTCAAACAACAATTCTTTGTATTTATGGTCATATGATGTTACTTTGAACAATGAAAAGATATATTTGAGGATATTGATTTATTTTATTTTTCATTCCTTTTCTGTTTTCTTTTTCCTCTTTCAATTGAGTTCAAGACACTGAAAAGCCTGAAGCAGGTGAATCACCTCAAGAGGCAGTTCCTGATGGTGAGGCAGATGAGCCGGCCCCAAAGAGACTGCTTCGCTTGGTTAACAAACAGCAACTGTTTGTTAACCAAGCTGAGCACCCTGACCGCAGTAGATGAAGCTAGATACAACTTGTTCCTTATGTTAACAAAATCAGGGGCACGTTTACCACCAACAGCAGACTATCTCAGAAAGCATGTCATGAGAGCAAATTACCAGGCTGCTATACATTCAAAATGTCTGGAACAGATTCCACAAATTTCCAGTCCAAAGGGACAAGGGTTGAAAATTGTAGGTGGTGAATTGGACATTGACTGGGGGTGATCTGCCTCCAGCCCCAAGCACCTTGCTAGAATTAACATACTGTTCATGCAAGAAAACAAGCTGTGAGAAATCAAGTACAGGAAAAGGAAGATGCTCATGTCAACAGCATGGTGTGCCATATACAGATTTACGTAAGTGTGTTGACTGCAGAAACTCCATTACTACAAAAGACTTGAATCTGGTGAAGAACATTCAGATGAAGATTAGATGTAATGTAAACAAATAAATTTGGGAAATAAATTGTTAAATAAAGTTTTATTTTAATGTTGATCGTTTCACTGTTTATTTGGTCAAATTATTTAAACAATGAGTGAATTACTTATGATAATGGCGTGCTGGTAAATGACAGTGCGACAGTCCACCCACCCATCCACACATACATACATACACACATCCACAAACACATTCATCCGTACGCACACATACTTGCACACATACATCCACACATACATACACACATCCATCCGCACACACATACATCAACACACACATACATGCACACATACATACACACATCCATATATTCACACACACATACATCCACACATCCATCCGCATGCACACATTCATCCACACACATACATCCATACATACATTGGCTTGCAAAAGTTTTCATACCCCTTGAACCTTTCCACATTTTGTCATGTTACAACCACAAATGTAAATGTATTTTATTGGGATTTTATGTGATAGACCAACACAAAGTGGTGCATAATTGTGAAGTGGAAGGGAAATGATACATGGTTTCCAAACTTAATTCCAAATAAAAAACTGAAAAGTATAGCGTGCAAAAGCATTCTGCCCCCCTGAGTCAATACTTTGTAGAACCACCTTTTGCTGCAATTACAGCTACAAGTCTTTTGGGGTATGTCTCTACCAGCTTTGCACATCTAGAGACTGATATTTTTGCCCATTCTTCTTTGCAAAATAGCTCAAGCTCTGTCAGATCGGATGGAGAGCGTCTATGAACAGCAATTTTCAAGTCTTGCCAGAGATTCTCAATTGGATTTAGGTCTGGACTTTGACTGGGCCATTCTAACACATGAATATGCTTTGATCTAAACCATTCCATTGTAGCTCTGGCTGTATGTTTAGGGTCGTTGTCCTGCTGGAAGGTGAACCTCCGCCCCAGTTTCAAGTCTTTTGCAGACTCTAACAGGTTTTAGAAACATAGAAACATAGAAAATAGGTGCAGGAGTAGACCATTCGGCCCTTCGAGCCTGCACAGCCATTCAATATGATCATGGCTGATCATCCAACTCAGTATCCTGTACCTGCCTTCTCTCCATACTCCCTGATCCCTTTAGCCACAAGGGCTAATTTTCTTCCAAGATTGCCCTGTATTTGGCTCCATCCATCTTCCCATCAACTCTGACCAGCTTCCCTGTCCCTGCTGAAGAAAAGCATCCTCACAGCATGATGCTGCCACCACCATGTTTCACAGTGGGGATGGTGTGTTCAGGGTGATGTGCAGTGTTAGTTTTCTGCCACACATAGCATTTTGCATTTAGGCCAAAAACTTCAATTTTGGTCTCATCAGACCAGAGCACCTTCCTCCACATGTTTGCTGTGTCCCCCACATGGCTTGTGGCAAACTGCAAACGGGACATCTTATGGCTTTGTTTCAACAATGGCTTTCTTCTTGCCACTCTTCCATAAAGGCCCGATTTGTGGAGTGTACGACTAATAGTTGTCCTGTGGACAGATCCTCCCACCTGAGCTGTGGATCTCTGCACCTCCTCCAGAGTTACCATGGGCCTCTTGGCTGCTTCTCTGATCAATGCTCTCCTTGCCCGGCCTGTCAGTTTAGGTGGACGGCCATGTCTTGGTAGGTTTGCAGTTGTGCCATACTTTTTCCATTTTCGGATGATGGATTGAACAGTGCTCCGTGAGATGTTCAAAGCTTGGGATATTTTTTAATAACCTAACCCTGCTTTAAAGTTCTCCACAACTTTATCCCTGACCTGTCTGGTGTGTTCCTTGGGCTTCATGATGCTGTTTGTCCACTAATGTTCTCTAACAAACCGCTGAGACTTTCACAGAACAGCTGTATTTATACTGACATTAGATTACACACAAGTGGACTCTATTTACTAATTAGGTGACTTCTGAAGGCAATTGGTTGCACTGTATTTTATTTAGGGGTATCAGAGTAAAGGGGGCTGAATACTTTTGCACGCCACACTTTTCAGTTTTTTATTTGTAAAAAAATGTGAAAACCATGTATCATTTTCCTTCCACTTCACAATTATGCGCCACTTTGTGTTGGTCTATCACATAAAATCCCAATAAAATACATTTACGTTTGTGGTTGTAATGTGACAAAATGTGGAAAAGTTCAAGGGGTATGAAAACTTTCGCAAGCCACTGTACATCCACACGTACACCCGCACGCACACATACATGCACACATACATCCACACACATACATCCATCCACACACATACACACACACATACATCCACACACACACATCCATCCACACATACATACACACATCCATCCACACATCTACAGATACACGTTTGACAGGTATACACAGACACACACACACAAACTACAGATACTCAAACAATGCAACACTTTTGGGGTTCTTTTACGTTAAAGGTAATAGTCCACATTTGCAAAGGACCTCTGCGGCAGTCTCATTCAAAAACACACTCACAATTATATTAATTATATTATTTTTATATAATATAATTATACTTAATTATATATGATTACAGTCATATTCACGTCATATATATATATATATATGGTTTAAACGGACTACAACATGGAAATAGGCTCTCCATGGTGGAATATGGGCATTGGACACTAGATGGCGCTTACTTTTCCGATCGCATTTTCTAATTAGTTTAATTAATTAAATGCAACTTTTGGCACTGATGAGATATGACTTCCTTCTCAATTATATTTCATCTAAATCTGTGCAAAATTTCATGTAGTTCCGAGATGTGGGTCACGAAAATTGATTTCTAGACACATTTTTGATGCTCGGCCCACAGCCTACAAGAAAATAGGCATTTTCCAGAACATACAGTAGGCAGTCTTTGAATATTTTAAAGACAGCTAGATTTTTGATAAAACAAGGGGGGTGAATGCCAGGATGGGCAGGAATGCAAAATTGAGATTATAATCAGATCAGCGATCATCTATCTCTAAAACTCTCATCTTGTTTGTTAGTATGTCTGCGTGTCTCTCTGTCCATGTGATCCTGAATTTAAGCCAAAACGGTACACGATAGCACTACAATTTTTGTCCCACCTTACTCACCATTGTCCTGGTGTGTGGTGTATGAAGTCCAGATTGATGGTATACTTTACGTTATTGACATTTTAAACTTAAAAAAATTAAAACAGCGCCCCCACTTGCCATTAACAGCGTATGACAGCACAATGGGATCTCATTTACATAAACTGCCCGGGAGGATGGGGATAGCGGGAGAGGAGGGGGTTCGGGAGGGGATAGGGGTTATGGAGGAAGGGAGGGAGTGACTGAGGGTAGGGGAAAGGATTATACATACTATACAAGTATATTATACTAAATGTATTGTCTTGTTTGGACATCTGTCTGCGTGCCTGCGAGCGATCTCAAGGATCTACGCCAAAATGGTACACAATACTCAGCTTTTCCCATCGTTGTTCTTACAGGTTTCCTTCAGATGTGATGTTATATTTCACAAATTATTGATATTTAAAGGTTTAAAAAAGCCAACTTTGAAAATAATAACTGCCTTTGAGAGAAAGACTCTTCCAGCAGCTTCCAGTGATGATGTGACAATGGCACCTCACAGTCGTCCGATCACAATAGGAACTCATTTACACAAGCTGCTGTGAAGGTTCCGAAAACCGAAAATGACATCACAATGTGATCTCTGCTGCCAATACACAAGCTTCAATACAAATGTCCTTCAGGGAACGAATCTGCCAGCCTAACCCAGCACAGCAAAGTTTATTGATTAGATTTGGATAACAAAGAGGAAGAATCTGTCAGCCTAACCCAGCACAGCAAAGTTTAATGATTAGATTTGGATAACAAAAGTTGTCTTTGTCGGTGGCACCTACATCACATTAAATCTTAGTGCAATTGCATTATTTTTAGTTTAAAATGAACTGCACAGTTGGGGACTATGGGTGAGTGGTGGAATATTGCATTGGGGGAACGGGTTACATTGGAGGAAAGGGTGAGTGGTGGGATCTTACGTTGGGGAACGGATTGCATGGGGGACCAGGCCTCCCGTGTGACAGGGAACCAATGGGTGAGTGGTGCAATCATACGTTGGGGAACGGTTTGTGTTG
Organism: Raja brachyura; assembly: GCA_963514005.1. The sequence goes on from OY740785.1 coordinate 65,500,841, forward strand.
GGGGACCAGGCCTCCCATGGGGGCTATGGGTGAGTGATGGATTATTGCATTGGGGGAATGGGTGAGTGGTGGAAACGGGTTGCATTGGGGGAACGGGTGAGTGGATTATTGCATTGGGGGATGGGGCCAAACGGGTCCCACTTGATCTAGTCTATACTATTACTAAAACTCTCATCATGTCCTCTTCTGGTTTGCATTTATTTTTTTACATTTGCGCAAAAATGGTACCCATCGCTATGATATTTTTGCCACCTTACCGTTCTCCTCTGCTGCAAGCGCACCAAGTTTTGTTACGATCGGTGGAATATTACAAAAGTTATGAAGGCTTAAAAAATAGTGAGATCAGCAGATTGGTCTTCTCGCCTGTCATTCACCATGAAGGTAACGCCCCTTCCGGCACCCGCTGTCAATCACCGGGGCGAGGAGAATAAAACCCCAGATGCGGGGCTGAGTCCAAAGACCGTGAGTGAGAGAGTCCAGAAGCTGTGAGTGAGAGAGCCCAGCCCCCCAGCTGCCAAGCCCGAGAGCCGCCCAGCCTGAGAGCCAGCCAGCCTCCTACCCCAAGATCCACCCAGCCCGAGAGCCGCCTAGCCTGAGAGCACCAAGCCGTCCAGCATGAGAGCACCCCACACAACGCCTACCCTCCACACATCCCCTCCCCCCACAACCCCTTCCCCCATAACCCCTCCCCCACCCCACACACACCCCCACTCACCACCCTTTCCCCCTTCCTACACTGCCCCGCCCACACAACCCCCATCCCTCCCCTCCTCACCTCCTCCCCACCCTTGCCCTCCCACACATGAAGAGGAGGGGGAGAGAGTGCTGGGGATGAGGGGAAATGAGCCACGCCTGCACAGTTAGGGACTATGGGTGAGTGATGGAATATTGGGGGAACGGGTGAGTGGTGGAATATTGCGTTGGGGAATGGGTTGTGTTGGGGGACCAGTCCTCGCGTGTGACTGGGACTCAACGGGCCCCACTTAGTCTAGTATACTATTAAAAGACTCATCTTGTTTCTATATAAATATATAGTGTGTGTGTGTGTGTGTGTGTGTGTGTGTGTGTGTGTGTGTGTGTGTGTGTGTGTGTGTGTGCGTGCGTGCGTGCGTGCGTGTGGGTTATACTTCATGTAATTGATATTTAAAGGTTTAAAAAAGCCAACTTTAAAAAGATTTTTACTGTTAAATCCTTGCAGCCCCAGCTTACAACGAGGTTCCATACAAAGTTGCAATCCAGGAACACTCTGTGCTTCCAGGAACTTTTCACCTGAATGGAATCTCACAGACCCCTGACATTTGCAACAGTCCTGTGCGTTAGACAGGGGAGTGGTGGAATCTTATGTTGGGGAACGGGTTGCGTTGAGGGAACAGGCCTCCCATGGGGGACTATGGTGGAATATTGTGTTGGGGGAACTGGTTACTTTGGAGGACCAGGCCTATCATCTGACAGGGACCCAACGGGTCCACTTGGTCTAGTATATTACTAAAACTCTCATCTTGTTTGTACCTATATATATTTGTACCTATATTTGATTCCAAAATTGTGCAAAAACGGTACAAGATAGCTCGACAATTTTAGGCCCACCTTACTCACCAATATCCTGGGATGTACAGTGGCAATTTTTGTTCAGATTGGTGTTATATTTTACAAGTTATTTACATTTTTGTTTGTTTTTGTTTATGCTTTTGTTTATTTTTGTTAGAAGTACAATAGTGTGGTACTTGAGTACCTAATACATAAATACATATTTCCATTTTTGTACAACTTCGTACTTTTAATTTAATAATAAAAGAACAGTGAGAGAAAAAATAAATAAAGAGTGTCAGAATAGATAGACAAGAAAGTAGAAACAGATAGCAAAAGAAATAAAGGACAGAGATGAGAAGCTAAAAAGATTGAAAGAAAAGGATAAAGTAGAGAAAAGAGAGATTAGGAGAGATCTACCTATTTCGTATTTTTGCCCATCCGTCACCCGGTTCTAAACCATTTAATTTCTAAGGTTATGTTATGTTGCACCATATGCTTGTAAAAAGTTGATAAAAGAAGACCAAGTCTTTAAGAATTGGTCTACTTTGCCTAGTAGGAGGAATCTCATTTCTTCAAGATGTAGCATTTCCGACATATTTGAAATCCACATTTTGAATGTTGGCGTGGTTGCGTTTTTCCAAAATTTGAGTGTAATTTTTTTTGCTGTTATTAAATCGTAATTAAGAAAAGCTTCTTCGAATATAGTTAGTTTACTTCCCTCTTCCATTGATCCAAAGATAATCAGTTCTGTATTGGGTTTCAATTTTGTGTTAAATAGTTTTGTAAAAATTCCTAAAATTTCATTCCAAAATTTATGCAGTTTTGTACAAGAGACAAAGGAATGTGCTATAGTGGCATTTTGAGTTAGACATTTGTCACAGATGGGGGAAACATTTGAAAATATTTTATTCAGTCTAGTTTTTGAATAATATAAGTTATTGACATTTAAAACTTAAAATAACTTAAAACAGCGCCCACACTTGCCACATGCGCAGTGGACCCCATATCCGCACGTGGGCAGTTGGGGCCTTTCCAGTTTTTCAGATCACCTTTACTTTTGCGTGCACTTGCCTGGCCTCACAAAGGGGACCCAACGGCTCTCCGGGTAAGTTTCCTTCAATTTTACAAACGCCTCCATGGGTCCTCTACTTTAACTTAATTTCTTCCCCCCGGGCCCTTGGCTGGGGTTGGAGCTGGTGCGGGGTCTGGGGACAGTATGAGGCCATGCTGGGGGTCTGGGGGTGGCGTGAGGCCATTTCGGGGATCTGTGGCCTGGATGCTGAGGCTTGGTTTGGGGTTTGGACGCCGCTGCTCGGGCTCGCAGGGAGGGAGAGGACCGGGACCCGGGGCAAGGACTAGGCTGCAGCCTTGGCGTCTCGCTCCACCTCCTTAGCTCAAGGCCACTCAGCCACCTCCACCCCTACCCCACCGACGGCCTCCGCCTCAAATACTTCATTGCTGACGTGGTGGAGGGGAAAGTAGGGGAGGTGAGGAGGGAGGGTGGCAGAGGAGGAGGGATGGTGGTGGAGTGGAGGGAGAGTGGGGGGTGGAATAGGGGAGAGGTGAGGAGTGGGGGAGGAGGGGGATAGAGGGAGAGGAGAGGGGTTATGGAGGGAGGGAGTGACTGAGGATAGGGGAAAGGAGTGAGGGAGGGAGTAGTGGAGGGGAGGAGTGCAGAGGCAGGGTGAAGAGGAGGGGATGGGAGTGCCAGGGGATGAGGAGGATAGGGGTAGGAAGGACGGCGAGGTTATGGGGGAGAGGAGGGGCAAGAGAGAGGAGGGGAGCGAGAGGGTGAAGGGAGGATGCAGAGGAGGGTTGGTGGAGGGTGGGGAGAGGGAGGATAATGGAGGAGGGGAATAGGGGACTGAAGAGAGAGACTGAGATGCGTTCACATGTTATTGGCATTTGAAACTTTAAAAACGTCAGCCGTGCCTGCGCAGTTGGGGGCTATGGGTGAGTGGTGGAATATTGCATTGGGGGACCGGGCCCAACGGGTCTGCACTTGGTCTAGTATAGCCTATAAATTGTCACAGTTGTCCAACATCCACTTAAATTTTTCTCCAATTGTATAATGATGACCAAAATCCTCACCTTTCTTCCAACTGTCTGTCCACAATCGATAAGTAAACCACACTGACTGTATCCTTGATATCATGCATGGTAGAGACACAGTATGTGCTTCAAAGCTAGCGTTGCCAAGGTGGTCCAGTTAAACGTTCTCTACATTGACCAACTCCCCTTACCTTTACTTATATGCTGCTGATGCTTCATCTACACCCTTGGTACTGTAATATCTCAATACGTCAGTGCACAGCTATGTATCATCTTTCATTCTATCCTTCATAAATAAGATCATTCAAGATTCGGTTCTTATACCTTAACTAGGATCGTTGCTCTCACCCATCACCTTTGTATTATTTGGTTCACTGCTGACTGCAGGGTGCAAGGTTGTCCTTTGAGGCTCTGTTGGACTTAGTCCCCTGAGTACGTCTGAGAATGCAATCTCCACAATTCATCAAATGTTAAAATTTCGGCCAGAAACCTTCCCATTTCTAATCATTGAGGACACAAGATACCGTATTGTCTCTTCCTTTATTGGTAAATAGTTACACAATTAAAATTGACTGTTTTATAATTTTAGATTAAAAAGTAGTTACCCCCAACTTCAAAACACATTTTTTCATCATAATTTTATTATAAAACCCCTGTCTCACGGTGCGAGTTGGCCCACTAGTGACCCCGAGTTTTCACTCGTGGTGATCACGTACAACCAACGTAGCGGGAACGTCGGAAATCGCGCGATCAACTTGTCCACTCGTGGCGCCAACGGCAGGTACCCGTGAAACTTGTGAACTCGTGAAAAAAGTCAAACATGTTTGATTTTTTCCACGAGTGAAATTTAGTGTTCAAGTTTAAAATTGAAACATTTAAACTCGTTGTAATAAGGTAGTGGCTCGTGCGATTACCTTTGTGATTCGTGAGTTTACCGTGGGAACTCCTTATCTCAGCGGGACAAGCAGCATCTCTGGAGAGAAGGAATGGGTGATGGGATGGCGTTTCCAAATTTCTGCTGCGTCCTAGTGCTCCATCTCAGATGGTAAAGCTCCAACTTTAAAGTGGCATATGACAATCTTAACTCTTCACATTTTACAGGATTGGATGCGAATCAGTGATATTCTCGGCCATTCTCCGTCACACATTGAGAGAGGGACGGGGAGCGGGGAATCATGGTGGATGTCTAAAGGGTGTAACTCCAGGGCACTGCCCCACACACTGACCCTTGACTGAAGCCCAGGGACTGCTCAGAACAGACAAGTCCGCCCTCTTTAACCTGACTCCCCTCCTCGTCCATTCTGCTGGAGCCCTTCCTCAAATCCCACCGGGAACAGTTGGGCATCACAGTTGAAAGATGCAGCAGTACAGAGTCCAGGGCATTCGGTGCCATCTCTCTGACACTCACAGGTAGACAAGAAAGCGTCAGGAGCACGGCGGTGGTGGTGATGGGCAGACACAGACTGTGGGAAAGTCCCTGTGTGGAGGCTGATCCTGTCTTGATTTAGATTGTGCTGATTGGAATTATTACTGTCACTCTCTGTATTACCCTCTTGATTTCACATTGTTTGTTGCAGCAAGGTCTGGAAAGCTCACAATGTGTTCTGTGCTTCCAGTGATTGTGATTGAACTGTAACATTGCAGTTTCATCAGCTCAAAAAACGAGCATCAAAATAAAAAGGATCTTGATGTGAATGACTTTTTGTGTATGTCTCCCCGTGACCTGTGTGGGTTTTCTCCGAGATCTTCGGCTTCCTCCCACATTCCAAAGATGTTCAGGTTTGCAGGTTAATTGGCTTGTATAAGTTGTCCCTAGTGTGGGTAGGATGGTGTTAATGTGCAAGGGTCATTGGTCGGCACAGACCCGGTGGGCTATAGGCCCTGTTTCCGCGCTGTATTCTAGAAAGTATTTAAATAGACAAGGCAGGGAAAGGATAAGGACCTAATTTGAGCAAATGCAATTAGTGCGGATGGGTAAAAAGGATATGAAGGGATGGTTCTGTGCTGTTTGACTCTGTAATTCTATTATCAGGCAATGACCATCTCCAACAAAAGAGATTGGTAACACTTTTCGAACAACATTCACTGACAGTCCCTGGTCCAATGATATGGGCTCCACCACGGTTGCGAGTCTCTCCCTGCTGCAGCCTTCTTCCACCTTCTTAGCCGCCGGCCAAACACCATCCTCGGCCAGTTCCACTGAGGTCATCTTCTTGGGCTGCGCTTTGTCAGGGACCTCCCCCTCCACCTTCCTGCCATGAGGCCAGCTTACAGGATCTAAGGCACACGCATATGTCTCCACTATAAGGTGGCGACCCTCAGAGAAGTCCCAGCCTCAGAAACAACTCAACACAATAAATAATGTAAAGCAGCCTGGGGCAAGATGGTTTGCCCATGATTTAAATTTGAAACATCATCCCGTCACCCATTCCTTCTCCCCAGAGATGCTGCCTGCCCGCTGAGTGACCATACTGAGGGAATTCCCACGTATATGAAGCAGAGAGAAACGCGAGTTCTACACGGCTCTGCCCAACGTTTGAGAATGGATTTGGTGGTTTTTACTCACTCCTCCTCCCTGCTCACCCACCCACCCACCAAGCCAGCCAGCCGGACCCCTCCTCGTTACAGCAGCGGACGCAACATTTCCAAGAGAATGGGGCAGAGAGCTGGGGCAGCGCTGGGATGGGGGCAGGGCAGATGAGGCGCACCAAAGGAACAAACAAGTTGATGGCTGCAAGGGGCAGGCGGCATTGGTCTTGTGCCCCAGCGAGGTAGACCGCTCTTCCCCCTGCTAATGCACACACAGAAAGAAAGAGATGAAAGCAGAGAATGATCCCAGCCTAGCTCTGGCACTGGACGGTGCGCATTTCCCCTTTGTAGGGCCCACCAATAGACATGGCCGCGCTGAATTCTATTTTTAACTCAAAGCCGCAGGATGGAGTTGTCTTCTTTTTACACTGTTGCTTTGCCACCACCTCCTCCTTGTTGCATAATGGCAGCGAGTGCGGGGCCGAGATCATGCCTTGTTTTTTTAAGTTCTGAAATTGAATAATATACTCTGTCCTGCTCCTCTATTTGGTACTTGTAAAACAGGCTTTCGTTCACGGTTGACTCAAGAGTACCCGTGAGAGGAACTTGGTAACTCGGGAGGGGAACTTGGAACATCGCATAAACGGCAAACTTAGTCATACCCGTGGGAACTCGGTTAAACTCTTGTTCATACACTTGGAGTCTCGTACACAACCACAAGTCTTTCACACGGGGTACCTCGTGGGTCAACTCGCACTGTGAGACAGGCCCTTTAATTGTAGAATATCAGAGATATCATTACTTGCAATTATCTTTATCTTTATACAAAAATGAACTGTTAAATTCCATGTGCTCTTCACTGGTGTAAATGAAAAAAAGGATTTGTAATCTACAATTTATATTGTATGTTTTTATGTGCAACTATATCTGAAGGCCTGTCAAACCATGGCTTTGAAGGCTTATGTGTAGAATTTCCCTCTACTAGAATTATAGAGCAAATAATTAATATTTCATATAGTCATACAAAATACTCAAAAATGGTTTTAAAATTCTAACAATTATTTTGTGTATGCAAATAGTTTTGACATACATTTTCCCCATCATAACATTGTCTCCAAAATACAGAGCTGCATTCATTAGGATAATCAATTCATTTACTGTCTAAAAACAATGCAAATCCAACTTGCAACGGGCCATAGTCATGAGGCAGTGTGGAGCACTGAAGGTTAAAATAGGAAGAGGCTTCAGTGCCTTTATTTTCAATTGTGGATGCAATGACACGTGAAAAGAGCAAAGGACACAATTACAGCAAGGAATCTGTGCACTAGATGCAAGCAAATTGTTCTCTTCCGAATGGGCCTGTCCCACTTAGGGAACTTTTTAGGCGACTGCAGGAGACTATGCAGTCGCCACATGTTCGCGGATGGTTGCCGGGGAGTCGCCATCATGATCATGAGGAGTTCCCACATTTTGTGAACTAGTCGCGGTTTCATTATGGTCGCCGAGGATTTTTCAGCATGTTGAAAAATTAGCGGCTACTAGAATGATGCCACCATGGAGAGTAGCGAGAATTCTCGAGCCGTAGGTGGGTCGCAAGAAGGTCCTAGTAGGTTGCCAGGAGGTCGAAGGTTCTCTTCGGTTCTCGTCAGTACTACCCGGTGAATTTCATTGGCTCATTGGGGAAAAAAACGTAAGCAGTAGTTTTCAGAATCAAGGATAACCGACCGGTAATGTTAAATGTTTGCTGAACTTCACAGCTGTGTATCTCTAGCTTATTAAATGTTATCTGACTTCTTAAAAGTTGTCTCCACCCCTTCTCCCTCCTTCTCCTCCCCCCCCCCCCCCTCTACCCCCCCTCTTTTAAAGGACTTACCATACACTGTGCTAGCCGTCTTAATTACAGCGCCAACCTTCCTGTTCATCGCTGTGTGTGTCTGTATCACCTTGGCTTTGCACCGTGTGAATTTCAGACAGCGATCCCCCGGCTTGCCCTGACCCCCGCCTTTGCGCTGTGTTTGTGTGCATATGCGTGTGTGTGTGTGTTCCTCTCTGACAGTCGCTGTTCCAGTTGCCGGTTTTTCAGGCGACTGCCGGCAACTTGACAGTCGCCGGCAGTAACCTGAAAAATCGCCTAAGTGGGATAGGCCCAGGACGAAAAAAAAATAAAGAAAGCAAGGTAGCATCTCAACCAGTTTCTCAAGTCCAACTGATAGATGCATGACAAATCCAGATATTATTTCATCACAGAGCCCATGCTATACAGTGCCCTTCATAATGTTTGGGAGAAAGACCCAACATTCATTTATTTACCTCTGTACTCCACAATTATAGATTTGTAATTGAAAAAAAATCACATGTGGTTGTGCACATTGCCAGATTTTATTAAAAACAATTTTACACATTTTGGTTTCACCATGTAGAAATTACAGCTGTGTTTATACATAGTCCCCCCATTTCAGGGCACCATAATGTTTGGGACACGTGGCTTCACAGGTGTTTGTAATTGCTCGGGTGTGTTTAATTGCCTCCTTAATGCAGGTATAAGAGCTCTCAGCACCTAGTCTTTCCATCACCGTTGGAAACTTTTATTGCTGTTTATCATCATGAGGACCAAAGTTGTGCCAATGAAAGTCAAATAAGTCATTATGAGACTGAGAAACAAGAATAAAACTGTTAGAGACATCAGCCAAACCTTAGGCTTACCTAAGGTTTGACTGATGTCAACTGTTTAGAACATCATTAAGAAGAAAGAGAGCACTGGTGAGCTTACTAATCGCAAAGGGACTGGCAGGCCAAGGAAGACCTCCACAGCTGACGACAGAAGAATTATCTCCATAATTAAGATAAATCCCCAAACACCTATCCGACGGATCAGAAACACTCTTCTGGAGTCGGGTGTGGATTTGTCAATGACCATTGTCCGCAGAAGACTTCATGAACAGAAATACAGAGGCTACACTGCAAGATGCAAACCACTGGTTAGCCATAAAAATAGGATTGCCAGGTTGCAGTTTTCCAAGAAGTACTTAAAAGAGCAACCACAGTCCTGGAAAAAGGTCTTGTGGACAGATGAGATGAAGATTAACATATCAGAGTGATGTCAAGAGCAAAGTATGGAGGAGAGAAGGAACTTCCCAAGATTCAAAGCATACCCCCTCATCTGTGAACGCGGTGGTGGGGACTTCCGGTGGCGCCATGCTGGGTTAAAGAGGCACACCAGCCAGCTCCGTGAAAAAAACGGGAAAAAAATTGGGAGAAGAAGCCCTACCTGCTGCCTGCCGTTTCTGCATGAATCGCTGTGAGTGACGTCATCAGGCGCGCGACCGTAATGGTAACACAGCGCAGCCCACCCGCGGATAAACCCAAACTTAGATATACAAGGCAAAAACCGGCAGAAGAACAAAGCCTGACAAGCACCGGGCTCAGGTAGGACATCATCCCAGGAAGATGTGTCTAAAAAGTTAAAGAAAAAATCGGAGATGGAAAAACTTAACTTTTTTTATACAAGAAATAATAGAGTTAAAATCGGAATTAAAGTCTGATTTGGCAAAAATTTTAAGGAAGATATAGGAAAAAATGAAGGAGGAGATTAAAAAGTTAAAGTTTGAAATTAATACCTCTGCTCGGGAATTATCTGATAATCTGAGAAAGGAAATTGCAGAAATATTAGCGGATCAAGCTGCATTTACAGCAGAAGAGATGAATGCTAAAATAAAAAGTAAGCTGGAAAAGGAGCTGGAACCTTTGGAAACAGTACTTAATGAGCAGTCGTCGGCAATAAAGGACCTTGAGGATTTAGCCGAAACAAATGCTCAGTCTATGAAAGCACTCCTCAGAGAAAATCAACGCTTATCTGATCAACTGGGCAAAATAACTGAAAAATGTACCGAGCTGGAAGGGCGCCAGTGAAGGCAGAACCTGAGAATTGTGGGTATTCGAGAAGGGAGAGAAACGAATCAAGATACCCGAGAGTTTACTGCAAACTTACTGCAAAAGGTTTTATCTCTGGACCAGAAACCTTTACTAGGCCGAGCACACAGAGTAATGAGGCGTTATACAAGACGCCCCTCCAAGACAAATGATAGTGAAAGTCCAGTATGATCATGTTTTGGAGGAGATGATGAACAAAATAGTAAGAAGCAGAAATCTTACATACGAAGGAGACTTTATCAGCATTTATCGAGATTACCCAGCAGAGGTTTCTAAGAAGCGGAATGCGTTTAAGGGGACCAAAAGAATTTTGAGAGAAGTGAAGAACCTGAAGTACACTCTGAGATACCCAGCCACTCTAAGAGTCACCCACAACCAGGAAGAACACTATTTCAAAAACCCAGCAGATGCACTGGACTTTGCCAAGAGGATCAAGAGTCAAGAGGAAGACTGAATGAAAGTTTCAAAGATGAACCTCATTAATAAATAAATCGTATCCTCATGACTGGAATGGACTATGGACTTGTGGTACTTAAAGAAGATGGAGAAGGAGGCGGCCTGGAGACTCGGATGGGAGATACGGATTGGACATTCTTTTATGGACATTAATAATTAGAATAATAACACTACTAATATTAACTAACAAATACTAAAATCCTCGGCGTAGTATTATTACTAATTTACAGCACGGTACTAATACCAATTAAAGTTGATAATCTTCAATTAAGGATTAATAATTACTTATAGCTGATTTAAATAGAATTAGATAATTATTAAGTATAATCATATAGAATGTAAAGCTTGACTTTATTTACACCCCTTGGTAATTTTTTATTTTTCTCCCCTTTTTTTAAATTTTTTATTTTCCTCCCTTTTTATTACATTTTATGATATATCTTTAATTTGTTTTAAGTATAGATATTATCATATACTTGAATGATAGAAACCGTACACATTTAATATTCCCGGTTAAATATTTTTATGAATTAACAATATTAAGGAGCCACAGAGCTGGTAAGATAATAACAACGTCTGCGGAAGTCCTTAGATGATTAGCCATGTTAGAATGGCTAACACTCACTGCGCCAATCTTAGATGTAGTTTTTTCTTTCTTTTTGCACCCTTTTAACCTCTTAATCTATCCTTTTTTTAATATTACTCTCTTATTATTATTTTATAATTGAATGGAGTTATAAATCAATGCAAAGGAGATATATACGTGAGCGTCATTTATGGGTCTTGAAATTCATCTATTCGAAGTTCGGGTATAAGGTCGGGTATGTCGAGCTGATCCATTTGCTCTATTACAGACCCCTTAGACAAATGATGCAAGACTTAAAAACGAATATGGGGAATGGAGGAATAACGTTTTGTAGCTGGAACGTAAAAGGTATTAACGAACCAATTAAGAGAGGTAAAGTATTAACACACCTAAAAGCACTCAAAGTAGATGTGGCATTTATCCAAGAAACACATTTAAAAAAAGACGCAGAGCATAGATTAAAAGCCAAATGGATTGACAAAGTGTATCACTCTTCTTTTACACATAAATCAAGAGGGGTAGCAATATTAATCCGTAAAGGTACTTCATTTAAACATACCTCAACCATAACCGATAAGGAGGGCAGATATATCATTATAACAGGAGAATTATATACACAAAAAATGATTTTTGTTAATATTTACGGCCCATATTTTGACAGTCCATCGTTTTTCAGGAAAATACTAAATACTATCCCAGAATTACCACAACACAATTTAATAATTGGAGGAGATCTAAATTGCACACTAGATCCTTACTTAGACAGATCATCAAGTCAACGGAAAATTAAATCGCATTCCAGCGATCTAATAAATGCATATATAGATACTAGTAACACAATGGGACGAGAATACTCGTTTTACTCATCGGTACATAAAACCTATTCAAGAATAGACTACTTTCTGGTAGACTCAAAACTTATCCCACTCACTTATAATTCAAAATATCACAATATTATAATTTCAGATCATGCACCATTATCTTTTATGATTAAAATAACTGGAAAAATGGAAAAGCAGGGACAATGGAGACTCAACCCACAAATTTTAAAGGACAAAACAACTCAAGAATATATCACAAAACAGATTGAGATCTTCTTTGAAACAAATGACAAACCAGAAATATCTTCGCCACTACTATGGGAAACTTTTAAAGCATATACACGTGGAATCATGATATCCGCTCAAGCATTTTATAACAAAGAGAATCGGAGGATACAGCAAGCATTGGAAAAGGAGATTAAACAACTAGATATAGAAAACGCTGCTAACCCAACCATGATTAAACATAATAAAATCCCTGCATTGAAATATAAATTAAATAAAATACAATCAGACCAAATTGTAAAACTTTATCAATATACTAAACAAATACAATTTGAATTTGGAGATAAGCCACAAAAATTATTGGCTCGTCAATTAAGAAAATTGCAGGGAGAAAAAATAATCCATAGGGTGAAATCAGACAAATGGAATTACTAACACAAACCAAAGATATTAATGAGAGATTTTTGCAATATTATAAAAATTTATATTCAGCCAAAACGACAGAAAATCATATAGGAATAGAAACATTTCTAAAAAATTGTAATTTAAAGGTATTAGATTTAGAAGACAGAGAATCACTAAACACTGAAATAACCATTAAAGAAATCGAAGAATCTATTAGGTCATTAAAAAATGGTAAAGCACCAGGACCGGATGGGATTGGATCGGAATTTTATAAAACATTTGATGATCTGATGATACCACGGTTAAAGACACTTTATGAACATATTCATACACAACAGAAATTACCTGGAACATTAAATGAATCTATTATAACACTAATAGCTAAATTAGATAAATATTTGGAGGACCCAGGATCGTATAGAGCTATAGCTCTTTTAAACACCGATCAAAAAATATTAACTAAAATATTAGCACGAAGATTAAATATGGTGATTAACAAAGTAATACACCCAGACCAAACTGGATTTATACCAAAACGATACTCTTCATATAACCTGAGACGATTATTCAATATTATATACTCGAAAAGAAATACTAGTAAAGACCTAGCAATTATCTCATTAGATGCAGAGAAAGCTTTCGATCAGGTTGAATGGTCTTATTTATTTTCGGTTTTGGAATTCTGCCAGCTAGGAGAAAAGTTTATAACGTGGGTTAAATTACTATATACCAATCAGACAGCTAGAATACCAACAAACCAAATGTTATCAACTAAATTAAATTTATTCAGAGGCTGTAGACAACGTTGTCCACTATCACCACTACTCTTTGCATTAGCAATAGAACCATTAGCGCAGCGTGTGAGATTACATCCTGAAATATACGGGTGTGAATCCAAAGAAACTGAAAATAAAATTTCTTTATACGCAGATGATGTATTACTCTATATTACAAAGCCTGAAATTAGTATTCCTAACCTGCTAGATTTAATAACTCAATTTGGTCTGCTCTCAGGATATAGAATTGATTGGAATAAAAGTGAACTTATGTCAATAACGGGAAATAACTCATACATATTACAACGATTCCCTTTTACAATAGCAAATGAAAAAATTAAATATCTTGGAATTTATGTAACAAAAAGACATGACTCTTTATTTAAATCTAATTTCCCACCTCTACTGAATAAATTACTTAAGAATATCCTATATTGGAAAACACTACCTATCTCAATGTTAGGTAAAATAAACGCGATAAAAATGATTTTTCTCCCGCAATTATTATATTTATTTCAAATGATCCCGATATATCTTCCCAAAATTTTTTTTAAGAAGGTGGACTCTATAATCACAAATTTTATTTGGGATTATAAGAGCCATAGAATAAATAAGAAACATATATGCAAAGCAAAAATATGTGGCGGTTTAGCGCTGCCTAATTTTATGTTCTTCTATTGGGCAGTTAATATTAAAAATATGAATTTTTGGTTGGAAGAATTAGATATACATCCGAATTGGTTAAAAATGGAAAAGGAAGATTGTTTACCTTTTGAAATTAGCTCGATTCTATTTGCTAATACCAAACTACATAAAAAAACTTATAGAGGAAACCCAATAATAGAAAATGGGATACGTATTTGGAAACAATGAAAGAAATCTTTAAAATTGGAATGTATACCACTGGATCTTCATATTGCAAACAATATTACTTTTAAACCCTCTAGGGTGGATAAAGGTTTTTCACAATGGAAAAATTATGGAATTAATAAGATATGGGATCTCTACAGGGAAAACCTTTTTCTTTCATTTCAAGAATTACAACAAAAGTATGGACTACACTCAAAAGAATATTTTAGATATTTACAAATTAGAGATTATGTTAAATCAAATACACAAGAACTTAGAAATAGAAAGACAGAAATTCTAGATGAATGTTTAAATAAACACCCGAACGCAGAAAAATTAATATCATATATTTATAATATTTTATTGGAAAATGATGCACCAACGTCGGAAATATATAGGCAAGCATGGGAAAGTGTATTAGGACAAACAATCAGTTTAGAAGTATGGGAGGAAAGTTTACAACATATACACTACTGTTCATTAAATGCCAGACACTCTCTGATACAATTTAAAATTTTACATAGATTACATCTCTCAAAGTCCAAATTAAACAGAATTTTCTCAAATGTTTCTGCTATATGTGATAAATGTCAACACCTAGAAGCCAACCTAATGCACTCATTTACCAAATGTATAAAAATTACTAATTTTTGGTCAGAAATTTTAAAGATAATTTCGAAGGTAGTTAATACAAATTTGTCTCCAGATTCAAAATTAATCATATTAGGTATATTAGAAACTGATCAATCACTAACAATAAAACAATGATTTTTTATCGATTATAGTTTAATAATTGGTAAAAAATTAATATTAAGATTTTGGAAAGGTCCTACCTCCCCCACTATCAAAATGTGGATTACAGAAATGTCGGAGACACTTCATTTGGAAAGATTAAGACTTGTCCTCTCGGACAGGCTAGACCAGTTTAGAGGAACATGGTCTCCATTTATTGATTATCTAAAGGGACAAATTGGCTCGATTCGAGGGCCTGACTGAAACCTGAACGAGGAATGGATGAAGAATCATATATAGTAGATCACTGATATATTTCCAATGAAGTATAGAATGTTTAAAACTCCACTCACATTATTGATTTTCTATTTTTACTCTTATTTTAATTTTCTTTATTATTTCTTTCTATTAATTTCTTTCTATATTAAAAATAATAAAAAATATAGAAGTACAAACAAGAATGACTGTAAATTTTAAAAATATTAAGAATGTATGTGATGAATAGTATATTATTTTGTTTTTTTTCTCACATTTCAAATTGTCTTAATATGTATTTACTTCTAATAAAAAATATTAACAACAAAAAAAACGCGGTGGTGGGGGTGTTGTGGCCTGGACATGTATGGGTGCTGAAGGTACTGGCTCGTCAGTATATCTTCATTGATGATACAACTGCTGATGGTAGTAGCATAATGAATTCTGATGTATATAGACACATACTATCTGCTCAAGTTCAAACAAATGCCTCAAAACACATTGGCCAGAGATTCATTCTACTGCAAGACAATGATCCCAAACATACTGCTACAGCAACAAAGGAGTTTTTCAAAGCTAAAAAATGGTAAATTCATGAGTGGCCAAGTCAATCGCCCAATCTGAACCCAATTGGGCATGCCTTTAATATGCTGAAGAGAAAACTGAAGGGGACAAGCCCCCAAAATAAGCATGAGCTAAAGATGGCTGCAATACAGGCCTGGCAGAACATCACCAGAGAAGACACCCAGCAACTGGTGATGTCCATGAATAGCAGACTTCAAGCAGTCATTGCATGCAAAGGATATGCAACAAAATACTAAACATGGCTACTTTCATTTACATGACATTGCTGTGTACCAAACATTATGGTGCCCTGAAATGGGGGGAACTATGTATAAACACGACTGTAATTTCTACATGGTGAAACCAAAATGTATAAAAATGGCCTTTATTAAAATCTGACAATGTGCACTTTAACCACGTGTTTTTTTTCTATTATACATTTCAAATTATGGAGTACAGAGGCAAATAAATGTTGTGTCTTTGTCCCAAACATTACGGGAGCACTGTACTTTCAAAGATTATGGGTTGAGATAATATATAAATAGCTACCACAGGAACAAATACATCATATTTTGCTTGAGGATATTGAAAACAAGTAGTGAGAACCTGGTAAGATTACAGTAATATGACAGAATAAAATTATGATCTCAGTTACTATACCAAATTGCAAAGGATAAACTAAACTGCTCTGAATTTGTAATACAGATTGATTCGGTTCAATAATGCAACTAAATCAATGAAATAATAACAACTGAGGTATTCCTTCTGGTTCCCAAAACGGCTATCGCTTATTTTAACCATGAAGACACAATAACCAGCGTCGGTTCCAATTACTTAGGAAACGTTATAAAGTTTATAAAGAGAATTAATTATTTCTGCAATTAATACATTTTATGACTTGCAATTTTATATTAACTAATTTATTTTTTTCTCAGAAATAGTAGTGAATATGTGCCAAGCAGTAATTTGATTGTGGAGTATGCACCATTTGAAAAGAATGAGGGATTTACCATCTTCTTACTGGCCACAATCTTAAATTCTGCATGTATAGCAGTAAGGACTCTTAACCCCATGCTAGCTTTCCCCTTTGGTATGAAGATCGGAATCTAATTTTGCCATCAGAAACCAACATAGAATGTTAAACTGCAGTTATCCTGCAAAAAAGGAGAAAATATTTTGAGAACTATACTAAAGACCAGAAAAGAGTCACGACAACAAGTATGGGTGTTGTGGGCCGAAGGGACTGGTTTCCAGAGGGCTAGTATGGACATTGTGGGCTGAATGGATTATTGGGCTGGCAGCTCAGGCACTCAGCCCTGGTGGGCTGGCAGCTTAGTCACTCAGGCCTGGTGGGCTGGCAGCTCAGAAAATGCCAGAAATTCTGCCCAAAACAGGTGAGAGACTCTGTGAGGGAGAACGGGGAGAGGGTGGAGAATCAATTTTAGACATTTTTCATCTCTTTCTGCAGATCACAGCAATGAAGGAGGAAAGTCTATCCTGGCTTGGATCTCACAGGGAGCAAATCAAGCGGGGGAGAAAAATACTGGGGTGAGGTTTAATGCTTGCAGGTTGAATACTTACTGATGGGCCAAAGGGACTCCTGGGCTAGTACAGGCCTGATGGGCCGAAGGTGGTCTTTAAAAAAAAAAATCTGAGCGAAATCTCAGTGAAAGGCACTTTTTCTGGACTTTTCTTGGCCTGGCACGGGTCTTTTTGGGCCAAAATGCTCCCCCTGGGCTAATACGGGCATTTGGGGCAAAAGGGACTGGTGTCTCAGCTTATAGGGGCCTTGGGGGCTGAAATTAGTGGTTTCAGGTAAGCCAAGCAACTCATTTCATTTCTAATTGCATTGCAGTTTCAAGCACAGGGCAGGCCGAATAGCTCATTGCATTTTAATTTCACTTCCATTGCCATTGCAGTTTCAAGCACAGGGCAGGCCCAAACCAAACAGCTGATTGCATTTTCACTTCGTTGCCATTGCACTTTCAAGCACGTGGCAGGCTCAAGCCAAACAGCTCATTGCATTTTCACTACAATTTCATTGTCATTGCAGTTCCGAGCACATGGCAGGCTCAAGCCAAACAGCTGGTTGCATTTTCACTTCATTTCCATTGCCATTGCAATTTCAAGCTCAGGGCAGGCTCAAGCCAAACAGCTCATTGCATTTTCACCTCATTTCCATTGCCATTGCACTTTCAAGCACAGGGCAGGCTCAAGCCAAACAGCTCATTGCATTTTCAAATAACTCATTTAATTTTCATGAAGGGCTAACAAATCATTTATACACATACATTGCATACTCACAGTGTTCTGTAGTTTCCCAGCTCAGACAGAGAGTCGTGACCTCTCCCTTGCCATCTTGCAGACTGAGCCATGCCCACACTTCCGGGTTTTATAGTCCCTCCCCCTCCCGCCAGAAGGGGCGTGGCCTTCATGCCGGTGATTGACAGGGGAGAGAATCTCAAGATTTTTTAAACACTAATAAGTCTTTTATTTTTCATCGATGGGAAAAATCCTCAGTGCCTGCGCAGCGGAGGAGGACTGAGTAAGAAGGCCAAAAAATCACAGCCATATGTGGTAGCGTTTTTTCTAAAATCAAAACACAGTGCAAACAGGAAGTGGTCAAGATGAGATTTTTAATTATATAGATTGCACTGATATTCAGGTCGCTGGACATTTCTACATTGAAAAATCTAGATCGGTCATTTTAAAATAGAAACAGGAAATGCTAGAAATATTCAGCAGGTCAAGTACATCCGTGGAAGAGGAACAGAGTCAATGTTTCAGATTGATGATCCTTTGTCAGAATTAGATCTTCATTTTTATCGTTGCTGTTATCTACGTGATAATCCTGCGGGTTTATCTCTCTTCAATTCGTTCTTGTCACAATTTTTGAAATAGCACAATTGGTATTTCCAAATTTCAATACTATTTCTGACATTTCTAAATCAAAATAATTTCCTGAAAGCATCTCATTTACTTACTACCCCATGATTGTTGGCAAATTTCCTAAGTCACACAACAGTGACTCATTGTAAACATTTAGGATCTTTCCTGATTTAACTGATTTAAACAAGGAAATCCAGAGGACACTACTAATCATTCCATGTTTATCCGCAGAACTATTTTATAGCTTTATTTCTATGTAATCAAAGAAAATCTGACACAAAAGTATTTACAAACTTTTCTCAATGTAAAAAAAAGTGAAAATGTATGCTTTGAAGAGTTGAATCAGTATTTGATGCATCACTGAAGTACAATAGTAAGATTAAATGGAAACTTACCAGTTTGAAGTTAGATCTTTATTTTTTGAGGAGTTACGTTGGTGATTACGTGAAGACCCCACCAGTCCCAATGCGCGGCAATCTTCAAAGCAGCGGTGTGAAATCACAGGTAACAGTAATTGAAGTAACATAGTAAGATCAGCAACTTGAGAACAACCAGATGACCTTTGTGAGAGACGGTTGGGAATGGAGGGCACGTAATCACCAACATAACTCCTCATAAAATAAAGATCAAACTTCAAACTGTTAAGTTCTCATTTAATCTTACTATTTTACTTCGGAGTCACGTGAGTGATTCCGTGAAGGGTTCAAAGCTTTGGGATTTCATGCCGCAGATTCAAATTCCGGCGTCTCACTGCATCGATTGACTCAGGATGAGTGAATAATCAACGATGCATTAACCATGACATTGATTCAAATGTATTAATGGTTTACGTTAATAAAGAAATCAATAGCAACCCCTCTATCTCAGGGGAGGCTAAAGTGGACGCAAAACAGAATGGGCAAATAGCCTGGGTCAGTAAGCGGCCTATGGTAAAAAAAAATTAAAGAATCAATTCAGTTGACCATCCTGCGGTCGCGAGGATATAGTCGATGGGAACATCCATTGCCCTGGCCGCTGACGTTGATGCCGCCCTGGTGGAATTGTCAGCGTTAATACTTGCATAAACCAGAACCTGCTTCAGCCACCTTGAAATAGTCTGAACCAACCTTTTTTTGTGTGGTTGTTTGTCGCTTAATAAACAATGCTGATTCCACACCTCTTAGGATTCTGGTGGCCTTGATATAATATAGCAAGCCATAAATCCTGCCACCCCTGGTCGGCTCTGCTTGTGTAGATCAGAATGTAAAATGTAATGGCATCTGCAGCCATTTCCATCCTATTTAGCCGCAGCGTTTGCAATGATTGCCCTCATTGTGCTGATACTAGTGTCATGACTAAGGATGTAGCTGGAACCCCCTGGTGAAGTATTGTTAACACATTTTCAATATCCAAAACTGCATATACTTGTAGTAGGAGAACTTGTGTCAAAGATCTATTTTACAACTCGATATCCTGGGTTGAAACCCGACAGAGTGGTTCCTGTTTGCTGCAGCTTTAGTGGCTCTGTAACTGAATTATTGTCAAAGACTATTTAAGAATGAACTGGAGACGTCAGTAATCTATACTGTATTAAATGTAACATTAACATTAACCAAACCGCTTCCGATCCCCTCAATAGGAAATGTACTGCTTTTTTGGTGCTATCCCTGCACTCTGCAGTGAGCACATCAATGGATTGATGTGACAACCTGAGCCATAAAGCAGTCCATTCAGAATGTGTACGTTAATCATTGTTTTATTATGCAGAGGCCGGTTTCCTGAATCACAGTTTGAACCAGCAAAGTTTTTGTTTTTTAGAATAACCGTATACGGTTGTATTAATATGCCTGACGAAAGCAGGAAACATAGCTGCATAGCCAGTCAGACAGTACGAAAACCTAAAGCGAGATCTTGCTGACTTATTTCAAGACCTGACTAATGAGGCAAAATGGAGGAAGACATAAAAGAACATTCCTCTTTCTTGTAGCGAGAATGTATCTCTTCGCACTGTCCTGCCACATATTTTTGCAATCAGTGAATAAACATGAACCCAACATGTCGATATTCAATGTACCATTGAACCATACTTTCATAATACTTTGTGATCCAATACCTATTCTGTGTTGTCATCGATCTGAACTTGATGATACACCAGTGGCAAAGGAGATTATGTAAATTATTACAGGATACTTTTACTTGATTGCCATGCGACTAAAATATGCCACCACTGTAGTGTAGCAATTTGAAGTTGAGCATGTAGATTATGTATATTCGCTCAATAGCCCTTTACCCATGGGGTGCATCTAGTGTATATATTTAGTTGATACCAACAACTGAAGAATTGGTAACTCATGCAAATCTCCTCCACCTCCAACTAGACATGATATTCGCAATTTCCCACCTTAGAGCTCTTAGCATCAGTTTGTAAATAACTGAAATTCGACTGACCAAACTACTGGAGCAATGCTGAATACTGTTTGTTCATCATTGTGGCTTAGGTAGCTTCAGCTGGCAATAGCATAAGGTTGGTAACAATGATCTACATGACCTTTGAGAGGTTGCTACTTTGCACTATGTCAGTTCCTGGACTTGCCAATTACTCTTGATGAATAGAGGTCAGTTTTATAACAGGTTGCTATTAACTCCAATCTCTTGCTACAGGGCAGAGTCATAGGCTAATTAATAGTTAAAGGTAAATCCCAATGACCAACAAGTCTATTTGGTAACAACTTAAGTTAACTGGGTGGATGAACCCAACCTCCCAAACACAATTTGAGGCTGAAACAGATGACACCAACAAAAATACATCGTTAGAATATCATCCAGACAAGACACAACAATTGCCCTCAAATTCTGAGTCCCAACATCGACTCCATCAATTAGCCAAATAACCTGGGCAAAAGTTCATCCCATTCAGCAATGTTCCACTGTTATTAGTACAGTTATCATTGCTCTTTGATAACCTTGGTAATGGGAACTGCATAGAATGAGTTCCGTTGTTATGAATCCGTTGTTAATCAGTAAAGAAGTTTCCTATTCGGAAAGTACATATGCGAGTTAACCATCTTGCATAATGAACAGGCCACTCCTGCCATCATTCCATGGGTGCTTCGCATGATAACTCTGGCCCGATT
Organism: Raja brachyura; assembly: GCA_963514005.1. The sequence goes on from OY740785.1 coordinate 65,522,553, forward strand.
TCCGAGTCTGTCTTAAAATACAATCTTGGCCATAATCCCAAACTTGCTTGGAATGCTAAGTAGTTTTACATGGTTAAATGCCTCTAGGCAGGTGCTTTTATCGTTAGTGTTTTGTACAAACAAGTGTAAATATTACAAACTTGTGAGTGGTCCACTTACCCATGTTTCAGAAGTGCCAGGCCCACCTTGTTGAGTAGGACTAGTAGGGTGGGTGGAACGTCTGCCCAGCTGTCATGCTGCCACCAGCTTCAGTGAACCACTTACTGCCGATGAGCGCCTGAGGTGCATTCTGAAACGATGAACCTTTGCCTGCCGTTGGCCTTGATTGATCTGTCAGCCAGGTTTTTCCTTTTGAATAGGCCTTACCTGAATAGAAGATTCGGCGGCTGGCTCTCATATCCCCTTGTTTGCGCTGTTCACTGCCGGCACGCATGTGCACCAGTATGTTCCACCAACATCTTTAGAAGCTGGAGTCAGTTACATCTGACCTTTCGCACTCCCCTCCTCAGAGAGGATGATTTGTAGGCAGCCCTAAACAGGTGCTGCCGCAGGTCCCTGAGGATACTTGCGCTGATACGGCCCCCAATGGACCTATACCAGGATGGAACATTCTGTTGGGCTGGCAAACTTTGTTGTCAGGAATGGTACCTCTGACACGTGCCCTTCTTCCCTTGAGGTATGCTCCACAGCTATACCCTCAGCCTTGGCATCAGAATTACACTGACCCGGCATGCTCTCCTCCCACAAGAGGGAGACATGAATCAGCCCTGTCACAGGCGCTGCTGGCGCGGCCTTTTCTACATGCCGGCGCTGTCACACGAATTCAGTATAATTTATCATGGAGGCCAGCTCTTCTCCCAGTGGCTCTCCTGACTCTGATGGGACAGTAAATCGTGCTGCCAGAGATGGGACATCTGGCAGCTGCCGTTCTTCACTTGGATCGACCTCACCGTCAGAGTCGGAGTCAGAACTCAGCTGACCCATTGCACGTGCCTCATTAATGAGGGTGCTATCGAGCAGCCCTCTACTAGGTGCTGCTGGCGCGGCCTCTTCCCTAGCCTGGTGCCGACACCACTCCTCCTCCTGGAGGGTGCCCTGCTGGAGCACCCTGTGCAACAGGTGCTCTCTTTGGGATAACCGTTGAAAAAAAAAACAGTATCCAGCCCTGGCTGGGAGTCCTCCCGGACCGACTCCCCTGACAATTTTTCGATTACTTCACCACATGCCTGGGGACCACTAAAAACTACGAAATGTCTGTGAGCCGCTGACCCCACTGTCAGCGACTCTGGCGGTAATGCCGCGTTCCTGCTTGATTTGCCCCTCCACGGGCATGACAGCAGGCTGGAAGCCACTGACGCCTTGTCAGTGGCTGGAATTGCGAGCCCGACATTTACCGGTTATCCGCTTCCGCAGTCGGATAAACCTAGCAGGAAACCTCTGTGAAGAAGAGATTCCTGCTCGAACAACAAACCCTGGTAAGTAAAACAAACTTACCGTCTAGGTTTAAACTTACCGCCGGCAGGAGCGATGTCCTGCCAATCTGGAGTTTTCTTACGTGACTCCGAAGTAAAATTACAACTTGACTGATTACTTTATTGTCACATGTACTTGATACAGTGAAATTCTGTTAGGCATACACTACACAAGTATGCTGACAAATTTACCAAAATATTCAAAAATATTCCACCCCCTTCTTTGTACTCGGCACCCCCCCCCCCCCCCCCCTTCCCCCAGCCTACACTAGACCCCACTTTGTTCTCTCAGCAGCATCCCACGCCGGCTCCCTCTTTGTTCAGCATGGAAACAGGCCCTTTGGCCCACCAAATTAGCGCCGACCAACAATCACCCATGCAATTATTCCATCCAATTTACAGAAGCCAATTAACCTACATACCTGCATGTCTTTGGAATGTGGGAGGAAACCAGAGCACCTAGAGAAAGCCCACACAGTCACAGAAATAATGTACAAATTCCGTACAGACAGCACCTGTAGTCAGGATCGAACCTAGGTCTCAGGCGCTGTTGGGCAGCAACTCTACAGCTGCACCATGTGCCGCCTCTTCATACTTCTTGTTAAATTTAAAGAGAGTATTCGCCACATACCAAATCTCTTTAATCTCCCAGAAGTGGTAGAGCTGTTGATGGGTATTCTTTATAATTGCACCGATGTTCTGGGTCCAGAACAGATTTTCAGAGATATGCACACTCAAGAGTTAAGTTTTTAGCTCTCTCCAATGCTGACCCTTGGATGAAGAGAGGTGTGTGGATCCCCAACCTTCCTCTTCTAAAGTCAACCAGCAATTCCTTGGTTTTACTAACGTTTAGAGTAAAGTTGTGAGCAAGGTTCTGGCGGCATTCAATTAGACAATAGATCTCTCTCTTATACTCTGACTCATCATTATCTGTAATTCGTCCAGCAAATTCATCAGCGAATTTAAATATTGTGTTGGAAATGTTTCAAGCGACACAGTCATGGGTTTAGATAACAGGGGACAGACCACGCAGCCTTGATGTGCCCATGTGCTGAGGGTTATCAAGGAGGAAATGTTGTGGAAGATTTTTACAGATTTTTTACGTAAAGCCAAAGAGCTTTACAATCTGCAACTTTTCAAATGTACCTCATATCTTCCTTCCTTCCTTCCTCCTTCCTTATATTTGGCCTCTGTTCCAACCAGCTGCCTATCAAACCCACCCACCCCCACACTTGCCTGTGTCGACCTATTACCCGCAGGATTTTTCCAGCTTTCTTCTCCCCTCGCCCCTACAATCAGTCTGTAGAAAGGTCTCAACCTGAAACATCACCCATCCATGTTATCCAGGGATGCTACCTGACATCAGCATTTTGTGTCCTTTCGCATAGTAACCAGCATCTGCAGTTCTTTTTTTCCATACATTTACAATCCTGGAAGGAAACAGCAAACCCCCGATAATTTTGCTGTGGTTAAGATGTACACTCATCCTTCTACCAAGTTACTCCTAAGAAACACTGATAAAGCCCATGTCTCACGGTGCGAGTCCACCCACGAGTGACCACGAGTGATAGAAAAAATCAGACTCGTGGTTGTGTACGAGATTCCAAGTTTATGTTCAAGAGTTTAACCGAGTTTCCACGGGTATGTCTAAGTTTGCCGGTTGCTTCTCAAGTTCCAAGTTCGTCTCCTGAGTTACCAAGTTCCTCTCCCGAGTTACTCTTGAGTCAACGACGTCTACTGACGTGTGGAAAAATCATCACATGGTAAAAGTGATGTCATACAGTTTTTCACTATAAAAAGACCCAGGCTAAAGAACGATCTCAACCCGAAACATCACTTATTTCTTTTCTCCAGAGATGCTGCCTGACCAGTTGAGTTAGTCCATCATTTTGTGTCTATCTTTGGGTTTAAACTAGAATCTGCAATTCCTTCCTTCAAACTTTTAGAGCAGTTTGTTTCAAGAAACAATCCTTCCAAAATTGCATTCAAAAGTTCATTTGAACTGCATTTGTTCAAGGTCTGCCATCAATCTTGGGCTGTTCTTTTTGTCGGGTGGAACTGCAGATGCTTGTTTACACCGAAGATAGACACAAAATGCTGGAGTAACTCAGCGGGACGTGCAGCATTTCTGGAGAATGGGTGACGTTACTGGTCCCTTCTTCAGACTGAAAAAAGCGTTTTGACCCTTCTCTCCTGAGAGGCTGCCGGTTTGGCTGAGTCCCTTAGTTTATTCCCTTAATTTATCTCTCATCAAAACGTTGGTACACATCTGACAAAAAGATTAGGTAAATTGAACATTAACGTTATTTTTCCCCCGACAGCAAGATCCGTAAGCCAGAGGGATAGCAGTTTGTGTCTCTCTACTCACCCAGTATGTCCGTCAGAGCAGCCGTCGCACCGCCGTGACTTAAACTGCATAAAAAGCAGCGGCTCAAAACATTGCTGATTGGGCAGATCTGACCAGAAACCACCCCTTTCACACTCACCCCAGACCTAGGAAACAAAGTTTTCAGAGCCCTACATTCACCCCAGCCCGCCCGCAAACCTCTGAATGAAAGACAAAGCTCAAACTCTGCACCGAGGTCAGGATCGAAACCGGGTCTCTGGTGCTGCCAGGATGATAAAAAATTATCAATTAGAAGAAGTGAAAGCAAAAGCTACTGATGATAAATTTTTATCAATTAATAAACAGCTAAAGCAACTTGAGAACATTTAATTGATAAAAGATTTCCTGTCTGAATTGGTTTAAATCTGGTATTTTTACCCATCTTTGGTATTTGCATAATGAGGTGTGGAAGGAACAGCTCCGACCTTTAGTCGTTCTTGTTATGCACTCAACATGCAGGACTATTTGGTTATTTTTTAATCTTTATCCTGAGATAGGAGAAATGAACAAAAAGATCGCTATTGACATGCTCTGAGTCGTCATCTATCCATGCAGAAATTTCCACGCGGTTAATATAATTGTTAGTGGCCGCTTTTTAAATCCTTCTTCCCCATTTCGTCACAATAACCATTTAAATTTTGCACATTGTTATTCTTGTTACCTTGGATAAAAGATTTTTATCCCATAAATAAGAACCAATAATAGTGAGGTGCTTGCTTCAGATTCTTCCATTACTCTGATTCTCTCTGTTTCTCTCTCCTGTCCTCCTCTCTCTCTCCCTTCTCCCCCTCCCTCTCTCCCCCTCCCTCTCTCCCCATGGGCAATCACTACCAAAGTGTCTGCCCACACAGTCAGGACACCTATCATACACTTGTCTCCCGTACTAAGTCACCCCAACTCCACCCCCCCCCCCCCCCCCCACCTTTACCACCCAACTCCAGTCCCGTCCCGACCCCCTGGGAAACTGAAGGGAGTGACAATCAACTGCCATGGATACAAATAATGTCATACACAAGAAAGGGCAGATGTTGGTTGGCAAAAAGTGAACACACAGTGCTGGAGTAACACAAAGACACAGCAGAATTTTGGAAACATCATCCCGTCACCCATTCCTTCTCTCCAGAGATGCTGCCTGTCCCGCTGAGTTAAAGAGTGCCCACGGTAGACTCACGAGTCACTAAGGTAAACTCACAGACTACTACATTCTTACAACAAGTTTAAATGTTTCAAATTTTAACTTCAAGAATAAATTTGACATGGAAATCTTTCATCCTGTTGAAAGTTTTTCAAGAGTTAACAAGTTTCCCGGGTACCTGCCGTTAGCATTACGAGTCGCTAAGTTGCGTCCACGAGTACCGACGTTCCCGCTACGTTAATTGTACGTGATTACCACGAGTATAATTTGTTTAAAACTCGGGGACACTCATGGGTCATTTCGCACCGTGAGACAGTGGTTTAAATGACAAATTACCCAGTGAGATTCAATCCAATGGAAAGCAAATCTAGCCTGACCAATTATTGCCTCAGCAGCTTCTTCTTCATATAGGCAAAATAATCTAAGGAATAATCTGTAGGACTATCAACTAACACCTACTCACCAATCACCTGCCCTTGCATTTGCAATTCCATCAAGACACAACAGCTGTATAACAGAAAGATCAATATAGCCTTGTTTGACATCAAGACAGATTTGGAGTTAAAAACCAGAACATGGCAAAATGAGTCAACAGGAATAATGGTGAAAATCGTCCAGTTACAAGGGACACATTTGTAAATGTACTCGTGATCAATGAAAACACAATTATCTCTGCACCGTAACATCAGGATAGAAAAGCCTAAGGGTACAACCATTGGCACTGCTATCTGCAGTGGTGGATATTGATATTTCTTCAGTTCCAACACATGTATTTTCTTCAAGGAGAATTAAAGGCCACATCTTGCTGCAGCACACTGAGAAACCAGAGCAGAATATAAATCTGGCGGCAAGTTGCAGACACCTGGCAGCAAGTTGCCTTGGCCATTCATCTCATCCCTAAATCCTATTTAGGAAATGAGCAGCAATAAGCACGTAAAGGAACATACTAAAATAATTCCTACAGTGTTGCTGATGGTGAAGACTTTCATGCATTAGCTACTTTTAATTTGGACTCTATGACCACATTAATCATTTCCCTTCTGTTGAGTATACACTGAAACATCAGCTGATTATATTTTCTGGTCTCAGAACTATTCGTTGATTTTTTTAATATTCTAGACCTGGTGCGGACCAGTTGGACCCGTCCACCAAGATAAGCCAAAACTGACCCATCGCCCCCAACAGCGCAGACGGGGCTGACAGGTTCCTGTTGTGATGCCATCTTTTGTTATCCATATCTAATCATTAAACTTTGCTGTGCTGGGTTAGGCTGGCAGATTATTTCCCTGAAGGACATTTGCTGTGAAGGACTCAGTGTTCTGGGATAGAAACACTGTAGCCGGTAGGGCATTGTGACGTCATAATTGCCTAACTGCTAGTGCAGATTTGAACATATACAACTTTTAAATGGCACTTTAAAACTTTTAAATCTTCCCCACTATGTTCCTCTCCTTACAAGAGCAGCAGAGATCACATTGTGATGTAATTTTCTGTTTTGGGGCTGTTCACTGTAGCGTGTGCCTGAGATCGCATTGTGATGTCATTTTCGGTTTTCGGAATATTCACGGCAGCTTACGTAAATGAGATCCCATTGTGATTGCACGACTGTGAGAAGGCATTGTGACATCATCACTGGAAAGTGCTAGAAAAGTCTCACTCTCACAGGCAGTTATTATTTTCAAAGTTGGCTTTGTTTTAACTTTAAATATCAATAACGTGAAATATAACATCAAATGTGAAGAAATTTGATACTAACGCGGGAAGATGGGGGATAGGTAGAGAGGGAGGGGGTAGAGAGGGAGGGGGGTAGATAGGGAGGGGGGTAGAGAGGGAGGGGGATGGGGGTAGAGAGGGAGGGGGAGAGGGAGGGAGAGGGAGGGGGTAGAGAGGGAGAGGGAGGGGGTAGAGAGGGAGGAGAGTAGAGAGGGAGGGGAGGGGGTAGAGATGGAGGGGGCAGAGTGGGAGCAGGTAGAGAGAGAAAGGGAGGGAGGGAGATGGAGGGGGCGAGGGCGGGGGTAGAGAGGTAGTGGGGTAGAGAGGGTGGGAGTGAGGGTAGATAGGGAGGACGTAGTGAGGGGGATGGAGGGTTGAGAGGGAAGGGGCTAGGGAGGAAGTGTAGATGTGGCCCTAACCCCTCCCCTCCCTCAAACCCCCCACTCTCCCTCCTCACCTCCCCAAGATCTTTCCCCTATCCTCGCCTCCCCCAATCCCTCCTTCACTCTCTTTCCCTCTCCTTTCCCCTACTGCCGCCGCTGCTCCATCTCCGCGAGGCCTCAACGACCCACCGTCGCAATGCTTCACCGCCACCGCGGCCCCATCGGTGCGAAGCCTCACCGCTGCGGTCTCGATGTTTCCATCCCACCGCAGTCTCAATGCCTCCATGATGGTAGCGTAAACCCCCAGCCGGAGCATGGCGGGTAGAAGGCTGGGTTGGTAAAAGCGGAACGCTAATTTAAATACGGCCCTCCCCCTGACATCACTGGAAGCTGGTGGCCGTCCATTCACCCTTGGTGGCTGCCAACCCACCCCCTTTGTGACGTCACACGAAGCCACTTGAAGGAGGTTTGTGGTTTAAAGAGATGGTTTTCGCTATTTTTTAAAACGTTATAACTTGTGAAATGTAGCATGAAATGTGAAAACGTCTGCGCTAGCGCGTGCTATTTTGACGAAGGTTGAAAGACACATACGCACACATACATACAAGAAATGGGAGAAGGAACGTTAAATAAAAGCTATTTGCCTTTAACATTTATGAATTCTGACTTGTCCACGTGGCTACTCATTTTTACCTTGATTATTTTTTTAAATCATGCCCACCCTTGAAGTTACCGTATTTCCCGGCAATGAAGACGCTATTTTTTACCCATAAATAAGGCACGAAACTTTACCTGCGTCTTGGAGGCCGAAGGTTAGGTTGTTAGCCAAGAAAGATATACTTGGCTATCCCTCAGTACAGCATCATCAAGAATTATGTTGCTGTACTGATGGATAGCCCAGTCTATCCCTCATTGCTGGCAGCAGAAGCGGCTGTAAAGTGGGAAGCGGCTGTAAAAGGGCAGAGCAGCTGGGGGGGGGAAATGTTCCTTTCACAGCGTGTGGGGAGTCTGGCCCGGGTCAGCACGGGCAGGAGCGCTGAGAAGGTGGGGTTGGTGATCATGCCAGCAACTCACTCACTCACCGCTGCTGCGGTGCTCCGGGTGCGGAGCCACCGCATTGTGTCAGCACGATCAAGGGACCAATTGAGTAAGCTCCACCGCCCGCTGTCCTGTTATCCATCACCCACTGGCCCGCCCCGCTCTATGATCTTTGCTTTTGAGCTGGTCCCCTCACTGTTGGGGCTACATTGAAAGACACGGACCGAGCCTTGTCACCCAGCGCAGCAAGTGTTGCCATGTCCTGCTGCTGACGACAGTCGGAAATTAAGGATTTGCGGGAAGCGGCTAATATGAGCGAGGCCGGCGAGCGGCAGGAGAGAGGTGTTCAGACGGAGAGCACTGCCAGAGGTGAGTGGGCCGGCAGAAGGCGCTGAGGTGGTGGCCACTCGCAGCCACCCAAGCTACTTCACTCCCCGGCCACAATGCGGTGGCTCCGCGCCCGGAGCGTCGTGGCAGCAGTGAGTGAGTTGCTGGCATGACCCCCGACCCCCTCCTTCTCAATGCTCCTGCCCGTGCTGACCTGGGCCAGACTCCCCACATGCTGTGAAAGGAACTCTTCCCCCAATTGGTCCCTTGAGCTGGTATTGTCATTCAATAAGATCACAACTGATTCAACTTGTCCCGGTGTGCTTCCGTTTTTCCCACCATCTCTCCACCTGCTGTCACCCTCCACTCCCCACCCATTCAGTCATTCAGAATGGAGGAGATCTGGAAGCCTTGGGCAAATTGAATTGTTACTTTCTTTATTTTTATTTTATTTTTTAGGGGCATGAGAAATTCTATGTCACGTCAGCCTTTTTTCAAAATTTAGCAACTCAAAATGGGGGTGCATCTTCGAAGCGGGTGCGTCTTCATTGCCGAGAAAAACGGTAATTGGTCTGCCATAGAGTTGTCACATTTCTCCTTGCATTCCTTTCTGAACAGGAATGCATCACTTACCGGATGTAAATCTTCTGACAAAATTCCTATTCCTAGGGTAAGTGGATGAATATGACTGTTCCTTCTTTAACTTCCAGCCACACATCCCTTCATCCCAGGGCATGTCATTTATCCAATGCTATTATAACCAACTTTTCTAGTACTCCACCTATTCAATTTTCACCTCATCCATTATTGCTTCTACCTACCTTTTTCTTCGGTTCACCAAAGAAAATAGATGCTGCCTAAGTACTCATTAGGTACACATGAACCTTGACATCTACCATCACAAACAAATTACCTTTTTATCCTTGATTGGTTTGATTTCTTTTCTTTTTCATTTACTATTTATTTGTCCCAAGAAGAGGTTTTGGTTCCCTTATATGTTCGCTACCAGTATATTTCCCATTCTCTCATTGGTCAATGACTGTGCTGGGTCGAAGTGCTGAATGGCCTACTGCTGCACCTATTGTCTATTGCCTATTGTCTTATTTCCTCTTTCCCTAACCCTCGGGCATTTCTACACTTAGCCTGACACATATCAGTCTGAAGAAGGGTCTCAACTTGAACGTCACCAATTCCTTCTCTCCAGAGATGCTATCTGCCCCGTTGAGTTACTCCAGCATTTTGTGTCTATCATCTGCCTAGCATGTGTAAAACGTTAGGTGGACAATAGCCGGACAAACAAGGACTTCTCTCGAGCCGCTGCCCTATGCTTCACCGAGACCTGGCTGTGTGTTGACAGCTCGCTGCAACTGGCTCGCTTCCAACTTCACAGAGCGGACCGCGAAGTGGAGGCAGCGGGGAAATCAAGAGGCGGTGGAATATGTTTCTATAACAACCAGGACTGGTGCAGTGACATCACGGTAATGTCAAACTTCTGCTCTCCCAACCTGGAATCCCTCTTTATAAACTGCAAACCCTTCTACTCTCCGAGGGAATTTAACTCCTTTATTCTCGCTGGAGTTTACATTCCCCCCCCCCCCTCCATGGTCATTGTTTTGGGGGACTTTAACAAAACTAACCCCGGCCATGACGTTCCAAATTACAGACTTCAGGTTACTTGCCCCACCAGAGGGGAGAGAACACTTGACCACTGTTACATGTCAATCAAGAACGCATATCGCTCTGTTCCCCAGGCAGGTCTGGGTCTCTCTGATCATTGTCTCATTCACCTTATTCCGACCTACAGGCAGAAACTAAAATCTGCAAAGCCTGTGGTCAGAACAACGAAAAGGTGGACAAGCAAGGGCATGAGAACCATATAACCATATAACCATATAACAATTACAGCAAGGAAACAGGCCATCTCGGCCCTTCAAGTCCGTGCCGAACAACTTTTTTCCCTTAGTCCCACCTGCCTGCACTCATACCATAACCCTCCATACCCTTCTCATCCATATGCCTATCCAATTTATTTTTAAATTATACCAACGAACCTGCCGCCACCACTTCCACTGGAAGCTCATTCCACACCGCTACCACTCTCTGAGTAAAGAAATTCCCCCTCATGTTACTCCTAAACCTCTGTCCCTTAATTCTAAAGTCATGTCCTCTTGTTTGAATCTTCCCTATTCTCAAAGGGAAAAGCTTGTCCACATCAACTCTGTCTATCCCTCTCATCATTTTAAAGACCTCTATCAAGTCCCCCCTTAACCTTCTGCGCTCCAGAGAATAAAGACCTAACTTATTCAACCTATCTCTGTAACTTAGCGTTGAAACCCAGGCAACATTCTAGTAAATCTCCTCTGTACCCTCTCTATTTTGTTGACATCCTTCCTATAATTGGGCGACCAAAATTGTACACCATACTCCAGATTTGGTCTCACCAATGCCTTGTACAATTTTAACATTACATCTCAGCTTCTATACTCAATGCTCTGATTTATAAAGGCTAGCATACCAAAAGCTTTCTTTACCACCCTATCTATATGAGATTCCACCTTCAAGGAACTATGCACGGTTATTCCCAGATCCCTCTGTTCAACTGTATTCTTCAATTCCCTACCGTTTACCATGTACGTCCTATTTTGATTTGTCCTGCCAAGGTGTAGCACCTCACATTTATCAGCATTAAACTCCATCTGCCATCTTTTAGCCCATTTTTCCAACTGGCCTAAATCACTCTGTAGACTTTGGAAATCCTCTTCATTATCCACAACACCCCCTATCTTGGTATCATCTGCATACTTACTAATCCAATTTACCACCCCTTCATCCAGATCATTGATGTACATGACAAACAACAAAGGACCCAACACAGATCCCTGAGGCACCCCACTAGTCACCTGCCTCCAACCCGACAAACAGCCATCCACCATTACCCTCTGGCTTCTCCCATTCAGCCACTGTTGAATCCATCTTGCTATTCCTGCATTTATACCCAACAGTTGAACCTTCTTAACCAACCTTCCATGAGGAACCTTGTCAAAGGCCTTACTGAAGTCCATATAGACAACATCCACTGCTTTACCCTCGTCAATTTCCCTAGTAACCTCTTAAAAAAATTCAAGATTAGTCAAACATGACCTTCCAGGCATAAATCCATGTTGACTGTTCCTAATTAGACCCTCTTTATCCAGATACTTATATATATTATCTCTAAGTATCTTTTCCATTAATCTGCCCACCACTGAAGTCAAACTAACCGGTCTATAATTGCTAGGTTTACTTTTAGAACCCTTTTTAAACAATGGAACAACATGCGCAGTACGTCAATCCTCGGGGACTATTCCCGTTTCTAATGACATTTGAAATATTTCTGTCATAGCCCCGGCTATTTCTACACTAACTTCCCTCAATGTCCTAGGGAATATCCTGTCAGGACCTGGAGACTTATCCACTTTTATATTTTTCAAAAGTGCCAGTACTTCTTTTACTTTGAAACTCATAGTATCCATAGCTACTTTCCTAGTTTCCCTTACCTCACATAATTCAATATCCTTCTCCTTGGTGAATACCGAAGAAAAGAAATTGTTCAATATCTCCCCCATCTCTTTTGGCTCTGCAGAACCTGGAGAACCTACAATCCTGCTTTGACTGCACAGATTGGAATGTGTTCAGGGAAGCAACCATAAGTCTCAATGAGTATACAGACACTGTATCATCATATGTCAGTTTTTATGAGGACAGTTGCATTCCAACTAGGACCCGGACCTGGTTCAAGAATGACAACCCTGGATTACTGCAGAACTCAGACAGCTCCGACAGTCTAATAGCCCTGTCCTATGGTACGAGTTCATTCCAAGAGCTCTCCCGAGTTTAAAAAAAATCAAACTTGTGGTTAGCACGGAGAATTAACATAGCGGGGACGTCGGAGCTCGGGGACGTCTCTTAGCGGCTCGTACCGCTAACGGCAGGTACTCGGGAAGACTCGCTAATGGCAGGTAAGCACGGGAAGACTCGTGAAGATTATTCAACATGTTGAAAAATGTCTACGAGAGCCCCGAGTACCGAAGAGTGGCCTTTACCGTAAATCTCCGAGTTCGAATCGGGCAAACTCAGAGAGCTCTTAGAATGAACTCGTACTGTGGGACAGGGCTTTAAAGAGGAAGCCTACAGGAGCAGGGATGCAGACCTCTACAGGCAGGCAAAGTACAAGCTGAGAAGAGGAATCAGAGCTGTCAAGGAAACGTATAATGAGAAATTGAGGAGTAAGTTCTCAGCTAGTGACTCTTCTTTAGTTTGGAAGGGCTTGCAAAAAATCATCAGATACAAGAGGAAAGCCCCCCACTCTTTGGACAATCGTCAGTTGACCAATGACCTGAATGAGTTCTACTGCAGGTTTGACAAGCAGAAATGTAACCCTGGTACCCATTCTCCCCCCCCCCAACCAACACAGCCAGACCCCTGTCTGCAAAGACTGGACCCTTCTACACCCACTCCTCCCCAATCACCACTTCACACCTACGTAAAGCAAGGCTCCAGTCTGAAAAGACTGCTCCCTTTCCCACCCCAACCAACACTTCACACCCACTCATAGCCTGACCCCAGTCTGCAAAGACTGAACCCTTCTACACCCACTCCTCCCCAATCACCACTTAACACCTACTTAAAGCAACACTCCAGTCTGAAAAGACTGGGCCTTTTCCCACCCACCCCTCTCCAATCACCACTTAACATCCAATTACAGCCTGACTGTAATGTTTCCCCTTCTACTCTCAAATTCTGTGCCGAACAACTGGCACCGGTCTACACATACATTTTCAATCAGTCCAAGCAAACCTGTACTGTCTCTGCCTGCTTCAAAGTCTCCACTATTGTCCCTGTACCCAAAAAGGCAAGGATTACAGGCCTTAATGACTACAGACCTGTCGCACTGACCTCTGTAGTCATAAAGACCCTTGAAAGGCTTGTGCTGGCCAAGCTGAAAAATATCACAAACCCCCTGCTGGACCCTTTGCAGTTTGCATAACAGGCCAATAGATCTGTGGATGATGCAGTCAACCTGGGCCTGCACTTCATCCTCCACCACCAAGACCGCCAGGGGACATATGCAAGAATTTTTTTTTTGATTTTAGCTCTGCACTCAGCAACATTGTGCCAGAGCTACTACACTCCAAACTTTCCAAAGTGCTCCAAACTGCGCCTGAATCCCTCTGTCGGTGGATCACCAGCTTCCTGACAGACACAAAGCAGCATGTGAGGCTGGGAAAGCACATCTCAGACCCGCAGCCCCTCAGCATAGGAGCACTGCAAGGCTGTGTACTCTCCCCTCTCCCCTACTCTCTCACACCAATAACTGCACCTTCACTGACTCCTGACAAGCTTCTCAAGTTTGCGAACGACACAACCTGATTGGACTGATCCAGGATGGGGAGGAATCTGCCTACAGACAGGAAGTGACACAGCTGGCGTCCTGGTGCCATGGCAACAACATGGAGCTCAATGCTCTTCTGACAGTGAGTAGTAGCTCTACTCAATAACCAAAAATCTGCAGCCTCCTTTTCCTCTGGTATTTTATTTAAATCACATGTTTATTATTAATGTTTAATGTTTAATGTGTCATTCCTAACTGTCACTGTATGTCATGTTGTCACTTGCGGGCGGAGCACCAAGGCAAATTCCATGTAAGTGAATACTTGGCCAATAAACATGTTCATTCATTCATAAATGTATTCATCCATTAATCAATTAATTAATTCATTCATTCATTACATGCACATGTTTCTATTTCAGCTTTTTCTCTTTCTCCCTTTTATCATCTAGATAACTTTGACTTCAATTACCTACTTTTCCCGAGCCAGTTGGAAGTTTATCCGGTCTGTATCCAAACAACATCCTCTTGAGAGGTCACCGATTATTCAAATTGACATGTGCCAGATTTCTTTTCACTCTACGGAAACCAGTATTTCTACTCTATATTGGTCCTTCTGATTACCCTTCCAAACATCATGAAACTGAGATCATTGTCTTTCATATGTTCCCCTCCCAAATGAACTCAGTTATCTTAGCCCAACTTAGACTAACTTGGTCGGCATTGTCAAGGCTGGCTGAAGTGCCTGTTTCTGTATTGTGTAGCTCTGTGACTACTATTTTTCTGGATCTGAGTGTTGCTGGTCAAGCCATCATGTATTGTCCTTCTCTACTTGTCATGGTCAGCTACTTTCTTGAACTGTAGTGATCCATTTGTTGAGCAGGATGTGCCAATGATACCAGGAATGCTGATATAAAACCAAAATGGTATGAGTCTTGGAGGAGAATTTGTCAATAATGTCATTTTCATATGCCTTTTTGGTGGTAGAGATGGAAGGTTTCGGAGGTGTGTTTAGAATAATCCACCAAATAACAGTATTGTTTATTTGCAGGATGCACATGCTACAATATTGGAGTGGAGTGAATAAATATTTAATGTTGTGAATAAGGTGCCAAGAAAGTGGGCTTTATCCTGAATGGCATCAAATTTCTTCAGTATTATTGGAGCTGACTTATTCAGAAAAGTAGAGATTATTCCAATAAGATCCTGACCTCCCCACCATCGAAGGGATTTATTGGAGTCACTGCGTCAAAAAGGCAGCCAACATCATCAGAGACCCACGCCATCGTAGCCACACACTCATATCACCGCTGCCATTGGGAAGAAGGTACAGGAGCCTGAAAACTGTAATGTCCAGTTTCAGGAACAGCTTCTTCTCCACAGCCATCAGGCTAATAAACACTACAACCTCATATAAGTTCTGAACCACAATAGACTATTATTATTATTATGGCACTATTATTGTTTGTGTTTTGAGTATGTGAATATATATATACATATATGTGTGTGTGTGTAAATAGATGTGAATATGTGTACATATACACACTGAATTTTTTTCTCGTTTATCATATTATTTATAGTGTACTATGTTTACATATTCTGTGCTGCGGCAAGTAAGAATTTCATTGTTCTACTTGGAACATAGAAACATAGAAAATAGGTGCAGAAGAGGCCATTCGGCCCTTCGAGCCAGCACCGCTATTTATTGTGATCATGGCTGATCGTCCCCAATCAAGAACCCGCGCCTGCCTTCTCCCCATATCCCTTGATTCCACTAGCCCCTAGAGCTCCATCTAACTCTCTCTTAAATCCATCCAGTGAACTGGCCTCCACTGCCCTCTGTGGCAGGGAATTCCACAAATTCACAACTTTCTGGGTGAAAACGTTTTCTCTCACCTCAGTCTTAAATGGCCTCCCCTTTATACTAAGACTGTGGCCCCTGGTTCTGGACTCGCCCAACATTGGGAACATTTTTCCTGCATCTAGCTTGTCCAGTCCTTTTATAATTTTATGCTTCTATAAAACATATTCTATAAACATAGAAACATAGAAACATAGAAAATAGGTGCAGGAGTAGGCCATTCGGCCCTTCGAGCCTGCACCGCCATTCAATGTGATCATGGCTGATCATCCAACTCAGTATCCCGTACCTGCCTTCTCTCCATACCCCCTGATCCCTTTAGCCACAAGTGCCACATCTAACGCCCTCTTAAATATAGCCAATGAACTGGCCTCAACTACCTTCTGTGGCATAAAACACCCTTTCTATCAAAAACACCCTTCTAAACTCCAGTGAATACAAGCCTAGTCTTTTCAATCTTTCCTCATATGACAGTCCTGCCATCCCAGGGATCAATCTTGTGAACCTACGCTGCACTGCGTCAATCACAAGAATTTCAAATTAGGAGACCAAAACTGTACGCAATACTCCAGGTGTGGTCTTACCAAAGCCCTATACAACTGCAGAAGAATCTGTCTACTCCTATACTTTCAGTGACCGGTGTACAAGAACACCCAGGTCTCGCTGTACCTCCCCCTTACCTAACCTAACTCCATTGGGATAATAATCTGCCCCCTTGTTTTTGCCACCAAAGTGGATAACCTCACATTTATATATATTATACTGCATCTGCCACGCAGATTATTGCCATATGACACTAAAATACTCTTGACATGGTTGAAGGCTTTGGAAGAGAACAGGAATTGAGGAGGTGCAGGACAAAGCCTGGCAAGTGATAGATGGTGTTTGATAAGCAGATGCTTGGATAAAGGGCAGAGATGAAAAGGCAAAAGGTGTGAGATAGGATAAAATAGTTGCAAATTGCAAAGTCAGAGGGAAAGTGGGAAAATTGATAAAAAAAACAATGGTTTCTGCACAGACACAGAAAGCAGTCCCAATGCAGTAATTGATGTAGCGGAGAAAGAGATAGGGGATGGTGACATTTGGAACACGGAACAATAATTGGCGCATGTGAGTGCCCATGGTCTTTGACTTAAAGAAAGTGACAGCAGTCAAAAGGGAAGTTTGTTGAGGGTGGGACGTTCTGCCAGGCTGCGGAGAGCATTAATAGAGGGAAACTGTCTCTGTTCAAGGAAGAACTGGATGACCTTGACACCTTCCTGCGTGGGATGGTTTAAGGGGACTGGACATCTATAGCAAAGATGGGCCTAGAAATTGAAACCTATTGAAGAGTGTCTGTGGCATCTCAGATTTACCTCCACCCCCTTTTCCCTGTGGCCCACCAAGACTCATACCCATTTCTTCCCTCCCCCTTTCCCTTGACCTACATTCCTCTTTCTGGCTTCACAATTCACAACTCTTCTACTCTATCTTTTCATGTCTGTTCTTTGTCCAACCATCTGCCTATCAAACACCCCCCTCACTGTGTCCACCTATCACTTGCCAGGGTTTGTCCTGCCCCACACCTCTCTTCCAGCTTTCCTCCCCCACCCCACCACAATTAGTCCGATGAAGGGTCTTAACCCAAAATCCATGTTCCCCAGAGATACTGCCCGAGCTGTGGGTTACTCGTACACTTTGTGGCTTGTTTTGTATACCTGCATCTACAGTTCCTTCCCTGTTTCTATCTTTCTATATACTATTAAAAGTCTTGTCTTGTTTGTCTGCCTGTATGTCTGTGAGATCAAGGAACTACGTCAATATGATACACAATAACGCAACTTTTTTTGCAGAATCTTACTCAACTTTAATCATGGTCATCAATATCAAATTTCTTCACATTTGATGTTATATTTCACGTTATTGACATTTAAAGTTTAAAAAAAGCCAACTTTGAAATTAACTGCCTGTGAGAGTGAGACATTTCTAGCAGAATCCAGTGATGATATCACAATGGCATCTCACAGTCGTCCAATCACAATGGGATCTCATTCACAAGCTGCCGTGAAGATTTCGAAAACCGGAAATTACACCACAATGGGATCTCAGGCACACGCTGCAGTGAACATTCCGACAACCGAAAATGGCATCACAATCTGCTGCCAATACGGAAGCTATGAGAGTCGACGGAGTGAGGGATGGGAGAAGAAATGTTATATAAACATTGTCTTTAGGGGGGGAAGTGCGAAAGAGGAGAGGAGAGGGAGGAGTGACTGAGGGTAGGGAAAAGGAGAGGGAGGGAGAGATGACAGAGAGAGTGCAAAAGGGAATTGGATCGACAGTTGAAAGAGAATTTTATAGATAACAGGGCAGGAACTGACACATGCTTGTCTGGACCTTGGCACAGTTTTGATAGGCCACATTTTTAACGTTAGTGCAGGAGATTTTTCTGCCAGTCTATGTTTATATCCAAATATCATAGGTTAGCGAAGTGTAATTAATTAAGGACCTCTATAATGCAATTCAACAACATATAATTCCTGTCTCTCATTTTCACAAAACCAAATAACCCAGGCATGTACTATTATGTGACCAGATAAGGTTAATAATCACATCACACTATTACATGGGACAGTAGTTCCAGCAGCGAGTGTCACACCCCCTAATGTGGTGAGGCATACTGGCAAGGTCATCAATGCATGTTACAGCTGACAATGTTTCATACATCATTAATTTCAACTCCAGAGGGACTGAAGAGTAAAGTAGAAATGAACTAACAGCTGGCAGTGGCCACATCTGAAATCTCAAAGCTTCTTTATGCAATCAGTGACTTCATACGCTGCAACGCACTGGCATCTCTCCTCACAAGGGTATTGCGAGAAGGGTGGAAGGTGATCATCATCAGGAACCATGGCCTTAACTCCCAAGTCAGATTAATGATTAATTTGACAGATAGTTAAGCAAGATATCTATACTGTAGCTTTATTATATTGCTCAACAGAATACATTATCATATTCACATCTTGTGAAGGTGTATTATAGACATGGCACTCAAAGGATTAATGTTTCCTGCTTTGCTAACCAGATAACAGCAGCTGACATTACTTGTGAAGGTGTCTAGCACTTGCAAAAACATTCAACAGTCTGCAATCTGTGATATCTTTCTTTTCCCCTCTCCCCCCATCCTAAATATATGCAAATGGTGTGCCTGCAGGCAGCCTGCACCTCAATCAGGCAGCCAGTAAGCAGATGAGCAGAAACGCTCTGCTGCCTCTCCCAGCTGACAGTGATAGATGATCAGCCTTAACGCTGAGCTTAGGCTAATACATTCGGGCCCCTTTTGCCTTCTGTTCCAAAATGTTTTCCCCTTCAACCCAATTTCTTTGATGCATCATCCATCTTGTAAGTCAACAGGTTACCTCCTCTTTTGTATTACCTCATTTTGGCACAATCAATCTGCTTTTAACAATTCACAGTAGTACAGGCCATAAAACATGGTCACAGCATGGTATTTATTTGCTACTGCCATCTTAATGTATAAACTGTCTTAATATTTATCTAAAGCTTCATCCTTCAGTAGATACTTTGTTTTAAAACACACATTGATATTGTTATCAATTGTGTAAAATTCCAAACTATATTATTGCTTTTGCTGTATGCATCAGAATATCATTATTCTGAACAGTGCATCATCGTATCAACATTTATTGCCAAGACAACTTATTGGCTTTGAAATAATGAAGTGGAACAAAACTAAACTAACACTGAACTGAATTAATACTGAATTCACATAGGAGCAGTAAGAAGAATTATAATGTTATAGAACAGAGTAAATGCCATCATCTATCATAGCCAAAGAAATCCAACTCCCTGACATTGACAATAACACAGCAGACGAGAAATGGCCAGTTAAAAGAAAAGGTTCTGGCAAATGACCTGCTGAGTGTTCCCAACATTTTAGGGTTTTTTTAAGAATGAAGGGCCCGTCCCACTTGTGCGTCATTTGCGTGTCACGCAGGTGGCGTGCGAGGATTTTGAGCATCACAAAATCCTGGGGCACCGCGCGCTCACTGCGCGTCATTGCCTACGTTACCACGTCTCACCATGCGCGTTACGAGCGCGTCTTGCGTTGTGCCACGAAAATGACGTGCAAATAACGCCCAAATGGGATAGGCCCTTAAGGTTGCGGGTAAAAGAGAAGATACATAGTGCAGAATATAGTTCTTAGCATTGTACTCAGCAGCTCCAATGTCCACAATGGGGTAGAGGTGAATTGGACTGTAGCAGGCTACAGAAGGACTGTTCAGAAGCCTGATAACAGAGGGGAAGAAGCTGTTCTTGAGTCTAGTTGTGTGCATTTTCAATCTTCTATAAGTTCTACCAGACAGAAACAGGGAGGAGGAGGAATGACTGGTGGGACTATGTTCTCTATCTCCTTCCCGAACTCTGTATCATAATTGTTTGTGATTGAGCCCACCACAGTGGTGTCAACTACAAACTTGAAGATAGAGTTAGTGCCAAATTTGGCCATACAGTCAAGAGAGTATAGGGAGCATAATAGAGGATGGAGAAAGGGCATTGGTGTTGAGAATTATTATGGAGGTGGTGTTGTCACAATCCTCACTGATTGTGGGCTGTGGGTCAGAAAGTTGAAGAGCCAGTGGGGTGCTGATTCCCAGGTTGAGGAGTTTGGAGATGAGTTTGGAAGGGATTATAGTATTGAAAGTAGTCTATCTTCGTTGTAAACCAGCATCTGCAGTTCCTGCCTACATATCAGTCAATAAATAGGGGTCCAACATAGGAGTCCATATGGTGCAAGTGTTCCAGAGATGAGTTTAGAACTAGGGAGATGGTGTCTGCAGTGGACCAGTTGTGACAGTAAGCAAACTACAGAAGCCTGGCTATGAGACTGGTGTTAATGTGTGCCATTGCCAGTCTCTCAAAGCATTTCATGATAATGGATGTAAGAGCCACTGGACTGTAATCATTAAGGCATGCTACCATACTTTTCTTTGGCACAAGGTTGACAGTGGTCTTCCTGAAGCAGGTGGTGTCCTATGCTGTTATAGAAAACAATGCTAACTTGAAGAGTTACTTGCTTTCCCTCTCTCTCTCTCTCTCTCCATCTCTCACCCATCCTAGTTCTCCAACCAGTCTGAATGTCCTCCTGATTAAATGTTATCTTTGTATGCTTCATTGTCAACTTTCCCTAGCTAATAATGATCTATTCTACATTTTCCTTGAACTTCATCCCCTTTGATGTCTCGTTTTCACACCTTATACTTCCATACTTTTGTATCTCTCAGTCTGAAGAAGGGTCTCGACCCGAAACGTCACCCATTCCTTCTATCCGCAGATGCTGCCTGTCCTGCGGAGTCACTTCAGCATTTTGTGTCTATCTTCGGTGTCAACCAGCATCTGCAGTTCCTTCCTACATATCAGTTATTGTGATTCTGTGTGAGAGCACAACAGTAAATTGAAGCATGCGATTATACAGTGCATTCGGAACGTATTCAGACCCCTTCACTTTTTCCACATTTTCTTACGTTACAGCCATTTTTTTTAATGGATTAAATTCATTTTTTTTATCATCAATCCACACACAGAGTCCCAGAATGAAAAAGCGAAAACGGGTGTTTAGAAATGTTTGCAAAATAATTAAAAATAAATAACTGAAATATCATATTTACATAAGTATTCAGACCCTTTGCTATGACATTCAAAATTGAGCTTAGGTTCATCCTGTTTCCATTGATTATCCTTGAGATGTTTCTACAACTTGATTGGAGCCCACCAGTGGTAAATTAAATTGATTGGACATGATTTGGAAAAGCACACACCTGTCTATATAAGGTCCCACAGTTGACAGTGCATGTCAGAGCAAACACCAAGCCATGAAGACAAAGGAAGTGTCCGTAGACCTCAGAGACAGGATTGTGTTGAGACACAATAGACAATAGGTGCAAGAGTAAGCCATTCGGCCCTTCGAGCCAGCACTGCCATTCAATGTGATCATGGCTGATCATCCACAATCAGTACCCCGTTCTTGCCTTCTCCCCATATCCCCTGATACAGATCTGGGAAAGGGTAGGAAACAATTTCTGCAGCATTGCAAGTCCTGAAGAGCACAGTGGCCTATGTCATTCTTAAATGGAAGAACTTTGGAACCAACAGGACTCTTCATAGAACTGGCCACCTGGCCAAACTGAGCAATCAGGGGAGAAACTTCCAGAAGGACAACTATATCTGCAGCACTCCACCAATCAGGCCTTTATGGTTGAGTGGCCAGACGGAAGCCATTCCTCAGTAAAAGGCACACGACAGCCCACTGGGAGTTTGCCAAAAGGCATGAGAAACAAGATTCTCTGGTCTGACTCTTTGGCCTGAATGCCAAGCGTCACATCTCGAGGAAGCCATGCACCGTTCATCACCTGCCCAATACCATACCTACAGTGAAGTGTGGTGGTTGCAGCATCATGCTGTGGGGATGTTTTTCAGCGGCAGGAACTTGGAAACTAGTTAGGATTGAGGGAACGAAGAATGGAGCAAAGTACAGAGAGATCCTTGATGAAAACCTGCTCTAGAGCGTTCTGGACCTCAGACTGGGGCGGAGGTTCACCATCCAACAGGACAATGAACCTAAGCAAACAGACAAGACAACGCAGGAGTGGCTTCGTGACAACACTATGAATGTCCTTGCGTGGCCCAGCCAGATCCCGGACTTGAACCTGATGGAACAACTCTGAAGGTACGTGAAGATAGCTGTGCATCGACGCTCTCCATCCAACCTGACAGAGCTTGAGAGGATCTGCAGAGAATGGGAGAAATTACCCAAATACAGGTGTGCCAAGCTTGTTGTGTCATACCCAAGAAGACTTGAGGCTGTAATCGCTGCCAAAAGTGCCTCGACAAAGTACTGAGTAAAGGGTCTGAATACTTATGTAAATGTGATATTTCAGTTATTTCTTTTTAATTTGTAAAAATATCTAAACACCTGTTTTCACTTTTTTATTATGGGGTATTGTGTGTAGATTGATGATTTTAAAAAAAAGAATTTAATCCATTCTAGAATAAGGCTGTATCGTAACAAAATGTGGAAAAAGTGAAGGGGTCTGAATACTTTCTGAATATACTGTATACCTCCATAAAATTTTATTTTCATTGGCTTCAACAGGGAACTAATGATCGGGTAAGCCCATCAAGAGTATAAAAGATGTAGAAAAATGTTTTTTTTTAAAAAGAGAAGTTATAAAAATAAAAATCCCTGATGGACTGAAATGCTGGCCCGAATGTGCCCCCTGGGCATGGAATCCAGAGGTACACTTCAACTTTATAAAGCTGTGGTTAGCTGGACTGCAACGTGCAGTTCTGGTCAACATGTTTTATAATGCATACGATCGCCTTGGAGAGGGTTGAGAGGAGATTCACCAGGATATTGCCTGGTATGGAGCATTTAGTTATGAGGAAAAACTGGGGAGTCTGGCTTTGCTTTCCCTGGAGCAATAGGTGATAAAGAGGGGACGTAACTGTGGTAGAAATGAGTGATTGGGACTACAGGAAACTTATCCCCATAGCAGAGGTAGATGAAACTAAAATGAGCGATTTGGGGCAACGGGGAAGAAATTTAAAGAAGATAAGTGACATGCCCTATAAATGCAGAATGGCGAGTACAGATTATATCCAGTTTACGATGCTTAATTTATCTATAGCCTATGCATACAAATTATCTTTTGGGAGACTGGTGGTATGGATTTGCCGGTTGCTGTGGGACTACAGACATCTTCTGCTGTGTGGAAATTCAGTTTACAGCATAGAAGGCTGTGGGCCAAGTGCTGGGAGATTTGATTTGTACAGAACTGTGTCGATTGGACAACATGGACAAGCGGGTTAAATCGCTTGATTCCATGCTGTACGATTCTGATCATCATTCTGGAGCATATAATTTAAAATCATTTGGCAGACCACCAAAGGTTAAACAATTAGGTCCCTACAGAGTTGTGTGACTCTTTATACAATTAATATGATGTACATATATTCATTCAATAAAATAACAATTCCAAGATACAAAAGCAGTTGAACCAAATACACCTATTAAATATTGAGGTTGTAAGAGGAAACACTTAATCTTCTGTCTAAGACTTTTATTCTAAAGACACATATATTCACAATAGAAATATTTAACAGGTCTCATTGTTGATAGTTTTGAGATCAAATAGCTACAGAAACAAAGGCAATTTTCCTCCATTTTAATGTAATTTTGGTTACATTTTGTGGGTATGGTGAAAATAAAAACAAAGTAAACACTATCTTCCAAACTCTGATAATGGATGCTTTTTCCAGACTAATTCCAGTTAATCATTTTTGTTTTGTTTTTAAAACATGGAATCCCATTACCTTTACAATGTCTCGGAGCTTAATACAGTGTGTTCTAGGTAGATTACTCTAATCTGTCTACAACCATGCTTCAAGAGGGTAAGCGAACAGTGCAAGGTCTAAACTGCCAAGCAGATTAGAATAATTACAAGCCAATTGGTCACATGTACTACCATAATCACACAACGAAGTAAAGCCATCTACAACTCATCATCTCCAACATGTGTCCTCTGTATCTAAATTTGATTTATTGTGTGTGTTGACACGAGTAGTTAAAACATAACATTACTTGCTCAATTTTTATTTAGACATAGACCAAGTGCAGACCTGTTGGGTCTGCTCCCCCAACGCCAGATTCCACCACTCACCCATTCCTCAAACTCAAGCTGTTTCAATGCAATATTGCACCACTCATGCATAGCCCCCAACTGTGCAGGCGCGGCTCATTTCTCCTCATCCCCAGCACTCCGTCCTCCTCGTCCTCCACTATTCAATCCATAGAGAGGGTGGGGTGGTAGAGAGGGAGGGGAGTAGAGAGGGAGGGGGGGCAGAGAGGGTGCAGGGTTAGAGCGGGAGGGGTAGAGAGGGGCAGAGATGGAGAGGGTAGAGAGTGGGAGGGGTGTTGAGGGAGAGGGAGGGGGTAGAGTGGGGGGTAGGGAGGGAGGGGGGTCGAGAGGGTTGGAGTAAGGGTAGATAAGGAGGGGGCATTTCCCTCCACCTCTTCCATCTACCTCCTCCAACCCCCCCCCCCCCCCCATCTCCCTCTACCACCCCATCCTCCTCTGCATTTCCCTCATCCTCCTCCCGTTTCCTGTCCCAGGACCTTTCCAGGTCGTAGAGCAGTGCCAGGGTGAATTGACCAGGGAGTTATGGAGGGAACGGTCTCTGCGGAAAGTAGAAAGGGGAGGAGATGGGAAGATGTGGCCAGTGGTGGGATCCCGTTGGAGGTGGCCAAAATGTCGGAGGATTATATGTTATATGCGATCGCCGGTAGGGTGGAAAGTGAGAACAAGGGGGACTCTGTCCTTGTTACGAGTGGGGGGAGATGTGAAGTGAGAGAAGAGCTACGGGATATAGAGGAGACCCTGGTGAGAGCCTCATCTATAGTCGAAGAGGGGATATACAACGTACACGGAGGAATAGGGGATAGAGTCCTCACAGGAAGCAGGGTGGGAAGAAGTATAGTCCAGATAGCCATGGGAGTCAGTGGGTTTGTAATAAATGTCGGTCAGTAGTCTGTTACCTACAATGGAGATGGTGAGGTCTAGAAACGGTAGGGAGATGTCGGAAATGGTCTAGGTAAATTTGTTAATTCTGGCCAAATTGGAGAGGCCAGGACA
The DNA here is from genome assembly GCA_963514005.1 of Raja brachyura. Next base: position 65,547,928 of record OY740785.1, read on the forward strand.
TTAAAATTGAGTAAGGGCTTCTGGGCTGCTAGGTCATTTGATCAATTTAAATGTGCCTTCTGCAGAAATGGGACAAGCTGCAAATTAGGTGCAAATTGCATGGAATGAATTGCATCAATGCAAACCAGACATATACATTGTAAATAATGTTGCAAAACTTTACTTTGCTAGATGTTGATTGGATTAAGGTTGTCTGGGTTTCTTGTATATCAAGGCACATGTTGCGATGTTTGCTTCCTTTCAGAAGCTCCATTTGAATACATTGTATTAGTCACTGTATTATTGGGTTAGTGAAGTGTCTATCATGCACTGGATTAACCGATATCGGTTATTGGACTGTAAAGACACCACCCCCTTGTGGTTCGGCCCCTCAAAGTTTGGGGACCTATAAAAGGCCACTCCCACGAGGTCCTATGTCAATCTTCTGGGAGAACGTTTAGCACTGCGTGACCTTCTGGAGTGTCTCTGCTTGAACGAGGTTAAAGAGGGCTTGGCCAGGCAGACATGAGGATCGAACCCGCGGTGGTTCAGTATAGTAGTGGGAACTGTAATTGTGTTTTCTCAAAATAAAGATTCGTTGCGCAAGTGCTTGACTCAGTGATTTTTGACTGAAACTTGACTGGGGGGGGAAGCATAGAACAAGCTATTTACAAATTTGAGGGCTGGATAGAAGTTAGTGAGTTCTGCATGGGTGCAGAAGGTAGCACCAATGCAGTCGTCAATGTAGAGGAGGTAGAGTTCGGGGATAGGGCCACGGTACGCCTCGAACAAGGATTGTTCAACGTACCCTACAAAGAGGCAGGCATAGCTGGGGCCCATGCTCGTGCCCATAGCTGCGTGTTGGATTTGGAGGAAAAGGAAAAGTTGTTGAGGGTAAGGACCAGCTCCACTAGGCGGAGGAGAGTGTTGTTGCCAATCTGTATTGATTGAGGTCTGTGGATAAGGAAGTCAAGAATTCACTTGCATAGGGAAGAGCAGAAACCCATTTCCCAAAGTTTGATAATGAGTTTGGAAGAGATGATGAAGTTGAATGCCGAGCTGTAGTCAATGAACATAGCCAGATTTATGCATTCTTATTGTCAAACTGATCCAGTCCAGACTGGAGAGTCAATAAGATCATCTCCACTGTTGTTTTGCTGTGATGTAGGTGAATTGAAATGTGTCTAGATCATTATTGAGACCGAAGTTGAGTTGTGTCATAACCGACCTCTCAAAGCACTTCATCACAATGGATGTGAATCCTACCATTTGGTAGTCATTGAGACATGTCAGCTTTCTCTTCCTGTGCACTGATAATTATGGATGTCCTTTTAAAGCAGGTGAGGACCTTAGACCTTAATCGTGTGAAGTTGAAGATATTTGCGAAAACTTCAGTCAGTTTATTTGCATAGGTTTTGAGAATGCAGCCAGGTACACCATTAGGTGAACACTCAAGAAATATATTTTTACATTGGACTCCCAGCATAGGATCAATGGGGACAGTTGAGGCCTGTGAAGGTGCATCATTGTTCACCCTTTTTGGAAGCGAGGATAGAAAGGATTGAGTAAGGAACAGTACTACACCGAAGCCTTTCAAGCTGGTTGGCTCAAATTTAACATTCATAAATACAGTACTAAGAACCCCTGCAAAATTGAGGTTAATGACTGTAGACGGCATCAATATTTGAGTCAGACCTAACGAACAAAGTGGTCTTGGTTGATAGAGGCCCAACAATACAGCACCGAGATGGGCAACCAGAGTCCTTCAAGGCAGGTTTATCGATTCAGCCATCATTGCCTGACTGGACAATGGCCTCACATTTTAACACAAGTTGTTCATTGGCCATTTTGGCTCTCATCTCCCTTCATAACTGCTGATATTATAAAATAATTAACAAAACCTGTTCAGACATCTTTGGTAAAAACAATGTAACATATACAATAATGAAATTCCAAGTAATGATCTCTTCCAAAAATAGGCCAACCCATTACCTCACAAATCTTCAACATCATTACGGTCACTGAGACCCCCATCGATAACATCCAGGGCATCTTCACTGACAAAAACTTAACTGAGCCAGCCATAATTACACCGCGGCTGCAAATTTGAAATGCTCCACAACAAATGTGTGACTCCTGACTCCTCAAAGGCTCTTGTGTTGCATAGGACTTACCTCTAGTACAGTGGTACAATTTCCGTCACTTCAAAGGATTTAATCACAACATTAAAGAAGCTCAATACTATGATCCTTATTCAGCAACCTAACAATAAATTATTCGTACATCACACTCCCCAACTCACCGCCAAACAGGTGGAGCGTAACTGCACTTCAAGCTTATTTCGTTGGTAGCTTCCTGTTATGCAACCATTCCAAGTAAGAAAGAGAGGAAATGGAAATTCACAGTATCGCTATTCCTTTCAAAATCACAAGTCAATATAATCACACCAACATGCGTGTACATTATCATTACAATTGGGTCAACATCCTTGAATTTCTGACTGCAGACTATTGCAGGCTATCTGGAGTCCATATGATACAAGGATAAAACCTTTTATCCTTTTAAATATGGCAAATAAATATGTCAATGTTTTAGAACACACCCAAAACACAAATTCAGCAACAGAATGAATGAATGGGCTTATGGAGAAATTAATCATGCTGTTGGAATGTCTAAAATAAAGACATTGCTGTTCCTTGGGCAAACACAGCTGACAATTTTCATTCAAAGCCCCACAAATGGCAAAACAAGTGAATAACTTAATAAGGTTGGTCTGTGGTTAATTCAGGGAGTAAAGTTGATATGACATTTGCTTTTTTATGAATAGTCACCCTAGCTAAGCAGAAAGATTTTTCAAAAAGATAGCAGATCCAACATTTCAGCCTACCACGAGTCAGTTAATTTACATTTTTCAGTTGTTACCATGTCTTGAATTCACAATCCACATTTCAGTGAGGAGGGGCTAGAACTTTATCAGATGTGTTTAGGATGTTAATTCAACATTTGTGTAATTGTTAGGATAGGGGGAGGAAGGAAATAGCCTCAATTCATCATAGGGTAAACATATACGCTGTATATGCAAACTACAGTCCTGGTAGCCAATTCAAAACGCATAGAAAGGAACTGCAGATGCTGGTTTATGCCATAAACACAAGATGCTGGAGTAACTCAGCAGGACAGGCAGCATCACCGGAGAGAAGGAATGGGTGATGTTTTAGGTCGAGATCTTTTAATATCCTTTTATTACATCAAGCCAATTTAATATCCTTCTAGCTACAAATCAGTTTCACCAAAGGAACACAGTGAAATCTAAGTAATGATAGTGACAACCCCCTCTGTATCTGGTTTCTTCACATTTGCTTTCCAGAATTTCACAGCATAGAAAACATTCCCCTCCACAGAGTATTCCATTCCCTATGTATCCTTAAGTGCTCAGCGTGGATTTGTGAAGATGATTTGAAGAATGATGCAAGGGTCCTTGTAATGGTTCATCCCAAGCAGCTCTGTAACAGAGGACTCATTGATTTACAGGCTGCTTTCAGAGACATGTTCGAAGATGGGCATCAAGGAAAGGATATCACCTCAGGGGACCTCGAGTAGCAAGGGTGTTTTGTTGAAAGATAAGTGTGAACACTACTGAGTATGACACAATTGAATGGATAGACACTGGGAATGTCTGAAGAGTACTTGGATAGTTTTTGTTTTGTATATATTTTTTATTCTGAATAATTCATGGGAAAAAAAGTTTCATTGATAAGGTCTGGAGAATGATGCAATGATCCTCATCACAGTACATACTGAGCATCTCCGTAAAGTGGACTCTCTGATTTATAGGTTGTTCTTATGGACACATTTGGAGACGTTCATCAAGTGCTGCTGAAAGATCATCAACTCAGTGAAAGATGTTCTTTGGTCAGTCTGAAACTTGTCCATCAGGGTATGCTGCCAACTGGCCCATTGCAGTCTACAGGAGTACATTCTGAGGGACTCACTGAAGCCTGGAAGCAGCCAACATGAAAGCTCCGTGGGGGAAGACCACAGTCTTGGGTCCTACCACAGTTTAATATTGAGAGGCAGAGTTCGGTGGTGACATCCCTCAAACAAGGGAAAAATATCGCCTCAGGGGGACATCAGTGATAAGGGTATTTTGTTTAAAGATAGTTGTGAACACTGCTGAGTATGACACTATTGAATATACAGACAATGACAATGTCTTACGCATTTCTGCAAAGTTTTTATTTTTGGATCTTTTTAAAATTCTGAATAAAGTTTATTTTTGGATTTTTTTAAAGTTCCAGTGTGCTGAATAAGTATAATGGTGACAGATGATTAGCCCACTGTTGCCAACTCAGTTGTACCCAAGCTGAAGATGCACAACTCATATTTGTCTTCAATTTTTATTTTTTAGGATGGCCATGAGCCACAGTTCTATGTGGTCACTGCTACCATGGTGGGGAGTGTTTTGCTGATCATTGAAGGCACAGGGGAAGAGGGAAATTGCAGTTTTGATCGTGGACCTTCAGTTGGAGAAAGGGAGGATGAGAGGGGAGAGGCAGATGAGTCAACAAATTTTGTTGGAAGGGGGGTGGGAGGGGAATGGAGATGTTCCAGTGGATATGGGGAGTTAAAAGAACGGATCAGGACCAGTAGTTTGGAAGAAAAGAATAGATTGGGTCAAAGCCTGATACACCAGAAACATGGAGTCAGTACATTGGTGGCAATGGGAGAGGGGCTGTTAGTTCACTGGGGGCTCCGTAGTCTCCGTCTAATCTTCGCCCAAGCTGGGGTGTTCCATACCAGGACATCCGAGATGTTCTCATTCTTTAGGGACGTTCTCAACGTCAGGCAACACCATTGTAGTTGGAGACTCCATTGTGAGAGGTACGGACAGGGGTTTCTGCGGCAACAGACGGGATTCGAGGGTGGTGTGCTGCCTTCCTGGTGCCAGGATCCAGGATATCACGGACAGAGTGCAGAAAATCCTCACGGGCAAAGGTGAACAGCCGGAAGCGGTAGTGCATGTCGGTACAAACTATGTCGGAAAGAAGGGGATGAATATTCTGCAGCGCGACTTTAGAGGGCTCGGAAAAATGCTGAAAAGCAGGACCTCCAGGGTTATCTCCGGTTTGCTTCCAGTTCCTCCTGCTGGCGAGAGCAGGAAGAGGGAGATACGGGACCTGAATGTGTGGCTGAGTAACTGGTGCGGGGGCAGGGATTTAGGTTCTTTGGGATCTGTTTTGGAGTAAGGGGGAACTGTACAAAAGGGACGGATTGCATCTTAACAAGTGGGGGAACCAGCATTCTGCCAGGCAGGTTTGCTACTGCTACACAGGTGGTTTTTAACTGAATAAGGGGGTGGGGTGTCAAATGGGATAGTTGAGGATGGAGTTAAAGGGAAAGAGAGTAAAGGGATGGTTAATGACCCCAGAATTAACGAGAAAGGAAGCTCACAAAGGGATAGGAGAGTATGGTCAAGTGTAATAGGGATCGATGTGAAAGGTAAGATGCGTAAGGAATTAAAAGTATTGTAATATGAATACGCAAAGTAAAGTAGATGAGCTTGAAGTTTATTTAGAGGTTGGTAGATATGACATTGTGGGGATTACTGAGACGTGGCTGCAGGAGGATCGGGCCTGGGAACTTAATATTCAGGGTTATACATCCTATAGAAAGGACAGGCAGGTGGGCAGAGGAGTGGGGGGTTGCTCTGCTGGTGAGGGATGGAATTCAGTCCCTTGCGAGGGAAGACATAGGGACTGACGAGGTAGAGTCACTGTGGATTGAGTTGAGGAATTGTAAAGGCAAGAAGACACTAATTGGTGTTATTTACAGACCCCCAAATAGTAGCCCAGATGTAGGGTGTAAGTTGCAGCAGGAGTTAAAACTGGCATGTAACAAAGGTAATGCCACTGTGGTGATGGGGGATTTCAATATGCAGGTAGACTGGGAAAATCCGGTTGGTTCAGGACCCCAAGAAAGAGAATTTGAAGAATGCCTCGGAGATGGATTCTTAGTGAAGCTTGTAAAGGAGCCGAACAGAGAAAAGGCAATTCTGGATTTAGTGTTGTCCAATGAACCAGATATGATAAGAGAACTCAAGGTAAAGGAGGTAGTTTACTTGGACGTAGTGATCATAATATGATTAGTTTTAATCTGCAATTTGAGAAGGAGAACGTTAAATCGGAAGTGGCAATGATGCAGTTGAATAAAGGGAACTATGAAGGCATGAGAAGGGAGCTGGCCAAAGTAGACTGGAAAGGGATACTAGCAGGAATGACGGTGGAACAGCAATGGCAGGAATTTCTGGGCATAATCCGGAAGACGCAGGATCATTTCATTCCAAAAAGGAAGAAAGATTCTAAGGGGAGTAGGAGGCAACCATGGCTGACAAGAGAAGTTAGGGATAGAATAAAACTAAAAGAAAAGATGTATAACACAGCAAAGAGTATCTGGAAGCCAGTGGATTGGGAAACTTTCATAGGACAACAGAATGAAACAAAACGGGCAATACGAGCTGAAAAGATGAAGTACGAGGGGAAGCTGGCCAGGAATATAAAGGACAGTAAAAGCTTCTTTAGATATGTTAAGGGAAAAAGAGTAGCAAAGTCAAATGTGGGTCCCTTGAAGGCAGACATGAGTTAAATTATTATGGGCAACAAGGAAATGGCAGAAGAGTTGAATAGGTACTTCGGATCTGTCTTCACTAAGGAGGACACAAACAATCTCCAAGATGTACTGGAGGACAGGGGATCTAAGGGGGTAGAGAAACTGAAAGAAATGTTCATTAGGCGAGAAATAGTATTGGGTAGGCTAATGGGACTGAAGGATGATAAATCCCCTGGGCCTGATGGTCTGCATCCCAGGGTCCTCAGGGAGGTGGCTCTAGAAATAGTGGACGCATTGGTGATCACTTTCCAATGTTCAATAGATTCAGGATCAGTTCCTGGGGATTGGAGGATAGCTAATGTTATCCCACTTTTCAACAAAGGAGCGAGAGAGAAAACAGGGAATTACAGACCAGTTAGCCCGACTTCGGTGGTGGGAAAGATGCTGGAGTCAATTATTAAAGAGGTAATAATGGGGCATTTGGATAGCAGTAAAAGGATTAGTCCAAGTCAACATGATTTATGAAAGGGAAATTATGCTTGACTAATCTTCTGGAATTTATTGAGGATATGACAAGTAAAATGGATGAAGGGGTGCCAGTGGATGTAGTGTATCTAGACTTTCAGAAAGCCTTTGATAAGGTCCCTCACGGGAGACTGGTGACTAAAATTATAGCACATGGTATTGGGGGTAGGGTGTTGACATGGATAGAAAATTGGTTGGCACACCGGAAGCAAAGAGTAGGAGTGAACGGGTCCTTTTCAGAATGGCAGGCAGTAGCAAGTGGAGTGCCGCAAGGCTCGGTGTTGGGGCCACAACTGTTTATCATATATATTAATGATTTGGAAGTGGGAATTAGGAGCAACACTAGCAAGTTTGTGGATGACACAAAGCTGGGTGGCAGTGTGAACTGTGAAGAAGATGTTAGGAGGTTGCAGGGCGACCTGGACAGATTGAGTGAGTGGGCAGATGCGTGGCAGATGCAGTACAATATAGATAAATGTGAGGTTATCCACTTTGGCGGCAAAAACAAGGGGGCAGATTATTATCTCAATGGAGTTAGGTTAGGTAAGGGAGAGGTGCAGCGAGACCTGGGCGTCCTTCTACACTGGTCACTGAAAGTTGGCTTACAGCTACAGCAGACAGTGAAGAAAGCTAATGGAATGTTGGCCTTCATAACAAGAGGATTTCAGTATAGGAGTAGAGAGGTTCTTCTGCAGTTGTATAGAAACATAGAAATTAGGTGCAGGAGTAGGCCATTCGGCCCTTCGAGCCTGCACCGCCATTCAATATGATCATGGCTGATCATCCAACTCAGTATCCCGTACCTGCCTTCTCTCCATACCCTCTGATCCTCCTTAGCCACAAGGGCCACATCTAACTCCCTCTTAAATATAGCCAATGAACTGGCCTCAACTACCCTCTATGGCAGAGAGTTCCAAAGACCCACCACTCTCTGTGTGAAAAAAGTCCTTCTCATCTCAGTCCTAAAGGATTTCTCCCTTATCCTTAAGCTGTGACCCCTTGTTCTGGACCTCCCCAACATCGGGAACAATCTTCCTGCATCTAGCCTGTCCAACCCCTTAAGAATTTTGTAAGTAAATTCTTTTTGTACGTATTTAAGAATTTTGTAAGTATAGGGCTCTGATGAGACCACATCTGGAGTATTGTGTACAGTTTTGGTCTCCTAATTTGAGGAAGGACATCCTTCTGATTGAGGCAGTGCAGCGTAGGTTCACAAGATTGATCCCTGGGATGGTGGGACTGTCATGTGAAGAAAGATTGAAAAGACTAGGCTTGTATTCACTGGAGTTTGGGAAGATGAGGGGATATCTTATATAAACATATAAAATTATAAAAGGACTGGGCAAGCTAGATGCAGGAAAAATGTTCCCAATGTTGGGCGAGTCCAGAACCAAGGGCCACAGTCTTAGAATAAAGGGGAGGTCATTTAAGACTGAGGTGAGAAAAAACCTTTTCACCCAGAGTTGTGAATTTGTGGAATTCCCTGCCACAGAGGGCAGTGGAGGCTAAATCACTCGATGGATTTAAGAGAGAGTTAGATAGAGCTCTCGGGGCTAGTTGAGTCAAGGGATATGGGGAGAAGGCAGGCACGGGTTATTGATAGGGGATGATCAGCCATGATCACAATGAATGGCGGTGCTGGCTCGAAGGGCCGAATGGCCTCCTCCTGCACCTATTTTCTATCTTTCTATGTTTCTATGCATGCATGGGACAGGTATAGGCAGCTGGGATCAAGTGCATTCCTGGAGGAGTTTCGGGAACTAAGGAGTAAACTAACAAAGGAAATCAGAAGGGCAGAAAGGGGCCAGGAGATAGCTCTGGCGGGTAACATCAAGGAGAATCCAAAAAGATTTTATAAATACATAAGGGGGGAAAGGGTAACTAGAGAAAGAGTGGGACCTCTCAGGAATCAAAGCAGTCTCCTCTGTGTGGAGCCACAGGAGATGTGCAAGGACACAAATTAGTATTTCTCCTTTGTATTTACCGAGAGGAAATTGGAACAGTCACTGGAAGTGTCTTGAGAGCAGTCAGGGTTACTGTCGAAGAAGTACTGAAGGTACTATCACGTTTGAAAGTAGACAAATCTCCAGGGCCTAATCTGATATATCAGAGGACATTGTGGGAAACTAGAGAGGAAATCGTGGGAGCCCTGGTTTAAATTTACGAGTCGTCCTTAAATACAATAGAGGTGCCGGAAGACTGGAAGGTGGCAAATCTTGTACCTCTTTTCAAGAAGGGCTGCAGGGAAAATGCTGGTAACTATAGGCCGTTGAGTTTAACATATGTAGTTGGTAAGTTACTGGAGAGTATGCTGAGGGATAGGGTATACAAGCATTTGGATGGGCAAGGGCTGATTAGGGATAGTCAGCATGGTTTTGTACATGGGAGGTCGTGTCTCACAAATTTGAATGATTTTGTTGAAGTGAACAAAAAGGTTGATGAAAGTAGAGCTGTAGATGTTGTGCACATGGACTTCAGTAAGGCGTTCAACAAAGTTCTGCATGACAGGCTGCTCTGGAAGGTTAGATCGCATGGGATTTAAGGAGAGATAGCTGAATGGATACCAAATTGGCTCCATGGAAGGAAGCAGAGGGCAATGGTGGAAGGTTGCTTCTCAGACTGGATGCCATAGACTAGTGGTGCTGGGCCCGTTACTGTTTGTCATCTATATGAGTGATTTGGATGAGAACATACAGGGCAAGATTAGCAAGTTTGCTGATGACAGAAAAGTTAGTGGTTTTGCAGATAGTGAAGATGGTTGTGAACGATTGCAGCAGGATCTGGATCGATTGGCCAGGTGAACGGAGGAATGGTTGATAGAATTTAATACAGAGACATGTGACGTGTTGCATTTTGGGATGTCGAACAAGAGCAGGACCTACACAGTAAATGGTAGGCCTCTGGGTAGTGTTGTAGAGCAGAGGGATCTAGGAGTACAGGTGCATGGTTCCTTGAAGGTTGTCACAGGTAGAAAAGGTGGTCAAAATGGCTTTTCGCACTTAGGGCTTCATCAGTCAGAGTAGAGTATAGTTGGGAGGTCATGTTGCAGTTGTATAAGACGTTGGTGAGGCCGCATTTAGAATAGTGTGTTCAGTTCTGTGCACCATGTTATAGGAAAGATAATGTCAAGCTTGAAAGGGCTCAGAAAACATTTACGAGGATGTTACCAGGACTAGAAAGATTGAGTAGGCTGGGTCTCTGTTCCATGGAGCACAGGAGTATAAGGGATGATCTTATAGAGGTGTATAAGATCATGAGAGGAATAGTTCGGGTAGATGCGCAGAGTCTCTTGCCCAGAGTAGGGGAATTGAGGACCAGAGGACAGAGGTTCAAGGTGGCGGGGAAAAGAATTAATAGGAACCCGAGGGGTAACTTTTTCACACAAAGGGTGGTGGGTGTATGGAACAAGCTGCCAGAGGAGGAAGTTGAGGCTGGGGCTATCCCATCATTTAAGAAACAGTTAGGCAGATACATGGATAGGACAGGTTGGAGGGATATGGACCAAGCGCAGACATGTGGGACTAGTGTAGCTGGGACATTGTGGGCCGGTGTTGGCGAGTTGGGCCGAGGGGCCTGTTTCCACACTGTATCACTATGACTCTATTATAGATGAGGCCCTCACTCGTGTCTCCTCGGTAACCCGCAGCTCCGCCCTTGTTTCCCCTACCCCTCTTCGCAACAGAGACAGAGTCCCCTAGTCCTTAACTTTCACCCCATCAGTCATCACATGCAACACATAAGCCTCCGAAATTTTCACCACCTCCAACAGGATCCCACCTCTAGTCACATCTTCTCATCTCCCTCCCTTTCCACCTTCCACAGAGACTATTCCCCCTGTAACTCCCTGGTTAACTCATCCCTTCCCACCCAAACCACCCCTTCACCAGGTACCTTCCCCTGCAACTGCACAAGATGCAACACTTGTCCCTATACCTCCCTCAACTCAGTCCAGGGACCCAGACAGTCCTTTCAGGTTAGGCAGAGGTTCATTTGCATCTACTGTATCCTTTGTTAAAGATGTTAACTCATACATCGGCGAGACCAAATGTAGACTGAGCGATTGTTTCACTGAACACCTTTGCTCAGTCCACCTGAACATACCCGATCTCCTGGTCACTAAACACTTTAATTCTCTTTCCCATACTCGCACCGACCTTTCTGTCCTAGGTCTCCTCCATTGTCAGAATGAGGCTAAACGCAAATTGGAGGAACAGCATCTCATATTTCGCTTGGGTAACTTACAGCCCAGTGGTATGAATATTGATTTCTCTAACATCAAGGAACCCCGGCATTCCCTCTCCCTATCCCTCCCCCACCAGCTTCCTGTTTTCACCCAACAAACAGCTAACAATGGGCAGCTTTCTTTATCGTCATAACTTTTTTGCATATCTTTCATTTATTGTTCTTTATCTCTCTACATCATTGTCTATATCTCTCGTTTCCCTTTCCCGTGAATTTCAGTCTGAAGATAGATCGACTCGAAACATCACCTATTCCTTCTCTCCAGAGATGCTGCGTGTCCCGCTGAACTTTTTGTGTCTATCTTCGGTTTAAACCAGCAATTCTGTCCTACACAGTTTAGTGAAGAAGGGGGAAGTGGTCAGGTTCTCCCAGGAATGCAAAATTTGAAAATCAATGGTCTAATGGTAATTTATTATCTCATATACCAAGATAAAGTGAAATTCTTTTTTTGCATACCGTTCAGAAAAAATCTTACTATTAATAGGCACAATCATTCTCAAGTACAAGAGTGTAGGAATAGTAGAATACACTGAGGCAAGAAGGAACACGTTTCTGCCACCATCTTGTACGATTCGTTCAAAGTTGTTAAAAATATAGTCTTAACTTGGCCTTAAAGGCCCGTTGTCCTGGCAGCAGCACTGGGTTGGAGTTGTAAGAATGGGCCTGTCCAGGTGAAGCAGTCATCAACAGTGACACACACAAAATGCTGGAGTAACTCAGCGGGACAGGCAGCATCTTTGAAGAAAAGGAATAGATGATGTTTCAGGTCGAGATCCTTCTCCAGAGACGTTGCCCGAGTCATTCCAGCATTTTGTGTGTATCCCCAGTGATGACTGGTGCTCGGCTTTCGCCGGCACCGAGGGGGTTAACCGACAGCCACTGGATAAGGCAAGAGGTGCAGCTGATGGTCCCTGGCCCGTCGGGGAATGGGTTCCTCGAGAGTTGGAGCAGAGTTGAGCTGGAGTAAGCCTGGGGCCACCACTGCTCCGGGACGGTGTCCTGTCAATCCAGGGTCACCCCGGACATCTCCAGCTGCCCCCGGACAGCGATGGGACACTTGGGAGGGGACGAGGACGGTAATGAGACTCTGCTCACAAATCTGCCTGCTGGGGTTATGCAGAAGAGGGGTGCGTGGTTCTCCACTGTATAATAACCCTGTTTAACCCAGGAGGGCAGCCCGAGTGAGAATGGAACCCATACACCCAGGCTGAGGGGGACCAGGCCGTGATTCATTAGATTGTCACTGCTGAGATCTCTGCATGTAAAAGAGTTAATACAGTCAAATCTAATAACATTCACAAAATACAACATGGAGTCATTCTTATTACTAATGGAAACTTACTATAAAGAACGTATTGTCTAGTAGAACAAAAGAATGGCCTGGTGCCAAATCTGAACGACTTTGCAAATTATATGGAACACAATATGGAGGACAGGTTGGCTTTTTAAATAAAGACATTAAGACAAGGCTCTCACTTAACTTTTTTTCTCTGTTTCCAGCTGGGCAACCTAGTCAGCTTTTTAGGTTGCCAAATGACAGTTTAGGTGGTCATTTAAGACGGCTTGCATGACGCGTGCGATAATGTGCTCGGACGAAGTGGTTACTTGTCAGAATTATGTTCAATGAAGCATTCACATATTATTTCTGCTTCAAATAAAGTCACAAACTAAACATATACACCAATCAAGACATGATATATATCACAATGACATGCAGCAAAATTATAATACAGTAACTCAACTCTTTTTACACGTTGCAATGAATGCAATTTCAATTTTTTTTTTCCACTTCCAAACAAAAATGTGCTTGGATTATTCAGCGTATGATCAACCTCGGTGAGACCAAGCGCAGGCTTGGCGATCGCTTCGCACAACACCTCCACTCAGTTCGCAATAACCAACCTGATCTCCCAGTGGCTCAGCACTTCAACTCCCCCTCCCATTCGGAATCTGACCTTTCTGTCCTGGGCCCCCTCCATGACCAGAGTGAGGCCCACGGCAAATTGGAGGAATAGCACCTCATATTTCGCTTGGGTAGTTTACACTCCAGCGGTATGAACATTGGCTTCTCCAATTTCAGGTAGTCCTTGCTTTCTCCCTCCTTCCCCTCCCATTCCCAGCTCTCCCATTGCCAACTGTCTCTGCCTCTTCCTTTCTTTTTCCCGCCCCCCCCACCCCCTGACATCAGTCTGAAGAAGGGTCTCGACCGGAAACGTCGTCTATTCCTTCGCTCCATAGATGCTGCCTCACCTGCTGATTTTCTCCAGCTTTTTGGTCTACCACCCATTCACACAAGTTCTGTTATCCAACTTTCCTCACCCACTCCCTACACATTAGGGGCAATTTTACAGAGACAAGTTAACCTACAAAGCCAATGCGTCTTTGGGATGTGGGAGGAAACTCACATGCTTGCAGGGAGACTGTGCAAATTCAAAACAGACAATGCCCAAGGACAAGATCGAACACAGATCTCTGGAGTGTGAGGCAGCAAGTCTACCAGCTGTGCCACTATAATTTGTTTTTCAACACACACAAAATTATACATTGATAACTTTGGTTACTAAAAAAAAGAAACTATCCATTTTCAGTCTTAAATCTCTAAGTGATGCTATGTCCCCCTTTACAGCTACTGTATGATTTAATTCAGTTCAAGACTATGGGGCAGTCCATTGGCCATAAAGTTTCTCCCTAAAAGTGCCAGAGACCTGAGGGCGTCTAAAGAAAGGTCTCGACCCGAAACGTCACCCAATTTCTTCTATCCAGAGATGCTGGCTGCTCCATGGAGTTCCCCCGCATAATTATAGCATGGAATTGTCTTCACCCTACCATAGTTACCCAACCAGACGAAACTAAATTTAAGGTAGCTCTTTTTTCCCCAAGAACCCTTTTTTGCTTACGTCTAAGTCAAGAGTCAGGAGAGTTTTATTCTCATGTGTCCCAGGTAGGGCAATTAATTTTTTGCTTGCTGCAGCTCAACTGAATATGTAAACATATACAGAACGGGAGATAAAAGTTCAATGTGTCTATATACCATAGCCCGTATATATACACAATAAATAAACATATAAAGTGCAACAGGCTGTTATTGTTCAGAGTTTGGAGATGGACCCTCCACCACCTCCAGTTTAATTTCCATTTGGAATATTTTTGGAGGACCTGGAAACCAAGAAGCAAGAGTTACTCCAGGAAGTGACTCCAGTTCCAGGGAGTGATTCTGCGTTGGGTTTCAGCGGTCGCGGCGAGGCGGCGACCGGGCAGCAATGGCGGCCAGATCTCCCACTATGAAAAGGGAGGGAGAAAGTGCCCTGCACCGACCAGTTGCCGTGGCAGTGCGCATGTGCAGGGCAGCCGATGATGTGCTGGCCGTGGTTGTGCGCATGTGCAGGGGAGGATGTGTAGGCTGTGGTAGTGTGCATGTGCAAGGCAGCCGGCCATACCGGCGAATGAGGAGCGGCCGGAGAGCGGAGTCCCGGCGGCCCAGACACGGATGGCAGACGGGGGGGGGGGGGGAGGAGAGGGAGAGAGGGGGAGAGAGGGGGAGAGAGGGGGAGAGAGGGGGGGAGAGGGGGGGAGAGGGGGGGAGAGGGGGGGGAGAGAGAGCGCTCAGAGTTGAATGGCAGGTGTCCTGGTGCTTGCCAGGCTGGGCAAAATGACACGGCTTTTAGGTTACTCAGCGGGACTTTAGGTAGCCATTGGCAACCTGGCAATCGTTAATTTTGAGCCCTGTAAGATGGAAACCTGCATAATAACATGTGCTTCTTTCAAGGCCATAAAGAAGCCAAGATTGAAAAAAATAGCTAATGCTGCAGAGATAAGCAATAACTTGTTATTGGATGAGCTGGATTTGGACCCAGGTTTTCCTATATTCTGAAGCTATAGAATCTTTCAATCATGCCATATTCAGACTTGGTAGGAGTGTTTTACTGATAAGATAAACGTATAA
This sequence comes from Raja brachyura, assembly GCA_963514005.1. The sequence continues at coordinate 65,563,223 of OY740785.1, forward strand.
TTGCACTAACTTTCCTTTGATCTGTGAGAGGAGACCGGGGACAGACTGAGAATTTGTGCTCTTTGTAATTCCCAACACTCCCGTCGATTAAAGATTGGCTTAGTTTACCTTTAACCAGTTTGTTGGTATCTGCTTTTAAGATACAAACTTTGACATTTAGCCGCAGTTGGCAGGGATCTCGCTGGGACCAGCAACAAATGACTGGGTTGACCGGGACCAGATGGGGTGAAAACTGAGCTCTAGTCGGACCCTTTGAGACCGACTCCCGCAGAAGTTCCCAGGAAAACCTATGACCCCTCAGTCTGAGGTTGATCTGGTTCCCTGACTGACGAGATCCCTAGAAGCAGACAGCGAAGGTAAGACCACTTGTGTACAGGATTAGCTTGTGTATTGGATTGGGTATTGAAAGTAAAGGATTGGGCACGGCAGAATAAAAGGTTTTGTCACGATGTGTACAGGATTGGGCACTGCAGACTAAAGAGGTTTTGTCACAATTAAAGGATTGGGCACGGCAGACTACAAAGGTTTTGTCACAATGTGTATTGGAAAGACTGTCTTGAAATGACAGTGTATTGAAAAGACAGTGTATTGAAAAGACAGTGTATTGAAAAGACTGTGTTGTGAATTTGCTACCAGAGAGAGTAGCCAGGATTTGGCACAACAGACTGCAAAGGTTTGTTACTAATATAAAGGATCAGGCATAAGACTGAAAAAGTTTGGTACAATTTGTGTACTAACTAGTTGGTGATTGGATAGAAATGGGAAATAATTTGGATAAGAGTGACGGAAAGACGGCTGTACAACACACGTGTTATTTGATTCCTAAGAACAACCAGGATTATAGAATATTGAATTATAAATTGACAAAACGTTAGGGTGATGAGTCTTGGCCAGTAGGAGGAATATGGAATATGACTATGGAGAGAGAGAAAGAGAGAAAGAAAAAGGGAACGAGAGAAAGAAAAAGAGAAAAAGAGAAAGAGAAAAAGAAAGAGAAAAAGAGGAGAGAGAGAGGAGATAAGGGCTAAGGCAGAGAAAGAAAGCGCAGATAAGAAGAGTTCGGAGAACACCAATTAGTAGTTAAGAACAAACCTCGTATCGGTAGGTCCTCCAGAGATCCTATGTCTGGCATGGCGACCCTGTCTATAGAAGAGGGGGGAGTCTGGCCAATCACAATCTTGATCACAGTCCAAACACAACTCGCACCACTCCCATTTTTAACCACATTAGCCCACCCACCATTACACTCATTTTAACTTCTCACTCTAACAAGAAGACAACTTTTGCAATTTAAAGGCACAAAGTTCACAAAGTCTCCCAGGGGAATACGCTAGCTTGCAAATTCTGCACATTGGTCCCCACAGAAGCAAAGATTCTTTTAAACAGAATGGATCTGTCAGACAAAGGAGGGGAATGTAAAGTTGATACAGAGGGACACTTCTAAAGCGCAACACGATTTTTTGGAAATGAAGGGGCTGCGTACCCTGGCTCATGCCTCCCAGACAAATTTTTGTACCTGATGTATGTTTTGCCCATTCATTTGTACTGGTTTTCTTTCAATGTTCGAAGGGAAGTATTTGTTCTAACCCAAAGCTCTCTCAAAGTATTCTAGGGTGTTCTTTCAAGTTGTCACTCATCCAAGTTCTGTCCCTTAACAGACTAGATAGATCTTCCAGTTATTTCGAGTTGTCATTCATCCAAGTTCTGTCCTGTATCAGAGCAGAGAGCTCCCTCTGTTCCTTTAAAGGCTACGCTGCCTAGATACTTGCAGCTCTATTCTCCTTTGTTCAGGATTTTGCTCTGTCTGTTTCATTTCTCCCAAAGCCTATCGGAACACTTGACATCCAATCCCAGGCTATATTTATATATTCCTATATATTCCCCTTTTGATGAAATGGTGGTACGTGTCAGATGAAATAGGATGTCATTGAATGAGCTTGCAATATATGAAAATTAATTGGTTATTCTTTGTTTTCTTTTAACTTTAAGTTTATTTTCTTCCTATTTCTTACCCTTTTGAATTGAGTTCATATGGAGACCTGAATTCCACGATTTCCATGATGGCCATGTGGCATCCAGGTAGATGTGTTAGATGAGATTGGAGATGCCTTTATCTCAGAACAAAAACTGTTCATTTGAAATTGTAAATTTGGGGAGATAGATTGGAACAAATGGGAATATTTTTTCATTGTTTTTTTAAAATAATGATCTATTTTTAAAAGATCTGCCTTGTAAGTAGTTGAAGAGTGGTCTCACATCCCTCACCACCAATAGAATTCTGGATTAGTGGAGGGAATGAATAGGACACTAAAGAGTGTGGAAGTTAGTTTTGACCTACAGGCCCTCAGCGATTAATTAATTACATATGCACAGCAATTAACCCAAACCTTGTCAGTCTTGCATTCACAGGAATTGAAAACGCAGAAGCCATGCCAGTTGAACACAGACACAGTCCATACTACTGGGAGACTACATACTGATAAGGTAGTGGCATCGGACAAAATTGGGACTGTGTTGGAGGGGACTGTACCAGGTGCTACTACATCACCAACCGCCGTGAAGATTGAAGATTACCCCTGTTGGACACATCTGATACGATTTACTATGGTGGCGAACCAAGAAAGGACAATGGGGCTATTGACCCTACTTTTTATCCTGACGTTGGCCCAGATGGGCCAGACTTGGGGAACAACCCCTACACTAAGATGTCCTGAAACAGGCTGACAACTCTCCTTACGTTTATAACACTGACCAAGATGGATCCATTTCCACAGGTTCTTGAAGTAACCATAAAAGGTGTCAGCTTATCGTGGAGCTGCAGATCGAGCTGAAATAGGTGAGAAATGTGCTCACCAATGCCCAGTCTGAAAATGACCTCCTCGCTTCATTCACACAGCAGCTGGAGCAGGGCAATCAGGTTGCGGAGTTGAAAAGCCTTGATTTTGGAGTGCGACTCAGTTACAGAACTGGATTGAGGTAAATCCCAGCCGGGATCAAAGTGCGGAGCTGAGTTGGGATGGATCAGACAGCCAGTTAGTATTGATGGAGAAGAAAGAAGAATGCTGGTTTCACACGCTGATGGACAACTTGGGAGAAAAAATGACTCCTTTTTGTGAAAAGAACATGAATAATTGCAATCAAGCCAGGCACACCTAAAATAGGTAGAGCAAAGGAAAGGTTAGTGTGGAGAATATAGTTCTGAGCATTATAGGACACCAGTTCCAGAGAAAAAGTTCAATTACTGTAATGGGGCAGAGGTGAATCAGACAGAATCCTAGCAATTGGAAGGACAGTTCAGAACTCTGATAACAGAGGGGAAGAAGCTAGTTGGTGTTGTGGTGCAGGATTCCACTTTGCCACAGTTACACCCTGGACATGGATTCAAGTCACAGCGTTGTTTTTGAATAAGTGCCCATCCAGTAGAAATGAGGACTCAATGTGAAGTTCTGGATGGTTCAATAACCCTTTCACCTCGGAATGGAACTGTGACTGAAAATGGTGAGGGTGATAATGTTGCGAAGCATACACCTGTCCAGTCTTAGCAGACCTTCAGCCTTGTACATACAATGGAGCCACTTCACAGTTGGTGGATGTGGACAACTCGGAATCCCCATTGAAGAAGGCTATGTTCTTGCGCTCAGATCCTGAATATACAGAGTGCTCTTGGGAAAAGGTTCAGGTACAAGATGCAACTCAACCATTAAATGTGGAAAAAAGTTAACTGCAATGAAGCATCTTGTTCTATAAGAAATGTTGTGGATGGATTGGAGTCCAGTGATCTTTCTGAAAGGTATTTATCAAGTGAAGATGACAGATAAATAAAAGTTAAGAATGACTCTTCAGTTTAGTCTTTTCAACCATATTGGAAGAAGAAGAGTAAGTTACCAGTTAATAAGTGCAATAGTAAGGATGTGAAGAACAATCTGGACAAAAATTTGTCCGGAAACCAAAGTCAAACTTGGAAAGGGAAGATTTCCCCACCATGTATCGATGTCAGTATAAGGGTTGCTGTGCTGTTTACAGAGGAGTTGACGGACTTCAGAAACATATAAAAGAGCAGCATGAAGAGGTGCGTGAAAGACCTTGCCCCACCCAGGAGGTAACAAGGTGTTTCTGATTGATCGCTACGTGCAGCGCCATGTAAAGCTGATCCATACAGAAGAAAGAACATCTTTACAGATCAGGAGGAAGTGCAAAGCCTTTGGTCACAACTTCGGAAAGACAAACCACACTTGATCAACAATCCTGACGTATTTTGAGCTCTATCGTATGACCAAGGGTCTAGAGAGAGAAAAGCTGAACATTTTGAAACAGATGGACCTCTTGGAAGAGATTATGCATAACCCTATCCAGGAAGGCAATGACTCAGACCTGGTGGGTAATCCGTAGAGCCAGGATTTTGCCATAAATGCCATGAATGACTTTCCATGCCTTTGATGATTTCACCCGGATAATGCCTTTTTCATGATCGAGTGCCTAAATCAGCCTTTTTTTGCCGTTTTGCTAAAAGGTCGTCCTATTTTCCCTACAAGTACTGTGATCACAATGATGTTTTCTATTTTAACACGTTAATATTAATGTTATTATTAATGGGTTAACATAGTATAACTTACAAGAAAATTTCCACCACCTGGGCGAAACCGGGGGCGCCACCGCCAGTCATTCATTCGTTCGTGCCACTTCTTCTGTTTGTGACTTAAAATTTTATTCCCCAAAATGTTGCATTTGATATACTTAGCTCAAGGACTTCATAGAATTGCCAAGCACATACGTAGCTTGTTTCCACATGTCGATCGCCTAGTTTCCAATGTCAAAGAAATTTTCCTCAAAGCATCGTCACGTGTGCAGTTGTTCAAGGAAATGGCACCCGAGAATCTGCTACCTCCTCAGCCTGTTTTGACTAGGTGGGGTACATGGCTCTCTGCTGTACTCTACTGTGCTGCACATTTTGAAAAGATAAAATAAATCATCAACTGTTTTGAAGAAGAAGAATCTGCTGCAGTCAGGATCGTCAGTGAAATCATGCAGAAATAGTCCCTCCACCGCAATCTTGTGTTTATTGCTTCCAATTTTGCAAACTTCCCACAAGCTATCACTTCACTTGAGAAACGTGGCGAAACATTAGTGAATAACTTGCAGGTTTTCAACAAAGTAACTGACGATATCCGTAAAGTTCCTGGCGATGTAGGTAAAGACATACATGGAAAATGTGAGAGAGTGATTTTAGCTTACAAAGATATTGAATAAATAAAAAACATAGCTAAAGTTCTCAAAAGGTAGTTGGAATCCCCAAGATATCTACATCAATATAGAGTATGTAGCTTGCTTCGAGTATGCACCAGTGACCTCAGCTGAGGTAGAAAGAAGTTTTTAACAACTTAAGCATATTCTGTCTGACAGACGGCATAGTTTAACACCAGATATTTTGAAAAATATGTTAGTAATTATGTGCAACCAGGCAACTTTGGTCATTTAATGTAGTATACCTTGATATAATCATTTTTAACCATATGTTGGTGGTGGAAATAAATACCATTTTATGCCTTTGTCAATAAATGCGTTTTTTGTGCCTTTTTTGTAATTTTATTATGCCTTTTTGCCTGCCTATGTCAGAGTTTTTTAGTGCCTAAATATCCTGGCTCTAGTAATCAGTGTAATGACAATCAAGACATTGATGAGGATGGCAATGATGGCATTCCTGATGAGAAGGACAATTGCTGTTTTGTTCCCAACCCTGACCAGATTGATGCCGATGGTGACAGCAGAGGAGACACCTGCAAGGACGACTTTGACAACAACATCCCAGATATCTATGACATGTGCCCCGAGAACAACGCCATCAGCGAGACTGACCTGAGGAAGTTCCAAACGGGACAATGCAGATCGATCCTAATTGGGTAGTGCGAACCAGGGCAGGGAGTTGCTGCAGACTGCCAACTCTGACCCTGGCCTTACTGTCGGAATCGAGGAGTTCAATGCCATTAACTTCAGTGGCAGTTCTACGTCAACACAGACCGCAATCTACGTCGGCTTTGTCTTTGGCTTCCTGTTCAGCAGCCACTTCTACATGGTGATGTGGAAGCAGGCCACCCAAACCTACTGGGAGGAGAAGCTGTCCAAACCAATGGATACGCTGGTGTCTCATTCAAGGTGGTGAACCCCACCAAGGGCCGAGAGGGGGAGCACCTGTGCAACGCTCTCCATAGAGACTGGCACCCTCGGACAGGTGCGAACTTTATGGCACAACCCCAATATTGGTTGAAAGGATTACACCGCCTACAGGTGGCACCCGATCCATCAAACCTAAACAGGCTTCATCAGGATGGTGGTCAATGAAGAGAGTGAGAACTGGTGGAGAGCGTCCTCACATCGTGTATCACAGTGTGGTACGGAAACTGCTCTGCTGCTGATAGGAAGGCGTTGCAGAGGGTGGTCAAATCTGACCAAAAAAAAATCACAAATAACTGCCTCCCTGCCATTGAGGACATTTACACCAGCAGGTGCAAGAGCAGAGCCTCAAACATCATGAAGGACCCCACCCACCCGGCAAATGGTCTCTTTGCCCCCCTCCCCTCAGGGAGAAGGCTGAGCAGCATAAAGGCCAGGACAACAAGGCTTAAAGCCAGCTTCTTTCCCAAGGCCGTGAGACTTTTAAACTCCCTACCTCACTGACTGAACCCTCACCACCTCAGTGAACTGTCTGCTGCTACTGCTGCTGTTATGGAAATTATTATGCTGCGGTCTTTTAACCATGCTGCTTTTTTACTTTATACTATTTATTCATAGGCTCATTATTATTTAGATTTTATTGTGGAAGGTTTTTATATGTTAGAATTTATTGATGTCTTTACTGCATTTTATTGATGACTTACTGCACTATTAGGCTGCTCAGACTAGAGTACAAATTTCATTCATGATTCATGTGGAAGCATGTTTTTATTGAATTAAAATAAATGAAGGGAAAAAAAATGGTTGCCATACCGTTGGTTTGATGGACATTGGGGTACTATTGAACTGCTGGCCATACCTTTGGTTTGGTGGACTTTGGGGTACTGTGATACATTATGTCTATCATTCTGCTAATCATTGCTCTATTGCTTGCGACTGTTGTGTGTCTATCGAGGACTATGAATGTTATCATGTATGATAAAAAGGAGGGAATGAAAAAGTTAATACAGTCAAATCTAATAGAATTCACAAAATACAACATGGAGTCATTCTTCTTACTAATAGAAAGTTACTATAAAGAATGTATGGTCTAGTAGAACAAAGGAATGGCTCGTGCCTTCTGAATGACCGCAAATTATATGGAACACAATATGGAGGACTGGTTGGCTTTTTAATAAAGACATTAAGGTGGAAACCTGCGTAATAACATGCGTTTCTTTCAAGGCCATAAAGAAGCCAAGATTGAAAAAATAGCTGACGCTCCAGAGATAAGTAATACCTTGATATTGGATGAGCTTGATTTGGACCCAGCTTTTCCGATATTCTGAAAGGCTATAAAATCTTTCAGTCCTGCCATATTCAGACTTGGTCGGAGTGTTTTACTGATAAGAAAAACGTATAATTATACTAACTTTCCTTTGTTCTGCGAGTGGAGCTCGGGGACAGACTGAGCAACGTTTGTGCTTTTTGTAATTCTCGCCACTCCCAGCTGATGATTGATTAAAGATTGGCTTGGTTTACCTTTAACAGTTTGATGTTGTCTGCTTTTAATTTGTACGAACTTTGGCTCATGGACCAGTGGAGAAGTGAGAAATAGTGTTGCTAACTCCAGTAGCAATTCAACAGTGCTTGTAGCACCAGAGACCCGTTCCGATCCTGACTACGGATGAAAAGCAGGTCTGTATACACGCAGCAGCTCAGCTGCCGAGAATGTTTTTTTCCGAGTGACCTATGACCTGGCCATGCACAGTTGGAATACCAAACTCGCTTATTGTTCCAACTGTACTCTGGCACCATTCCCCAGCCCTTTCTCTGTTACATTGACGACGGCTTCCTACATCTTTTAGGAAGCATTGATTTTATCAACTTTACTACTAACTTCCACGCTGCCCTCAAATTTACTTGGACTATCTCTGACACCTCTCTCCCCCCTTTCTCAATCTATCTGTCTCCTTCACAGGGACACACTGTCGACTGACATCTATTACAAACCCACCAACTTCCACAGCTACTTTAACCACACATCCTCCCACCATGTCTCATGCAAGGACGCCATCCCTCTCAAATTCTCCCATCTCTGATGCAGCTACTCCCAAGATGAGGTAATCCACTCAAGAACAACTAAGATGTCCCCTTTCTTCAGTAATCGTGGTATCCCTCTGGCTGTTTTGGAAGGAGCACTCCACCATGTCTTCTTTTTGCCCTGCAGGTCTGCACTTGTTCCCAGATAGAATAAGAGTAGAGTTCCCTTGGGCCTCACCTTTCACCCCCGCAGTTTCATAAGTCTCCACAGATCATTTTACCACCTTGAACGTGATCCCACTAAAAGCCACATCTTCCCATCGCCATCTCTTCCGCTTTCTGTACAGCCCATTCCCTTCGCAACTCTTTGGTTCACTCAACCCTTTCCACCCCTCCCCAAGTACTTTCCCCTGCAACCACAGGGCAGGTACCACCTTCTCTTTCACTTTCATCCAGGGCCTTCATCAATCCTTCCAAGTGAGACAGAGGTTCATATGCACCTCTTCGAATGTCATCTGCTACATTTGGTGCCTCCTTATCAATGGCGAGACCCAGTGAAAACTATGCGATAAATTCACCAAACATTTGCGCTCTCCCCGCCCAAGGCCTGCAGGAGCACATGGCTGCCAAGCATTTTAACTTCCCTTCCCATACCAACCTTTCTATTCCCAGTCTCCTCCATAGCTAGTAGGCCACGGTAAACTGGAGGAACAGGACTGTGCATTCCCTTCGGTAGCTTACAACCCAACCGTATGAACCATGAATTCTCCAATTTCAAGTAATACCGCCTCACATCCCTTCATTTCCCCAGCCTCACCCCCAACTCAGCACGCACATATTTCCCCCACCATTTACCACCATCCAAATCACCCTGTTCCTCTCCCCTCTTCCAGATGCTCCTCCTATCCCCAAGTACAACATTTCCCTTTTATCTCTTTTTCCCCCTCCCTCCAGCCCAATATTTTGCTCCTCTTCTTCTTTCCTTAGGTGACACCCTTTTTTCTCCTTTCCATCTCTAGCCTTTATCATTTACTTCACCCCTATGGTAATCAGCACCTCACCCCCACCTCACCCATATCCACCTGGCTATCGCCAGGCTATGTCCACCCCATCTCGCTTTTCCAGCTTTCACTTCCCTACTCCAATCAATCTGAAGAGATGTCCAAACCTAAAAGGTTTTCTGTTGTTTTTTGCCCAAAATTCCAGTATTTGCAGTCTGTAAAAGTACAAATTTGGCTGCAATTTTGTGTCTCGATATCAGTGGATTCTATGGCAGAAAACCACAATTCATGGTTATTTGAACTGGGCCAGTACTATCTATGTTAATTTTTTTAATGTTCTTCCTAACTTTCAACTCTTACAAAGCATCATCCCTCTTATATTCAAAATCTCTTCCACCATACAACTCTCAGGTATCAGTTATCTTTATGTTCTCGCATCTTGAGCATCCGTGGTGTCAATTAGATCACCCATGACTTCCTGTTGCAGTACAGCTGATTACAGAAAATTATACGGCAACTTTGTACAAATTACTCCAATGCTGTCATTTATATTAATATGCTGGATTTGAACAATAATCAGATACTGAAATAAACTAGCTACATAAAATAGTAAGATTAAATGAGAACTTACCAGTTTGAAGTTTGATCTTTATTTTATGAGGAGTTACGATGAGGGATTACTTGAAGACCTCGCCAGCACGCATGCGCGACATTCTTCAAAGCAGTGGTGTGATACCAGAGTAGTCTACATAGTAAGTTAAGAGAAAACTTATATACCAGTTGAACTTTATAATAGAGGGTTTGGGAGCGGAGGGCATGTAATCCCTCATCGTAACGCCTCATAAAATAAAGATCAAACTTCAAACTGGTAAGTTCTCATTTAATCTTACAACTTTACTTCGGAGTCACGTGAGTGACTACGTGAAGATTTCAAAGCTCTGTGATTTCATGCCCTGGAACGAGTCCTTGCTCACACACTGCCATGCTAGGAAAGGAGGATGAACCCATTTCAGACATGACACTGTGCTGAAAAACAAAGAAGGTATTTATTCATACCTAAAATAATATGCCCCACATTGGGTAATTTATGTAACAGAACTTAATTTTTTTCCTGCAAACGTCTCAGGAGCGGCCACAGGTTTATTATAAAAGCGCTGAAAAGTTCATTCATTGCTCCAACCCGCTGTGGCAAGGATGTGGTCCATAGGAACTTCCATCATCCTAGCCGCCGATGTGGATGCAGCCCTTGTCGAGTGAGATTTGAAAACATTGGTATCCACCCCCGCTGCACCTAATACCACCCTTAACCATCTGGAGATGGTTTGCACTGTGACCTTATGGTGAGGGCGTTGGTGGCTTATAAGTAAAGCTCTCTCCGTGCCCCTAAGACTCTTGGTGACTTCTAAATATCGTAAAATATGTGTCACAATGCAGATCCGACTATCTGCAGGATAGGCCAGAAATTCTAATTTTTGGCCAGAGGAACCGGGTCGGTCTTGTTTAAGTAACCCCTGTATCAGAAAGGGTATCTTGCCATTGGTGATATACATGGCGTCCATACTTAGCTTGTGTAAGGACTGGACCCGTGGTGCTGATACAAGTGCCATTATCATAACCATTTTATATGTTAGTTTGTCCAGAGTGAGCCCCGATATAGGTGTCCATCCTCGAAGCATAGTTAATACTATGCCTATGTCCCATGTATGGGCCTGGGGGGGGATTAGAGTTAAATATACCCCTCATTAGTTTTGATACCAGTGGGTGTGATCCTATAGCCAGATGATCACTCCTTCGGCCCAGATAATTAGATAGGGAACTCCGTGCACAATTAATGTAGCAATGTTACAAAATTTTGAGATTTTAAAAATCAAGTCTGCAATTTATCCCATCAGATAAAGCATAAAAAGAAGTTTAATTTGACACCTAATTTACTTTCATATCTTCAGTATTAAGAAGGTTATGGCCATTTTCATACTCGGAAATGAGCATCTTGCTTCCCATTGCCTTTCAATTGACTTAACTCAAAAGCTGTGATCTGGAAAAGTTAAAAGTCCATAACATTCTTAAAAATTAAGAGAACTCAATGACATTTTCAGTTATTATAGATTGAAGTATTGTGAAACAAATATTAAACAATCTTAATTGGATTACCTGAAATTAAAGCATATAATTAGTTAGTTATCTAATTGTAGCTAATTACAAAATTCAATGAGTAGATCTAAACATCTATCAATTTCTTAAGAAAAGATAAACTTTTTAAAAATTGCCTAAGTGTCCAAATAACATTCACACAATAATCCACAATATAACATAATTTTTAAATCTGATTTTCATGAATTTTTGGGCCAAATGGAAGGAATTTACTATTTAATGCCTGTAAATTAATGGCCATTTAAATCAACTAGCGAGTGGGTTTTAGTGGAATGCGGTGGATTAGAACGTTGCGGTTAGCGGTGAAGTCGGGGGGAAAAATACTGGGGGTTCATACATTTTTTGGGGACCCCATTTCGCAACATAAAAATATTATTAATGCCTCCCGAAAAACCAACTTTTAATATAAAAATAAAGTATTTACCTTTTTTTCTCCCCTACGGAAAATGCTTCCGGTTGTCAGTGCTCACGGCTTTTGAAGGTGATTTTTAAATTACTCTAGTTAATAAATAATGTAGAGTAATTTAAAAATACCACCATTCATGAAATGTCGGAGCGATTTTTCTTCAGCAACCAAATCGCCCGACATTGATCGATTTGTCCTGCCTGTTGAAAAACGGCACTTTAAGCCCGCCCCCCTCTGCAAGGCGCGAAAGTCACGCACACGGGGAGCGGCAGAAGTGCAACGCCGGTAAAGGTACGTTTTGTAACATACCTAATTAATGGCACTGTAACTCAATCCTTCATCGAAATGAAGGGTGGCTAGAAACTCCAGCACTTCAGTGATGGTGGCTGAGTCATATGAAGTGTTCGTCCTGGTGCAGAACACTTCCCATTTTCTGACATATGTCACGTACTGTCTTCTGGTGGACTCCCTGCATGATGCTGTGATGACATTGATCTCTATCCAGACACCAGTGGCAGATATTATTAGCCAATTCATCACATGATATCGACTTTATTCCACCCATATGATTAATATAGGCCACCACTGTGGTATTATCAATTTGTAACCGTACATGCAACTGGTGCATATCTGAGCAGTAGGCCCCAAGTCCATGAAATGCTCTCAGCATTTCTAAATAATTAATCTCTAGTGCTTTGAACAGGGTTAATTCTTGTGCACTCCATCTGCCACCACAACTTGTGGTGGTATTAGTTGCTCCCCAACCTTTAGCACTGGCATCAGTCTGTAAAGTAACCGAGGGATTCATGATAGTGATGGGGTTAGAACAATGCTGAGCATTTTCTATCCACCGGTTTAATTCTAATTTAGCGGTCCCTGGTAGTTTCATAGGCCTATCAAAATGGCCTGCATGATTTTTGAGAGCTAGAATTTTTGCTCATTGCAGGTTTTGGTAATGGAGTGGTCCAAATTGTGCTGCTGGAAATGCAGCCACTAGTTTCCCAATCACTCTGGCTACTTGCCGAATGGATGGTTCCCTGATGCCAGGGAGGCTTTTACATGCTTCCGTCAAGTCTGTCACTTTGTTTGGTGGCAAGGTGATAGATATTTGAACAGAGTCGATAGTGAACACTAAATAATCCATGGTAGTGGAGGGTTTCAATTTTGATTTATCTGGATGTATGATAAACCCCACCTTTTGAAAAAAATGTTTTGTGGCTGATACTGCCAATGTAGCCATCTCCAAATTCTCACCTACAATGAGAATATCATCAAGGTAAGCCATGACAATATGGTTATGTTTCCTTAAGTATGCTAAAGCTGGTTTTAACAATTTTGTGAACAGCCTGGGTGATGATGATAACCCATTGGGTAAGGCCTTATACTGCCATAGCTGTCCCATCCAGACAAATTTCAGGTATTTTCGATGATCCTTGTATATTGGTACTGAATAGTATGCATCTTTTAAATCGATGCAAGCCATGTAGTACCTATCAGAAATTAGCTCTTTGGCTGTGACAAACATGTCCATTTTGAAATGGGCATACTGAACGGAAATATTTAGTACGGTCAAATCTATAATAATGCGGCAACCGCCAACTTTTTTGTTTTTTGTAAATATATTTGATACGAACTCTTGAGATTCTCTGATTGTCTTCTCAATTACTCCTTTTGCATTTAGTCTTAATAGTTCTGCATGGCCTGTTGTTCTTTCTTTTTGTGAAAGTATGAACTTCCGGCTGGGCGTATGCTGAACTGGGATGGGGAGTTCGTATACAAATTCAATTTTGTAACCCTGAATACTTCTGAGTATGTAAGGGTCAGAGGGAAAAGTGCTCCACACATAATGAAACAAGTGCGACCGGCCACCAACATTTGATGAATCTAGGCATGCAATGTTTTTGAGGCAACCAGACCCACCTACCTCCATGGTTACCGTCAGTGCTGTGTTGGTTGTCTCTGCCCTTGTTTCTTCAGTTGTTGTGTTGCTGCATTGTGGGGTTGGCGCATTTTCCAGGAAGGCCGGGCTGGGCCATGGTCTAAAAAAGACCACTGTGCAGGTGGGCCGGCCTTCGAGCTTTCACCACCAGATGGTCTATCATTAGTACTGTTGTCTGGTGGATGTGTAGGGGTGCTGCCACTGCTGATAATGGGTTCTTGAGGTACTTGGTACCTTGATCAGGCCTATAGCCTTGGCCTCCCCATCCAGGTCTTTCACCTGCTTCGGGAGGTTGTCCCCAAACAGCAGATTAAGCGGCTCCTTATAGGTGGGCTCATGTAGCCCCAGATGGGGTTGTTGACTGCCGGTACATTGAGAGAGTTACAGTTCTCTGGAGTGAGATATTTCTCAGCCGTAGTATTGATGGCTTGCTCCTGCAGCTGGTTTGTGGCCATGTAATTTATACTGGCTGGCAGCTTTGGGTGTATTGGCAGTCCTTTTTGTGTTGGAACAGCATGTTTATTTACCATGCCCAACAATTCTTCTGGCACCCCTAACACAGTTGGTTGTTCAGCCATTGCCCCTTCTTCAGGGTCAGCCCAGCTCTGACCCCTAATACTTCCCTGCGAAGAGGATGAGACATTTGGCAGTCCTCGAAAGGATCCTGCCGTGGGTCTACGAGGAGACCCACCATGACTCTGCCCCTGCCTAAGCAGGTCACGCTGGAGTAACTGCTCCACCAACCGCTCCATGCGGGAAAGACGCTTGCCGTCGCTATCTGCGAACGGGGTGTCTTCGGGTCCGGACCCAGCCGAGTCAACGGTCCCATCCGACTTCGGGGTGGTTTTGCCGCCTGACCGCGGCGCACCTGCGGTCTTAATCGGCGAGAAGTCGGGGGCTGCTGGTAGCACCTGCAGCTCTGGAGTAACGGCACGCTGCTGGCTGCTTTCCATAGCAGCAGATTTTGCCGCTGTTCTCTTAGATTTGTGAGACTCCATAGTGCTCTGAAAAACAAAATACACCCAGTCGCACATGCCCACCAGACTGAGTGAGACTTACCTTCAGTAAGTTTTTAAACTTACGCTGGAGGAGCGGCGCTCCTCCCGACTGTCGCTTCCGCAATGCGTTTGACGATATGGCGCGCATGCGTGCTGGCGGGGTCTTCACGTAGTCACTCACGTGACTCCGAAGTAAAATTGGCAGTTTATCCACAATCCTAAATAATCATTCCCTTTTTCATTAGCGTACAATGGCTCGAGTGATTTCTGGACTGCATTGAAGTTACTCACCTCATCTTGTCTGAAAATATTTCTCACAGGCACAATCTCTTTCATCAAGAAGGTCAAGGGCAGCAGGTACACGAGAACATCACCACCTGGATAGTCCCCTCCAAGTTGAATACACACCCCACTTGCAAAAATACTGCCATGCTTTCACCTTGCCTGAAACTCCTACTGCATCAACACCATAGTTCAGCAACTCTTTCTCAAGGTATTGGCATATTATTCTCATGTGTACTGAGTAACAGAAAAAATCTTTGCTTTCCATACTATCCAGCTATATCATCCATACATGAACTACATTCAACCATGCAGAATATTGCGTTATAGCAAAGGGCAGATGTAAGAAGTACAACATCTGCAATAAGGTAGATTGGGGAGAAAATTCGTGAATATACCCTTACCTTATCAAAGGGGAATTGGAGATGGGAAATAAATACTGCCACATCATTAATTGTTTTCAAATTGCATCCAATTTTCAGTTATTTCCCTTCAGAACTATAGAAGGCGCTGTGAAGTATAATTGTATTAAACAGGCTATGGCAAATTTAATTAACAGACTAATGTATAGGAAAGAACTACAGATGCTGGTTTAAATCGAAGGTAGGCACAAAATGCTGCAGTAACTCAGCGGGATAGGCAGCATCTCAGGACACAAAATGCTGGAGTAACTCAGGACTAAACAGATTGTAATGCTTGTTTACTAAGTACCTGAATTTTTGGAGAAACTTTAGCTTCAGCATGTGTAGATATTCAAAGTGATCTACGACATTCACTTTTTTTGCAACCAGAAGTCGTGTCTTATTCCACCACAAATATCACACATTATCATCAGGAATTCTGGCATTCCCGACATATCAATGTGAAGAATCTTTCTATTCACATTTAAACAGAGCTAGATTTCTATTTAGCATGTCAAGTAGACTAGCATATTTCCATAACATTCCACAGACTACAATAACTTTTCAATTACTAATGCATTGCAATACAGCAATAGAGGGACTGAGCAGGTTGTAAGACTTGAGGGAAAACAGTATGACATCAGGTGTTTAGTAGATACCTGCACCCAGCCTTGTAGATAAAAATAGTGGCATTCATCTGTGATAAAATACCAGCCATCTGTTGATATATATAACTGTACCAGCTCCTCCAACTGTCTGCTTTTCATGCATATCCTATTCAGATTATATAATTCCTCAGTTAGACAAAAGGTATTCATACTCTTATTCACAATATTTATCATAGTAGAGGTCCATCATCATTAACGGTGTGCTTTTCTGCTTCTCCACCTTTGAACTGATATAGAAAGTGCAGACTACCTCTCGGCACAGAAGATCGGGCAGGGATTTAAAGTATTGTGAACAAATTTTGTAATTAAAATTGTATTAAATAGCAGACACCAAGGCACCTGCACTAAAGGGCAAGTGCTAAATGACAGATATAAAATTAAAATTAAAAATTTGTGCTAAATGCAACTGTATGGCAAAAATATACAATTTAATAACAGAAGGTAAAATTTAAATTTGAACATTTGGTTCTTTGGGCCTGCTCTACCAGTCTGAAGAAGGGTCTCAACCCGAAATGTCACCCATTCCTTCTCTCCAGAGATCGTGCCTGTCCCGCTGAGTTACTCCAGCATTTGTGTCTATCTGACATTCATCAAGATGATTGTTGATCTTCAAATGCCATTTTCCTGCATTCACCCCATGTCAACTGATTCTCTTAATATCCAGAAATCTATCAATTAGGCTGTGGGCCAAGCATTGAAAATGTATCTAGAATTTAACTTTCGTGACCCATATCTCGGAACAACATTACATTTTGCATAGATTTAGATAAAATATAATCGAGAAGGCAGTCATAACTCATCAGTGCCAAAAGTTGCACATTAATTAAACTAATTAGAAAATGAGATTGAAAAAGTAAGCGCCATCTAGTGCCCAATGCCCATATTACACCATGGGGAGCCTAATTCTGTGCTGCGCTCTATTTAAACCACATTTTTTATACCATTATAATTATATTAAAATATTATAATTATATTATATAAAAATAATATAATTATGTATAATTATATTATATAAAAATAATATAATGAATATAATTGTGAGTGCGTATTTTGAATGAGACTGCCGCAGAGGTCCGGCTCCTGAACCAGCCTAATTAATGGGTGAGGGCAGTTCCTGTGGGTTCCCCCGCTTACTGAACCCCACAGACTACCAGTATGCAGAGTGGGGATCACGGCCACAGTGGGACTGGGGTAGTGCCAGGCTAAGGGAAGGCCAAGGCATCTTCCACTGACAGGAAAATGCCTAACCCTAACTCTCCCCCCTTCCAGAGCTGCCCACGGCCGGAGCTGGAGCTGCTTTGGGGCCTGTTGCGGGCTCTGTACATGTGGCTCCGCAGCGCATCCACCTCGGCCAGCATGCCCTTCTGGTTCATCATGGTGATGATGGTAGGGAGCAGCATTGCTCTGCTCGCCACCTTCGGCACCCCCATAGCGCCGGCTCCATCAGTTCGTCCGCTCGCTCGCTGCAACACCGGCCTAACGACAGCCCGACCCACCACTCACATCACCCACCGGCCGTCTGACCACTCGCAACACCTACCGGCTATCCGACCACTCGCAGCACCGCCATCCATCCGACCACTCTCGGCGGCCCGACAGCCTGACTGATCCTCCACAGCATCCATCAGCCTACCGACAACCCGATGGACCGACTGACTGATTGACTGAATAGCCGACTGACTGACTGAATAACCGACCGACTGACCGACCGACTGACTGACCCTAAACCTAATCCTAACCCAAACTCTACATTTGTTATTTATAATTTTTATTTAACAGTTCACATCATAACTTTATAAAGATAAATCAATTGAAAAACAAAATTATCAGCAAGGTTAGCATTACCTTTATTCCTTGGAAACCTTGCTATTGTTTTGATGTAATTAGGAGGCAGCCATGATCCCAGGGTCCTCGCTGCCTAGCGACCATGAAACAAAATGCGGGATTGGTCAAATTGCGACCTCAATGCGATGTCAAACGCGCATTGATTGGACAATTACTATTCGGAAAATTTGAGGTTTTTCCTCATATTATTTTTTAATATGCAGGTTTTGGTCTTGACGCGTTTCAGGTATGATTTATATAATATTTTTGCACAATATGTTAAAAATTCAGGTAGTTCCGTGAGTTGGGTCATGAACTTGAACGAAAAAGCTCCTCGGACCACAGCGTAAATTCCTGTTTTAATTATCTCAACAACCGAGCCTCCACGGAACTACAAGGTATAGAATTCCAAATATTAACCAACCTCTTTGTGAATTCTTAAATTGTGACCTTCTGTTCTAGACTTGGTCCCTCAACCAGGGAAATAATTTATCTTCATCCAGATTGTTGAGCCATGCAAGAATGAGGACCACCTTTCATTCTTCTAATTTCTAGAGAATGCATGCCTAGTCTTGTTAAATTCTTCCTTAAGCAAACCCACCTTCCTGGCATCTGTTTAATGAATATTTACTGCACCCACTCTGTAACAAATATATTATTTTTTACATAAGACAACAAAACTGAACAAAATAAGCCAGATGCAATTTTTTTGTTGCGATAAGACATCTTTACTCCTATAATCAAATTAATTCAATGACCCTACCAAAGTGACCCTATCACTTGTTATTCCTACACACTGGCTTTGAGTGACTTACGTATAGGGACAACCAAGTTCCATTGAACACCAACATTGTCTTTCTCACTATTTGAAAAACTGCATTTCTCCACTTCTTCCATTTCCTTGTGCACCTCATTTTCTGAGGTTGTTCTCCATAGAGCAGAGAATGTAATGGTAGATTTTGTAGAGACTGTCAATACCATAAATCATTTTGATATAGTAAATAAGAAACTATTTTCCACAGCAGATAGGTCAGTAATCAACAGACAAAGATTGAAGGTGATTGGCAGAATAACCAGAGATCCTATGAAGAATTAAATACAGCGTTGTCATGATCTGGAATTAACTAGCTGAAAAGGTTGGTTAACATAGAAAAGATCATTGGAGAACTAGCATAAGGGGGATAATACTGCATGGAAAGAGTTGTGAAATGGGACTAGGAGAAAATTACAAAACAGCGAACAGACAAGACTTGATAGGCCAAATGACTTATTTTGCAGTATATTATGTTATAAAATTAACTACTAGGTAATCAGAGAAACGTTACAAATTATACTCAGTTTTTAATATTTTCAACCATTTCTTCAAAAGATGGCTGTGATGTAGTCTTGAACAGAACCATTTATTTCACAAAATAACAAGATAAAATATACTTTTTTTTTGTAGTGTTTAACAGTAAAGGCATTCTTCCTGTATTATGTTGTTACTGGGTTTAGTATTTCAAATGAATGTTCTGCAGTCATCAACAGGACTATTCAGCACCATAGATCCAACATAAAACTGCTCAGCTAGGAAGTATCTGAAAATAACTAGGCTCTTTCAAATTGCAAATCAAATTCACAACATGGCAGAGGAGTAATTAGTCTAAACATCCACTAGTTGACAAAAAAAACAGTAACAGAATGACTGAAAAAAAACTCGTCTAAATAGGGAACATGTCTGCCACATCTATCAGAATATTTTCCAACTTCAATAAATATTTTGCTGCTCAATTTAATACAGATTCCAGCTACCAAATATTCAAACGCATTTCACATCCATATAAAACTAAAGATAAAAAGTTTATGAGTCAAGAGTGTTTATTTGTTATTTGCAGCAGATATTAACTAGAACCATGAAATTCTTACTTTAGCTTTACAAGCACATCAGATGCAACAATAACAATAAATATACAATATATTATGTTATTCTAAGTAAACTAGATCATGACAGACAGAATAATACAGAAGTCACAATCATCAACACTCTCACATTGACAGCAATAGACAATAGACAATGCAGGAGCACGCCATTCGGCCCTTCGAGCTAGCACCGCCATTCAATGTGATCATGGCTGATCATCCCCAATCAGTACCCCGTTCCTGCCTTCTCCCCATATCCCCATGACTCCGCTATCTTTAAGAGCCCTATCTAGCTCTCTCTTCAAAGGATCCAGAGAACTGGCCTCCACTGCCCTCTGAGGCAGAGAATTTCACAGACTCACAACTCTCTGTGAAAAAAAGTGTTTCCTCGTCTCCGTTCTAAATGGCGTACCCCTTATTCTTAAACTGTGGCCCTTGGTTCTGGACTCCCCCAACATCGGGAACATGTTTCCTGCCTCCATCGTGTCCAAACCTTTAATAATTTTATATGTTTGCCGATGTCGATAGAATGGGAAATTTGCACTACTTGTTCACAATAGTGATTTTGGTATCCTGCCAGCACCAACCAAACTGTGGCTGAATGTATCACCAAGGGCCAATATTGTGAGAGGCTACCTCATTAAAGTTAACCTGCACTATATAAAGGTTTCTTGCACAACTAAAGGGGATGTGCATTGCAACTGATGCAGTCGTTAACTATAATTCGCCAAGCAAATCTACACTGGGAAAGTATTAAAAATGGCACCACCTGGAAGAACATGGATTACAAAGCATTTGTTCACTTCACACGAGGCCTTGTTGAAGCCGATTGAATGCATAAAGATATTCTAAACCTACAAGGATTCCCCAGTGAGCTCAAAAGATATCTGCACAGATCAATTCCAGGAGCCACAGCCTCAAATTTGAATTAAATGTCAAGGTTAAATAACTTTCTGATCAAAATCTAGTTATCCAGCTTTAAAAGCTGCATCCCACCAACTGCCTCCATACTGCACAATTCATCAGACACTTATCAATCATCTTGCAACAAACTCCATCTTTAAAGATTCATGCCTAGCAATTATGTCCTTCACCTTATCCCCATGCAATCAAGTGCAGAAACTCTCGCATCCACATCTTGCAGCAAATACCTGGTCAGCAATTCAACCACAACAGTCATGATGCATTTTTCACACTTCTCTCTTGCAGGCTCACAGGAAGAGCTAAACAGAGGGGAGAAGCTTACCTATCCATGTTCTCCAGAGATGCTGCCTGACCTACTGGGTTTACTCTCGCACTTTTTGTCCTCCAAAGGAATGCAAGAGTTATTAAATGCAAGGCTGCAGGACATGCCCAGCTGGTAGGTCAAGAATGTTTTATTACCATATGTTCCGAAACGGAACAATGAAATTCTTACTTGCAGCAGCACAACAGATATTTAATCAAAGCTGTACTTTGAAGAAAGAACAACTGAGCCAATAATACAAATGGTAGACATGGCTCATTCCGATACAAACACTTAAAGCGAGTTACCTAAAGACATAGAGATTTTGAAATCAAGTTTGGAAGGCTATAGCATGCTCAGGTTAAAGGCAAGATCCTGTTCTTCCAGCCTCTATTGACCTATTATAACAGACAGGAGCCCACAATTAGTTAGGGCAGAGAGAGAAAGGGACAGAGAGTTGGTAGCAGGATGCTCCCGTGGAGTCTACACAGGTGTTCTGCAAATCAACCTGAATTTGACTTCTGCAATGTAAAACAGACAACATTGTGAACATCAAACAACAATATGTCCGAATCAGTAAAGTAATAGGCCATCTGGATTCTGCTTCCATCATATCTGCTGTCTGAAAAACATCACAATTGTTCAGGTCAGGAACTACAGAGACATAAGAAGGCAGTAGTACACAGCCTCTTTTCTGAGGCTTTTTTCCCCCATTGCCTTTGATTTGTCAAATGCACAGTAATTAGAAGCTTCCATTTACAGCAGGGGTCGGCAACCTACGGCCCACGGGCCGGATGTGGCCCGTAACTCGAAATCATCCGGCCCGCATGCGTATTGTTTTTCAATCCGTTTTCGCGACCTGGGAACTGCAGCCAGTCTCTGGGCACGCAAGGGACCTGGGAACTGCAGAAACCCAATTGGAAAACACGTTAAAACTAATGCGAAAGATAACACCAAATGTCACACTACGGCGATAGATGTGGCCCGCCATCCGCTCACAAACATGGGTCCTGGCCCCTATGCAGAACAAGGTTTCCGACCCCTTATTTATGGTATTTTGTATGTTGTATAAGGTATACAATGCCTCTTGTACAGTTAATTAAACAGATCCATTTGTGAAAACAGTTTGTAAAATGAAATAAACTATTTCCCTGCTGCATGTGCAGCAAGAATGTGCATGGTTTGGCAGCAACCTAACAAGTAAACTTAAATGGCAAAGATTACTGGTGTGGGAAAGTACAAATTCACACTACTGTGACAAAAGAAGTAAATCTAGAGGAAAATTACTGACGTATTTCCTAACATTAGCCTTGCCCTGTGTACAACCCAAAGCTTTACATAACTTGGGAGTGTATCGCATTTTTCTATTACAATATTTGATGCTGTTACATTTAGTACATATTAAACTACACAATATTTTTGTTGACCTGAGAGTATGAATGATGCTGTATAAAATGTAGCTTTGTTTCTTTCATGAAATGCAGTACGTTTTCAGACATTTTGTCTTACAGTTATATAGAAAACATGTCAAACATGCATGGAATAAAACAACAAAGTCTGGCAAAAGAATCACAGTGACAATATATCATAACACTGGCTACATAAATCAATATATACAATATTGATATATTTTGGAGAAAACTGCAATAAAGCTGAAGAAGCTATGAAATAGATTTCAGAAATGCTTCGGCAAAGTCTACAAAACAGGTAAAGAATCCAACATGAACTAACAATTCAACTGTTAGGCATTCACTTGATTATTTAATAATAAATGTGTTGTATAACTGCAATTGTGAGTGTGATGATAAATTTTAATTTAAAATCTTTTAAAACTGCCTATTCAAAGAACAGAAATGTTTAAATATTGCAGCATTATCTGCATTAGATCAAAGAAAATCATTCATAATGGGATGCTGCGGGTTTAAATTAACCAATGAGACACAGTGGGGGAGGGGTAATTGCTTGTATGCTGTCATTATGGAAAAACTGCAGTAATGTTCCATGCATTGAAATTTCTAAGGTCAAGCAAATTTAATTTTACAATTCATACCACACCACCATCCCCACCCCCACTCCCAACAATCTAGTAAAAGGCTGTGGACAATACCAGACACTTTCTCACATATGAGCAAAATAAAAACATGACAGTACTCTGAAAACCTAATGCTGAATAGGGAATACCACAAATTAATAGGGTGAAAGCAATGAAAGCTATAGCATTTGGAAAGTGTAATTAATTTTATTGAAGTTGAATAAGACGCATGGTGCTATTGTTGCCTCTAACATGATAAACCACATCAAAATGTGTTTAAGAACACATTACTACAAAAATATAGCAAACATATGTTCATTACCAAGCTTTGATTTCCTGGAAGACCTGATAATTAAAATCTGCATTCAAAATAAGTGTCTAGTAGTTTCAAGAAATCAGGCAGCACCCTGGCAAGGACAAATTTGTATACATTTTAACTATGAGAAGATATAATCTCATGTCCTCATATTACTTAACTTTGGAATCTAGGCATTAGTTCATTATGAATGACAATCTTAATCACACCTCTCCAAAAACAATATGATTTATGCTCATATAAATCTCATCATCATAATTGATTAACTTTATCAACATGCATGAAGTCAGGGTCTTTGGATCAAAACTGCTCTATCCTTTTACAATAAGAAGCAAAATCAAAGATGCTCTGCATAAACATTATAAAATACCCTCCAGGTGTCATAATTCACGCAGCTTGAAAACTCAAATCAATAACTAAATAAACATCACCACTAAAAGAGAAAAAACTGTTTGATCTGCAGGTATCATGAAAACGATCAACCACATTATTCCCCAAGAATGAAGTCCAGTTGATGTATATAGTTTAACTTATTTCGCAAAAATTGCTTCATTCTTTTAAGAGAATAAATAGGAACAATTGAAAGGCTTCAATTTTTAATTTCTAGCAATCATAGAAACATAGAAATTAGGTGCAGGAGTAGGCCATTCGGCCCTTCGAGCCTGCACCGCCATTCAATATGATCATGGCTGATCATCCAACTCAATATCCCATACCTGCCTTCTCTCCATACCCTCTGATCCCCTTAGCCACAAGGGCCACATCTAACTCCCTCTTAAATATAGCCAATGAACTGGCCTCAACTACCCTCTGTGGCAGAGAGTTCCAGAGACCCACCACACTCTGTGTGAAAAAAGTCCTTCTCATCTCAGTCCTAAAGGATTTCCCCCTTATCCTTAAGGTGGGACCCCTTGTCCTGGACCTCCCCAACATCGGGAACAATCTTCCTGCATCTAGCCTGTCCAACCCCTTAAGAATTTTGTAAGTTTCTATAAGATC
This sequence comes from Raja brachyura, assembly GCA_963514005.1. The sequence continues at coordinate 65,587,554 of OY740785.1, forward strand.
CCCTCTCAATCTCCTAAATTCTAGAGAGTACAATCTTACTGAATCGATATAAATGATCATTCAAACCATAATTAGATTGGAAATTAAAAATCAATCTGGAGATTATTATATTCCTAAAAATAACTGCTGCTTACTGACCATCAGAGACTGCTCACCATTCAAACAGCAGGATGCAGGGCACGTGTTTCAGAGGAGGGGCATGCTTAAATCCTAAAAAGAATGCACTTTGTAATTTATATTCTCGTCCAACAGACATGGCCGTCTATTGGCTTCTCATTGTGTTAATATGCTGATGTCAGCACTGAGAAAGGGACAGCATTAAAATGGTTATTGAAAACGTTTAATTAACCCTTTTCTTTCAGTTGATCAACAAACAAGGGCATCAGAAAGGTCAAAGGGGAGGGTGGTAATATGAAATGTAATACTTGGACTTTATTTTTTTAATTACAGGGTTAAGGAGAGAAAAGATTAGATAATAAGTGAGAGAAAGAAAGTCATAATGGATGAACAGAACATTTGATATCTAATCGCAATTGAGGCAAAAGGTGAATTTATGCCATGGTTATAATGGGGCAAAGAAGTTAAACTTCCAAACTTAAACTCTGCAACACTTGACAAAAGCAGCATAACTAAGAAACATAGGAGTTACCTATTGTGAAATAGATCATAAAGCAAAGAAGAAGAATTTGGCCCATCGAGTCTGCTCCGTCATTCGATCATAACTGACCTATTTTTCCATGTCATCCCCATTTTCTTGTTTTTCCCTATAACCTTTGACGCCATTACTAATCAAGAACCTATCCATTTCCACTGATCTCCCCGGAGGCAGACAGGATCTGCCCAGGCACAGATTGTCCACAGATTAATACCACTTGAATTAATACCAATCTACAGAATAGCACCTTACAAATGAATACCATGCAATGTTGCAATTTTATTTTTGTTTATATTTAGAACAGATGCAGATTTTCAGTTTCAGACCCTCCTCTAATTCTTTTCTAAAGGTTACCTGACACTTGTACAATCCAGAAAATTGAAAATGCCTATGAGAAAAGTTTGTTAAATCATCTAAATTCAACAGGCTAATTTAAATGATTATTAATTACGTTATACAGAGTTAGCCAGAATGAAACAAAAAAATTATAAATGTACAACATAATGATTACAGAAAAATTACAGTCAAAACTCTCTTATAGCTATAGCTTTACTCAGAAAAGCTAGAAACTTCTGCTTGGGAATATACCTTCTCTTCCAACATTTCCATCATCCATAGATTATGGTTTAACAATAGAATTAACAATAGAATTATATAATCGAGGCCATGGCTGGTGACAGATATACAAACAACACAGGTGGGTAGAACAATGAAAGTAACAGGACCTTCTGAATCATTGATCACAAGACAAGAGTCACAGTAATTTGTCAGTGTCCTGCATTCTGCATAGAATGTATGAACAAATGTATTCTACTGGCAGCGATTTTCAAACTTGGCAGCAATCATGCATAGTTTTTCAACGGGAATGGGGCTGAGAAGACACAACTGTAGAGTGTGCAAGCCTCATTAAAGGCAGTCCAACTTGCCAAAACCAAGCATTCTTGCAACTCCCTCCACCTTTCTCTCTCTCTCTCTCTCGCTCTTATTCCTCAAAGCGCTTCTTAAGATCTTCCTCTTCAAATGAGCATTTGCCCAAATATCTCCTGTTTTGCATTTTTGATTGTTAGAACTCATGTGAAGTACCTTGTTCATTTTAGTCAGTGTTTCACGTTGATAGCACATGCAATAGTAACATTTCTACTGAAATTGTTCTTTTAATTATTTTTTATTTATTTGTTAACTTTTCAGGATCTGTGCATTGCTGGCAGGCAAGCATTTATTGCCCATCCCTAATAGCCCTAGTGAAAGTGATGGTGAGCCACCCTCTTGAACTACTATAGTCCTTCAAGTGAAATCACTCCAATAGTGCTATTAGACAGCAAGTCTTTGATTTGAACTCAGTAACAATGAAGGACCAGCAATATATTTTCACATCAGGAAACTGAGACTTCAAGGGCAAATACAGGAGGCAATGCTGCTTTGCACCTGCAGTATTTGTCTTAGCACCTATGCACCAATTATCCAATACATCTTGAAGGTAATCACAAGACTTTGTCAAACTGAAACAAGACCTACATTCTCAACCTTGATCAGTGCTGCGTGTAATCTGCTCCAATGGCAAAAATTTGACTGACTCTTTTCCATCTGCCTCAGAAAGCAAAGTTCAGATTGGACAGTTTGTAGCAAATTGCACGTTTGATTAACACGGAATTCCTTGATGGGACTTTGGAAAATTAATCCGCAGCAAACGTATGCATAGCCTCAACAATGGAACCCACATGATCACATTAGTAATTACTACAACATTTACATACACAAAAAGGTTCCCATTCATTCATCTCCAAGTTGTATATGAGCACTCATGTAGCATTCTCCAAATCAATGCCAAGTAACCTGGAAACATCTTTAATTATTTATTGGCATTGCTGACAAGGCCTGCACTTATTGTTCACCGCTATAAGAAGTACCACTTTATCACAGAAATAGTTAAGAGTCAATCATATAGTTGCAGTTTTAAAGACACAAATAAATCAATCTGGATAAGAATGTCAGTTTGTTCTCTAAACAATAATGAGGCAGATGGGATTTTACTGATAATCTGATAGATTCATTGTTATCATTACTGGTATTAGATTTGTATTCTGGGTTATTCAATTAACTTCATTTAACTCCTCAGCTGTCAGCATGGAATTCAAACAAATTCTCCAGATCATGCTCGCTCGGTCCGCATTAACAGCTGATCTATATCGGTGAGACCAAGCGGAGGCTTGGCGATCGTTTCGCCGAACACCTCCGCTCGGTCCTCATTAACAGCTGATCTATATCAATGAGACCAAGCAGAGGCTTGACGATCGTTTCGCTGAACACCTCCGCTCGGTTTGCATTACCCAACCTGACCTCCCGGTGGCTCAGCACTTCAACTCCCCCTCCCATTGCGTATCCAAACTCTCTGTCCTGGGACTCCTCCACAGCTAGAGTGAGCAACACCGCAAATTGGAGGAACTGCACCTCATATTCCAATTGGGGAGTCTGCATCCCCTTGGCATGAACATTGAACTCTCACAATTCTGTTAACCCTTGCTGTCTCCTCCCCTTCCTACCTCTCCCTCAGCCCTCGGGCTCCTCCTCCTCCTTTTTCCTTTCTTCCCCCCGCCTCCCCCCATCAGTCTAAAGAAGGATTTTGGCCTGAAACGTTGCCTATCTCCTTCGCTCCATAGATGCTGCTGCACCCGCTGAGTTTCTCCAGCATTTTGTGTACTCTCCAGATCATTGGTTCAGATCTCTGGATTATTAGTTCAGTAACTACCATTTCCTGCCACAGTGCATTTATTCTGGTCCAGTCAACTGTCCCTCTTTTGTTTAACATTTTTCCCCCTAATTGGAAAAATTCTGCCTAACGAACACTTTCCAAAAGTTCTTGCTGTGACAGCAGAATTCACAGTGTGCAACGGGAGGAAAAGTATATGCCTCGACGAGGATGCAAAGTTTGGCTACAAGGAAAACTGCAATTTCAATTTTGGAAACCTCCACAGGGAGCTCAGCATGAAGCCTGGCCATTTTATCTCCCAAAGAACTGCAGGTGAGGCAACATCCGTGGAAGGAATGGGCAGATGATAGTTTCAGATTGTGACCGTTCTTCAGACTGATGCAGCAGGGAACAGAAATCTGAGAAGGACAGGTGGGTGGTGGAGCAAAGCCTGGCAAGTGATGGGTGAATATAGATGAATATAAGGAAGTTGATTGGTATATGAGTGGAGTAAGTTACAAAGGCTAGAGGAGAAAAGGAAAAAATGGAGTCTGTTAAGGAAAGACCACAAGGAGTGAAATGTAAAGCTGGAGGGAGGAAAAGAGTGGAAAGAGACTCAGATGGGAGTGAGCAAGGGGGAGGGGCGGGGCAGAAGGGGTTTAGAGAAATGTGAGACCTGGAGATGGGAGACAAGCAAACAGAGAAGGGGCAAGGAGCAATGTAACTCGGGTGGTAGAATTGGGAGAGTAGAGTTGGGAGAATTGTGTTTGCACTGGGGTGGGTGGGGGTCAGAGGGAAGAGAGTAGGTGTATTACTTGAAATTGTGAAATTCAATGTTCACCCTGTTAGGTTCTAGACTACCCTAGCAGAATATGAGATGCTGCTTTTCCATTTTGCGTATGACCTTACTCTGGCAATGGAGAAGGCCAAGGTCTGAAAGGTCGCTATTGGAATAGGAAGGAGAGTTAAAATAGTTAGCAACAAGGAGCTTCAGAAGGTTTGAGGGTCACCTCATCTATGCTTGGTCCCACAGATGTAAAGGAGGCCACATCAGGAGCACCAAATACAATTGGCGAGTTTGGAATAGGTTTTCCAATGTACTCAGTAAATGTCACGGGAAACAAAGGAAAGCAGGATCGTGGTGAGCTGAAAGAAAGCGGTAAGTCGGACTTAACAGAGTGCAGGGAACAGACCTGGAGAGTTTAAAGGGAGTTCAGAAAGTAGTGCCCCGATTGACTTAGAGCGAGCACAGCCCCGGTAAGCTTCCAGGATGCACGATAAGTGGGGACCTGGTGTTATGAGAAATCAGATAAAAAGGGCTCCAGTGAGTTTAGAGGGAACATGGGGTCCGAGTGATGTGAAGCAAGGCTCCAGTGAGCATAAAAGGGGTCATGGAATCATGCTGCAAGTGGCAGAAATTATGAAGAATATTTCATTGCATATCATGGCTTGTGGGCAGGAAGCACAAACCAGGAAACTTTATTTTACCTCTGAGACTAGAGATGCTAAGAGCAAAGAATTATGAAATGGATGAGATCTTGATGAGATGACACATTAATTATTGGCATACCTATTAATTGTAGGAGATCTCTGAATTGCAGGGTGGGTGGGTCCATGTCCCTTTTTCCTGGTCCATATCATGATTTTCCATGACACAGAGTCATGTCATCTGTGCATGCATCAGGAAATAGATATTATTCTCCAGGTGGTCCAGCACAGAGTTGAGAGCCAGCCAGATTACACCCCCTTTTGATCTATTGTGGTGGCAGGCAAATTGTAGTGGTATAGGTTCTTGCTAAGGTAGAAGTTGCCAGGCGCATTAACCAACCTCTCAGGTACATCATCTTCAAATACATGTTCTCAATAATTATGAAAAAATCAAACTTTTCTCAGTAAAACTCCAGAAAACATTTTATTTTATGTACCACTAACTTTCTTTAGCTCTGTTTGGCCTGAATTCACTGTTCCTGTGTAAGTTAATAATTATATTCTGGTTTGATTCCATATCCCACCCTGCTGAGAAACTAGGCGCCAGAATTAATTAAATTTTACTTTCATACATATGAATTCAGATAGGAAGCTCCCAAATAAATATGAAGTAAAAGATTAAGTATATTTTTTATGCTCCTTGAATACTTCATAAATCTACGACATAAGATCTTTGTTTACTGGATTTCTATTTCAATCAAATGTACAATTCTTATTTATGCAAATTCCATTGTACAATATAGAACATGGTACTCAGCAAACATATCTATGATGAGTAAACATACAAAATCTCTAATGTCTAGGGCTGTTCTGTTGCAGAAGTGCTTGACCTTGATAAATTCATATCTGCGATTGTAGCCGAGAAGAATAGAATCATTGCAGCAGCTCTATAGCAATTCTTAAGATAAATTCCAGAATTCTAAAGATGGGTTTATGGCGAAAGACAATACAAAAAAATAGTACAAAGCCCGGATCTTTACTTCTTAAACAAGAGGATCATGGTTAAGGGCATAGGGAAAAAAATGTGATACAACTGTAGAGTATGATGGTGCAGAGAATAGTAAGATTAAATGAGAACTTACCAGTTTGAAGTTTGATCTTTATTTTATGAGGAGTTACGATGAGCGATTACGTGAAGATGCCCCGCCAGTCCGCATGCGCGTCAATCTTCAAAGCAGCGGTGTGAAATTACAGCTAACAGTAGTTGAACTACCATAGTAAGATTAGAGATGACTAGAACTACCAGATGATCTTTATAATGCGAGGGTTGGGAGCGGAGGGCACGTAATCGCTCATCGTAACTCCTCATAAAATAAAGATCAAACTTCAAACTGGTAAGTTCTCGTTTAATCTTACTATTTTACTTCGGAGTCACGCGAGTGATTCCGTGAAGATTTCAAAGCTCTGTGATTTCATGTCATGAGATCGGGTCCACACAGCCACAACTGCCTTAATTGACAGATGAGGGAAACATTCATAATGAATAAATAATAATAATAGTAACTCCTCTCATCCGGGAGTAAACTTAACCACTGAATCTAAAATAGAGTTGGCAAATACCCCTGGTCTGGCAATAGGTTATTATGAAATGTTCAGAAAGTTTGTCCGTTCGACCATCCTGCAGCCACTAGGATGTGGTCCAGCGGAAACGTACATAACCTTTGCTGCTGATGTTGTAGCAGCCCTGGTGGAGTGAGATTTGAAAATATCAGTATCTACTCCTGCATGAGCCAAACCCCGTTTTTAATCACCTGGAGATGGTCTGAAACAATACCTTCTTATAAAGTTTTCGTAAATTAACAAACACTACTAGTTCAGAGCCTCTAAAGCTCTTGGTGACCTTGACTTTTGTTGTATATGTGTGACCATACATAACCGAAAGGTCCATGGGGTATGTCATGAAACTAGCGTCATGAGAATAACTACTTTATGAGAGCCGAGCCAAAGCTAACGATGCAGCTGGAGCCCCCTGGTGAAATGGTGTTAATACCATGTCAATATCCCATACTGCCCTGTGCTTGTCCTGGGAGAAATTGTGTGAAAGATAACCTTTATAAACTCGGTATCAGAGGGTGAAACCAGACAGAGTGGGTCCAGTTTGCTGCAGCAAATATGATTGGAAGACATGTTGGCACAATGAATGGTCCTATGACTTAATTTATTGTCAAAGACCCATCTGAAACAAACTCCAAGACGTCAGTTACCTGCACCGTATTAGATGTAACATTAGCATTCAAACAAAATGCTTCCCATCTCCTAAAGAGGAAATGTAATGCTTTTCTTTTTTGGTGCTATCCTCTGCATTCTGCAATGAGCACATACATGGATCAGTCTGACAATCCGAGTCGCAGGAGCAGTCTACTCAAAATCTGTAAGTCAATAAATTGATTTTATCCTCCAGAGGCTGGTTTCCCGAGCCACAGGCTGAACCAGCAAAGTTTTACGTTTTGAATAACCGCAAAAGGTTGTATTATTATTCCCGACAAATCGGGAAGCATGGCTGCATAGGCCAGTCAGACAGAAGGACAACCTAAAGCGGGATGTTGCTGACTTTATTGCAAGACCCGACTGATGATGCAAAATGTAGGGAGACAAAAATAACTTCCTTCTCCTTGTAGCGAGAATGTATCTTTCGCCCCTGTTATGCCACATATTTTGCAACCGGTAAATGAGCCTGGAAATAAACATATCGATATTCAGTGTTCCATGGTGATGACACCCCAACACAAAATGAGATTAGGTAAATTATTACAGGATATTCTGACTTGGTTGCACCCATGTGACTAACATATGCCACCACCATAGTGTATTAACTCAACGTTGAGCATGCAGATTATGCATATTCGCACAACAACCCTTTAACCTATAGAATACACCTAATGTCTGTAGGTAGTTGATACCAATAACTGAATAATTGTTAACTCATGCAAACCTCCTCCGCCTACAAACTAGAGATGGCATTCATAATTTTTCACATTAGAGCCCCATCAGTTTATAATATAACTGAAAATTACAAACCAGACCACTGGGGCAATGCTGAATACGGTTCATCCACCATTATAACCCTGGTAGCTTCAGCTGGTAATAGCATAAGGTCTGTCACAAAGACATACATGGTACTTGAGAGATTACCACGTTGCATGATGTAAGCTCCCCCACTTGCACAGCTGAAACACAGCTACTATATTGCCAATTACACCTGATGAATAGAAGGCTGCTTATCACAACAATTTTGTTACAGGCTCCTATTAATTCCAATCTCTTATCTCAGGGTGGAGTGACAGGCTAATTAATAGTTAAAGGTCAATCCCAATGGTCAACAAGTCTAGCTGGTATCACTTTATTTTTTCTTAAATATAGTTTGAGGCGGAAACAGTTGATTTTACCAACATACAGCATTAGAATATCCTCCAGACAAGACAGAACAAATGTTTTTGAGCTCTGACCAGATCGGTACAAGCATCGGTAAATAACCTAGGAACTGAAGGGTATTTTGCAATGTTTTTTATCATTGCCCTTTCCAGATAAATTTCAAATGTCTCCGGTGATCCCTGTAAATGGAAACATCCTATGGAAATCAGATGCAAAGTTTCCTATTCGGAAAAATGAATACTGCACATGCGAGTTAAACGACATTCTGCATCTTTCACAATGATCAGGCCACGCCAATTCCGTATCTGCTCTAGCAACAACTTTGGCTCGATTTCCGAGCTTGTTTTGAAACCGATCCTGGCCATAATACTGAGCATGCCTCGAAAGACAACTCTGACCATAACTCTGAGCCTGCCTCGAAAGACAATTTTGGCCAATTCTGTGCTTGGAACCCTAGTATTGTGCAGTTTTACATGGTTAGATGCCACAACCATTTGTGTGTTGTAAGGCCACTAGGGCGCCTTCCATCCATACCAAGGAAATTCTACTTTCATACAATACATAAACTAAACACATGTCATCATTATCATTTGTACAAAAATAAGTGTAAATATTAGCAACTTGTAGATAGTCCCATATTTTTCCTGAGACTGACGTGGGCCTCGGCTTGAAGACCTCTGCCCAGCTTTGCTGCCGCCACCAACTTCAGTGAACTGCTTACTGCCAATGGAGGCATGGGGTGTGTTGTCGCCGCAATGATGAAGCTTTGCTCTTCGTTGGTACCTTGATTGGTCCGACAGCTTTTGCTTCCTCATTCAGGTTTTACCTGTTGAATAGGTCTTACCTTAAGAGAAGATTCGGCGGCTGGTCTTTAATGTCACCCCTGATAGCGCTGTTCATTCCCGGCACTTATAGCATGAGGGGAACTCTGGTCCTTTCCGGGTATCATGCCACCTTCGTTTGCGAGGACTCTCTTGAATCCATACACAAGTGCTCCAGTACGTTCCATGGACATATTTTAGACTTTGTCCAGAAAAGATGCTCCAACAAAGAAGGGCTGTCTGGAAAGAGGGCTGTCTGGAAGTCAGTTACCCACTGACAGTCACTCTCCCCTCCACAAAGAGGGAGATTCGTAGGCAGTCCTCAACAGGTGCTGCCGCAGGCCCTCATGGTATGCTCATCAGTTATACCTCTGACCTCGGAGTCAGAACAAAACTGACTCCGTGTGCTCACCTCCTCCAAGAGGGAGACATCATGCAGCCCTTCTACAGGTGCTGCTGCCACGGGCCCCTGAGGAGACCCGCGGATATAAAGCTCCTCTTGCTAGAGCATATCGTGATGGAGCATCCTCTCCATCAGGAGCTCTTTCCAGGCAGCCCTTCCTTGCTGGAGCATCTTTTCTGGACAGCCCTGCAACAGGTGCTGCTGCCACGGACTCCTGAGGAGACCTGGGCTGATAGCTCCCTCCTTTGGAGCGTATCATTGTGGAGCCACCTCTCCATGAGGTGCTCCATGTGGGCTAAATGTCCGAAGACGCTACCCATTGAAGGAGGGAAACCCTCCTGGCCTGGCTCCCCGAGTTCATAGGCCTGACCAACTTATTGTTGGATTTACCTATTTTCATGGGCACACGATCGGTCTGGGACCCACTGACCGCACTGTCAGCGACTCTGGTGGCGACACTGCTCCTGGATTTATCTCCTCCACAGGAAACCACAGAGGTCCGAAACTGCTGACACACTGCCAGCAACTCTGGTGGCAATACCGCTGCTGGATTCACCCCCTGCACGGGAGCCACAGCGGTTACTGCGGTAGCGAACCCTGACTGCCGCCGGTTACCCGGGCTTCGCGGTGTTGACTGGAGTATCAATTCCCCAGGCCCAACCGATTTCCCATGGTCCATCCGGACTTCACCCTGACATCCAGCAGGAAAACTCTTATAAAGAGATTCCTGCAAGAAAAAACACAACCTGGATAAAAATAGAAACTTAACTGCAGGTTTAAACTTACCGCTGGCATGAGCGATGCACCTGCCAATCCGGTGCATCGCCATGCGAACAACGTAATGACGCACATGCGGACTGGCGGGGTTCCTTCACGGAATCACTCACGTGACTCCAAAGTAAAATAAATACTTTGTTTCTGTTACTGCTGAATTGGTAAGACAGAGTGCCCCAAAAGAGACAGGTTAGAGACAAGAGATGGTATTCAAAGAAAGGAAGAAACTTAAGCTTGAATTCTCTCCCCAAACCACCATTGCATCACTAAAGCATAGAACATAGAACAAAGTATAGCCAAGAACAGGCCCTATGATCTACCATGTCTGTGCCAAACATAATGCCATGATAAACTAATCCCCATCAGCCTACACGACCCTTACCCCTCCATATCCATGTATACCTATTTGAAAGCCTCTTTATGGGCCTGTCCCACATGTGACGTTTTAAGCAACTGCAGGAGACTCTGCAGTCGCCACATGGTTGCCACATGTTCGCGGGTGGTTGCTGGTCGTGAGGAGTTCCCGCAATCTGGGAACTAGTCACGGCCTCATTATTGTCGCCAAAATTTTTTCAACGTTGAAAAATTTGCGGCGACCAGAATTAAGCCGCCATGGAGAGTAGCGAGAATTCTCATGCTGTAGGTGGGTCGCCAGGAGGTCCTAGTGGGTTGCCAGGTGGTTGAAGGTTCTCGGAGGTTCACGTAGGTTGTAGCCAGTGTTGACTGGTGAATTTCATTGGCTCATTGGGGAAAAAAAACGACCGGTAATGTTACTGTCCGCCGAGCTTCACAGCCGTGTAATTCTGGCTTTCTAAAAGGTGTCTCCACACCATCTCCCTCCTTCTCCCCCCTCTCCCCCCCTCTCTCCCCCCCTCTTTTAAAGGACTTACTGTACACTGTGCTTTCACCGTCTTAATTACAGTGCCAACCTTCCTGTTTATCGCGGTGTGTATCTGTATTACCTTGGCTTTACACCGTGTGAATTTCACTCAGACAGCACTCCCCCTGCTTGCCCTGTCCCCCGCCTGCATAACGAGCTGGTGAAGGAAGCGATATGTGTATGTGTGTATGTGTGGTCCACTCTGACAGTTGCCGTTCCAGTTGCCGATTTCTCAGGTGCCTGCCGGCAACTTGACAATCGCTGGCAGTCGCCTGAAAAATCGCCTAAGTGGGACAGGCCCATAAATGTCACTATCGGAACTGCCACCTCCACCATCCTGACAGCACATTCCAGGCATGCACCACTCTCTAAAGAAAACCTTGCCCCACAAATCTCCTCTACCACCGTGTGGCGCCAGCAATGGCTGCGTCGCCAACAGTCTGTCTGTCCCTTCCTTCTTTGTGTTTAATAGATTGTGTTAAATGTCTTTTTTTAGTGTTCATTAGCTCGTTTTATGGGGGGTGGGAGGATGGGGGGAACTGTTTCAAATCTCTTAACTCAATGGAGTTGCAATTTTTTTCGTATTGTATCTCTGTCCGCACTGCAGCCTAACATCGTGTAGTTGTCGGCCTTTGTTGGAGACCAACTTCTGAGAGCTCCACCACAGGAAACCTATTGGATTTTAACATCACGGAGCCCACGATCCCTTTGCCAGGGATTGCCCCGACGCGGGAGCTTCGATCGCCCCGACACGGGAGCTTCGACCATCGGCTGCGGGAGCTTCGTGCACCGGGTGCGGGAGCTTCGACCTTGGAGCTAATACCTTGTAATCCAGACAGCATTACCCTGAACTGGAGTCATCCCTTTAAGTATATTTTTCTCAAAATCAATTTTTCGCCATGCATTTCGCGTATTTTTAATTGCTGACAGTGCTAAAGATCATTTTATCATTCCATTTTTGATTAAGAATTTCATTCAACTTACAGCACCATCTGTGGAAATAGCACAGACTAAACTGTATATAATATAAATTCTCCACAATTTATGCTTAACACCATACCACCTCAGTGTTTGGACTTCAGATGAAATGACATCAGGACTGCTTTGCTGCCTGTTAGTAGCAGAAGCACCAATACATAGTTAATTAACTATTGTAATTAATTTGTTTTTAAGTACAAGCCCAGACAGTGAAAAACCTGTCTCCAACATTTTGCTGTATTTAACTGTGCCTATACTGGACAATAAATTATACAGCCAATTTGTTTACAATCTATATAAACAAACCACACCAATGTTCTGCACGTAATACGTATATGAAATGATAAATTTCCAATTCTGCATACACTGGAGTATTTAGCTGATGGGGAATTTACAAAATGTTATTTAATAAATTTCTATAGAACATTTGTTTAATTAAAGACATTTCCATTTAGTAAGAGTACTACACAGATGCCCAGTTATTTTCTACAATACACCACAGTGGTTATATGTCACTATACAACTTCCATGTCATTTGACTGTTGCAACCCAAATCCCTAATACAATACCACATTAACCACAAATAGTGTATAAATTCGCACTGCAGTAAGTCATTATATTTAAAAGCTTTGCTATCAGAATCACATCAGTCTGATAGAAATAATTTATATTCAAGAGCCATCCACTCAGTGATCTACTAAATTAAACATGCCAATGAAGCTAACTTTATGCTACAAAGCTCCAAGCTCTTGTTAAATGTTTTTCACTTATATAAACAAAATCATAATCTTGACTCATTTCAGCTTCAAAATAATCTACATACAAAAATAATGTTTTATCCTACCTGAACCCTTTCTTTAGAGGCAAGCATTTGTTCCTGTTTCTCCCTCTCAAAAGAAAGCTGATGTGCTGTGCTTCTAGCTACATGCATGTTGTTACTCCATTGACATGGGTTTACAAAGGCATTTGATACATGGGAATTATAAAAAGGTGAGAATGTACAAAAAATAGCCAGATTCACAAACTTAGTTTTGCTGTACTCCAATGCAGAGATAGTTTGCCATTCTAATTTGAATTGCTAAAAAAAAAACTATCATTTTATTATATAAAAGAACTGTGGATCCTATTTTTGCTTCTAACTTACAAAACTGCATGCCTCTAGTATGAAAACCTAAGACATAAGCCATTACAAACAGGCCATGGTTTTCAAATGCATATAAAATCATTAGGTGTTGAACTGAATAAAGCAGTTTGCTAACTTTTTCAATTGTGCTATATTTTCACGAATGAAGCTGCAATTTTCACAATTGAATAAACAATTTTGAAAACTAAAATTTAAAAATGATTGCTTTTCAATAAAACCTCTAGTATACACCTCATTTGTAGTATTTAGAAAGCCCTTGCAACACAGTGGAGTCTCAACTTCAATTTTCAAAAGCTTTTTGTATTTTATTCTAGCCAATTAAAAAAGAGGCTAAATATCTGTTTTGAAAAATCTATTTAATAAAAGAAAGTCAAATTAATAACTCTTGTCATAAGAGGATGAGATCAATAATAGAAACTGAAGTAAATCAGTTTCTTATAATTTATAAATTTGAATACTGGCCTAAGAGTTCAGGTCCTTATGGAACTCCCCTGAAAAGAGCAACCAATATCACAACCATAATACGATAGAAACACAAGGGATTTTTCGCACACTGTTACAAGCTTTTCTTAAGCAAATTAAGTCATATTCCCGTGGAGAAAACACTGTCAAACGTAAAATAAAATGTAAAGTAGGAATTTCTAACATGGATAAATATTCACGATGCTTGCTGGGCATTGTTCGTTCAATTGTTGCTAGTACACATTGAAGCGCAGACTCCATGCCAAACAGCAATCCTTTTTTACCCTGCCTTTTAATAATCCATCACCATCTTTCCATGATGCCGTGCTGAAACTCATCCAAGCTACCCAACCTGAATGAAATGCAGCCAATAATAAATATAAATAATCAATCAGTATTAGGCTCACACATCCTCCTACAGTTAAAAAGTAACAATTAACAGTTAATCAGTTAAAAATGGACAGTCAGGACACAAATTATTGGTCACACTAACCATTCACTCCCCGAGCCTGTGAAAACAAAAGTTCAAGATTTCAGTCCTGTAGCAGTAATTTTGCCCCATGGCATTTTGCTCCTTAGCGAGAGGGTGGGGGTTTAGAACAGGGTGGGGGAGGAGAAGAAACAAAACACAGCAAGCAAACAAAAGGAGGCAGTTTCAATTCAGCTGTGCCAAGTATTGGCTGCTTTTCTTTGCACTCTCAGCATGGCACCCTTCCCAAGAATCTTGGCATCACTCCAGCCAGTGCCAGTCTGTCCAATCCAGCTCCCAAAAGGTACCAACCTGGATCATTTCGGATATAAACAAGATCAACCGAGCTGCCACCGGATTCTGGCAGAATTCAGCTCTGGAGCTGCCAACTTCCTCACAACCTTCAATCTCTTTCATACCGATCTGCTGTGCAATAACTTGTCACTGAAAGTTTATTATTAAAAAGAGAGAGTTCAGAAGAACTAGAGATCACGCAGCGCAAGTAAGCCACTCGTGCTTTCTTTCTTTCCCCCCTCTCTCACTGGAACTGTCCATACACGACATAAGCACCACCTGCAGATTGGAGTGTTTTGGTGGCCAACCAGTGGGCAGACTTCTAAATACCAGCTCCTGTCTCCATTCTCAATGCATCCTGGGTAATTTCAGAGTGGCAATCCTTTAATGTTTATTTCATGAAATAATCCATGTACCTTACTGGACTCCTTGCACACAATATTGGAATCATCAGCATATCAGTACCTACATGTAGCATAATTATAACATCTCCCAGGTGCAAAAAGGTCATCAGTATTCAGTCATATAAATTATTTAGCAGCCTTGTTACTTATACTTCACCCAATATAAAGATGCGCATTGCTACTTATAAAAGCACAAGTAAAGCAAGTTTGTTAAAAATAACAGATACATGAAAATTACATTAAATATTAAAATGCAGTCAACCAGGTAAATTGGACCTATTGGACATTTTAGACAGCTTGCTTTCTAAGATTTACAAGAATTTGCCACTGATATTTATCAGAACCAATTGGCAACAGAGTGGACAAACTGCTCAATGGCTACAACCTGCATACTGCAATGGCAGCAATTGTACCAGCAAATGACAACAGGGATGATTCAGCAAAACCACAATTGTCCAAGGAGATCTTTTGTTCTCCAGTTGAATCAAGGCACAAATAATGAGTCACGTCCTCCGTTTTGAAAAGCAACATCACAGCACAAAGAATAACAAATACAAGGTTTATTGCACACTTTTACTCAGTAATTTCATCCCTTGATAAATATTTACCTCAGGTGGTGTGAAGCAAAACTTCAATGATAATCTTTTTCTTGCAACCTATAATGTTCATCCTTGTCCTTCAACTTTGACATGGATAAAGAAAATTGACAGTGGATCATCATCATACATCACGTCACAAACGTAACGCTAACAGACCTCTCAACCCATCACATTGCTACTATATTTTCCCCACATCCATGGAAAATCTTAGAACACTATACCATCCTCTGCTTCAATGATGTTTCTACCTTTTCCAAAAAGATGAAATGATCTGTATTTACGAGCTTCATTAAGAAAACTGCTTATGTCATTCATCGCATAAAACATTCCATAATCTCCTTGTCCAAAATTTTAAGAGCATCTTTTAAAATACCAGGAACATGTAAGCGATAGTGAGATCGCTTACATGAGCATGAATAACACTTCGGGCATGAATAACGTTTTATTGTATCGAGGTTAGGCAGAAGATCAAAAGCTAGGTCATGGAAATGGGTTTCGATGAGAAAGGAGAGATGGAGAGGTTGAGGCAGAATATTCCAAAACTTAGGTCAGCATCAGTCATCTGCAGATGCAATGATTAAAATGGTGTTCATTGATAGGGTGCGCAAAAAGATAAAAAATGAAAGAATGCAGGTATCTTAGAGCTGGATCAAGCTACTGACATAAGGGTGGAGGAAAGTTGAAACTGGGGATCTGAAAGACATCCCAATCCACCGGCAAGTATCCCGCATTCACAAGGTCAGCTTTCAATCCATTTAATTTACTCTATAAACATAGGATGAATGGATGCAACAAAAGTCGCTGATTCTGACAACATTCCACCAGTAATGCATCTGGACATTGCCTGGAATTATTGTGTTCCTCTAGTCATAGACCTATACAACATGGAAGCAGGACCTGTAGCCCAACACATCAATGCTGATTTAACTGCCACCTCACTGTGCCTGGCTTAAACCTCTCCAAGCGTTTTCTATCCATGTAGAAAGTGACTTTCCAACGTTGAAATTGTACCTGCTTCTACCACTTTCTCGGCCATCTTGTTCCATATACCCACCACCTCTGTGTGAATAAGTTCCCCTTCAGGTCCCCTTTAAATCTTTCTCCTCTCTTATGAAACCTGTGCCCTTTAGATTATGAAGGACACTCCTGGGAACAACGATCCATCCTCTCATTATAGCAAACTTTCACAGGTTGAGTGCAGACCCGATGGAATTATATAAAAGTATGAGAGGCATAGATGGGGAAACAGACAAAATCTTTTTTCCAGGGTGCAAAAGGTCTGGCGGGTATAGCTTGAAGGTTAGAGGGACAAAATTTAAAGGTGATGTTCGGAGCAAGTTTTTTGTTTTTACATAGATGGGAGCCTAGAATGTGCTGCCTGGGTTGGTTGGGGAGGCTGTTGCATTTAAGGGGATTTTAGATAGGCATGTGGATATGCAGAGAATGGGGGGATATGGATCATGTGAAGGCAGAGGAGATTAACTTGGCATCATGTTTGGCTTGGACATTGGGGGCCAGAGGCGTATTCCCTAATATTTCTATTATATGTTCTTTCTACACCCAGTAACGTCCTCGTAAATCTTCTCTGCACTATTTTCTGTGTTTGATTACATCCTTCCAAAATGCTACGGTGCACCAAATGTGTCCTTGCCAATGTCTTGTATAGCAGTAACATGATGCTTCAGTTCCTGTATTCAAAACCCCGACCAATGAATGCAAGCATGCCAAACACCTTCTTCACCTCCCTGTCTATCGGTGTTGTCACTTTCATGGAACTATGTACCTGCACACCCAGGTCCTCTGTTCTACAACTCTCTTCAGAGCCCTATCATTTACAGTGTAGTTCATGCACTGATTTGTTTTACAAAAATGCAACACCTCGTATTTTTCTGAATTAAACTCCATCTGCCATTCCTCAGCCCATTGATCAGTTGATCAAGATCCTGTTGACGTACCAGCAACATTAATGGGAAGAATCATTGGTTAAGCAGTCAATCTTTATCAACAAACTTACAGCAAACCCAGCATTGATCCCAGTTAAGTCCCAGTGTTCAAGTATTTTTGGAATCCTATATCTAAACTCACTGCACGGTGGCGGCACGGTGGCATAGTTGTGCCTTACAGCGCCAGACGCTCGGTTTCAATCCTGACTACAGGCCCTTGTCCGTATGGAGTTTGTACGTTTTCCCTGCGACCTGCGTGGGTTTTATCCAAGGTCTTTGGTTTCCTCACACACTCCAAAGATGTACAGGTTTGCAGTTTAATTGGGTTTGTATAAGTGTAAATCGTCCATAGTGTGTGTAGGATAGTGTTAATATGCGGGGATCGCTAGTCAGTGCTGACTCATTGGGCTGAAGAGCCTGTTTCCGCGCTGTATCTCTAAACTCAACTATGTTCCTCCTAATCATGTGTAAGAAAGAACTGCAGATGCTGGTAAAATTGAAGGTAGACACAAAATGCTGGAGTATTCCTCCTCTCCATAGATGCTGCCTCACCCGCTGAGTTACTCCAGCATTTTGTGTCTACCTTCCTCCCAATCATGTTCCACATACCACAAGCTATGTTTTAAATTGGGACCAGATTTGCCAGAAAAAAATAATGACCCAGAAACAAAAGTAGGGGTGGATACTGATCTTTGGGATAGAAATACTAATTCTATCTTCCTTAGAGCAGTCGAAGGAAAATAAATCATCGACACTGTAAGAAAATGTAAAAGCAAATCTTCTACTGATTGGAATGATATTGATATGATTATAATAAAAAACGGTTTTGAAGAAATTGAAGAACCATTAACTCATATCTGTAACTTGTCTTATCAATCCAGTAAATTTCCGAACAAAATGAAAATAGCAAAATTAATACCATTATATAAAACTGAGGATAGACACCATTTCACAAATTACAGACCTCTTTCTTCACTCTCCCAATTCTCCAAGATCCTTGAAAAACCTTTTACAGAAAGACTTGACACTTTCATTGAAAAACATAAGTTTTTGGTCGACAGTCAATATGGATTCCGGACAGACAGATCAACATCTATGGCACTAATGGAACTAATCGAGGAAATAACAAATTGCATAGATAATAAAAAACTTGCAGTGGAAATATTCATAGACTTAAACAAGCATTTGATACTGTAAATCACGACATTTTACTCATGAAACTGGATAGGTATGGCATCAGAGGGGTTGGATTGGATTGGATGAGAAGTTATTTAAGAAGCAGGCAACAATTTGTAGAAATAGGTGAACATAAATCAACTTACATGAACATAACTTGTGGAGTACCTCAAGGGTCTGTGTTAGGTCCAAAGCTTTTCATAATATACATTAATGACATATGCAGAGTATCAAATATACTGAAATTGATTATATTTGCCGATGATACAAATATTTTTTGTTCCGGTGACAATTTGATGCCGTTTTTGGAGGTCTTCACATCAGAAATGAATAAATTAAAACAGTGGTTTGATGTCAACAAATTGTCTTTAAATTTAAGCAAAAAGATTATGCTATTTGGAAAACATAAAACAAACCCTCAAGTACAATTGATAATAGATAACATAAGTATAGAAAGAGTATATGAAAATAAATTTCTTGGTGTGATCTTAGACCACAAAATCTGCTAAAAACCACATATAAACCACGTCAAAACAAAACTGGCAAAGTCTAGAGCAATATTGGGAAAATCAAGATACATTCTCGACCACAAATTATTACAAACTCTGCATAATACACTCATATTGGCATATCTGAGTTACTGTGTGGAGGTATGGGGTAACGCCTACAAAACCAACCTACAGCCGTTATGCAGAAAATACAAAAAAGAGCAATAAGAGTCATCAATAACGTTGGATATCTTGAACATACCAATTTATTATTCTTAAAGTCACATACACTGAAGTTTACCGATCTGGTTAAATGTAAGTCTGCACAAATCATGTGCAAAACAAGAAATAATTTACTTCTGGGAAAAATACAAAAACTGTTTATGGAAAGACAGGGCGGGTATAATTTGAGATGGGAACTAAATTTAAAAAAAACTCAACTTCAGAACAACTCTTAAAAGTATGTGCATAGCAATCTATGGGGTGAATTTATGGAATGGTTTGGAACAGGAGATAAAACTTAGCACACACATAATTCATTTTAAAAAGATGTACAAAAACACTTTTTTTAAAGGATAATGGGATGAGGATAGGTGATTTTGAGTGGGATATTTGTTATACTGATTGTATTGGGAAGGTTGATTATAGGGTGATGGGTTGTATATATGACTAAGAGATACTGTATAGTACATGAGGGTTTTTTCTTTTTCTTTTTTCTTTTTTTCTTTATTTTTTTTTCTCTCTTTTTTTTGTATGGCTTTGTAGATATTTGATCAGTGTATAAATGTAAATAATTTGGTGTACATATGGAAATAGGTGTTTATAGCTGCTAAATTTGTATAAGATAATTATAAGCAGTTGAATAAGGGTGGGAATTAATAAGCTTTGGCTTCTTCCTGCTCCTTTTCGGACACATACGATTCATTTATTTATAAATAATGTTTATGACACTATAAATATTCTTGTTCTGTTTTTTTGTTTTTTTTGTATGATGTTTCATACTTGCTTTTTTTTCTGTTCGAAATAAAGAAATAAAATAAAAGTTAAAAAATATTATAAATCAAACTAATTTCACAACCTTGCAGGTATCACAATTTTGGTGGCACAGTACACAGCTGGTAGAGCTGCTGCTTCTCAGTACCAGAGACTGATTCGATCCTGACCTCAGGCCAGGTGCTCCAATTTCCCCCCACATTCCAAAGATGTTCGGGTTTATCGATTATTTGGAATCCATAAATTGTCCCTAATGTGTATAGAGTGGATGCGGAAGTAGGATAACATAAAACTCATGTGATCGTTGCTCAGCATGGACTCAGTGGGTCGAAGATTCCATGTTGTATCTTGCAAACCGATTAATCACTTGACAAAATAGAGAATAATTCTAACAAAAACTTCATAAAGAATTTGATTGCCACTGTACATGTGCAGCTGTCAAATGGTTTGCAGGTGCAACCGATGCACTCTGCCAAACAATGTATTGATATTGGTGTGATATTATTGTCACATCTGCCGAGATAAATGAAAATCTTTGCATGCTATCTAGTCAAACCATATTATACACGAGTAAAATCAGCCATACGCAAGCATAATAGGTAATGCAAAGAGAAAAATACCAAAGTATATAGTGTTACAGCATCATAGTGTTACAGTTAAAAAAGGGCAGCAATGAGGCAGGTTTGAAGATTGCCTCACCGTTGTTAGCTTATGATGCGACCATTCAATGGTGTGCCAACAGTGAGAAAGAAGCCATTCTTGAATCTGGTAGTACACTTTTTCAAGCTTATGTATCTTCTACCCAACAGCAGAGGGAAGAATAGAAAATGACCAGAGTTAAATGGTCCTTGATTATGTTGGCTTCTTTCCCAAGGCAGCATGAAGTGAGATGTTGATGGGGAGGGAGGCTGAAGGTTGGTGGAGGAGGGGTTTAGTTTAAATTTAGTTTAGAGATACAGCTCGGAAGCAGGCCCTTCCGACCACCGATTCTGCACCGACCAGCAACCCCCGCACATTAACTCTATGCTACACACAGTAGGAACAATTTACATTTACATCAAACCAATTAACCTACAAACCTGTATATCTGGAGTGTGGGAGGAAACCGAAGATCTCGGAGAAAATCCTGGCAGGTTGCGGGGAGAACGTACAAACTCCATACAGGCAGCACCTGTTGTCCGGATCAAACCGGGTTTCCGGCGCTGCAAGAGCTGCAAGGCAACAACTCTACCGTTGCGCCACCGTGCTACCCCTGGATTGTGGTGGAGAAGGTTAGTCTGTGTGATGGACTAGGCTACATCACAACTCTCTGTAATTTCTTGCACAGTATTATTGTGAAAAACATATTGTCACCTATCCTCACTGATCGTGTTCGATATGTCTGGAAGTCTACGATCCAGTTATAAAGGGGGCTGCTGATTCCTAGGTTCAGGAATTTGGAGATAAGATTGGTTGGGATCATGGTGATGAAGGTAGAGTTGTATTCCGTGAAAAGAAGTTGGATGTAAATGTCCTTGTTATCCAGATATTCCAGGGATTTAGGACCAGGGATATGGCATCTGCCATGGACCTGTTGTAACCGTAGGTGAATTACAGTGAATCAAGGATGCCTGAGAGGCTAACATTTATGTGGCTCTTGACCAGCCTCTTGAAGCACTTCCTAATGATGGATGTCAGATACACTGAACGGCAGTCATTAAGGCACACTACGTTGCCTTTGGCACCAGGGTGATAGTGGACTTCTTAAAGAAGGTGAAAATCTCAGTGAGGAGTTGGGAAAGGAGAAATACCTAGATTACAAATATTACTAAGTAATTATTTACAAAAATATTAAATTTAAGGTAAAGCATTTAAAGAATACACCAAAGGAAATTAGTACTATTTTTTTTTAAAATTATGTTATTTTTGTGTACAATGTATTTGAATCAAAAGTTGAGTTGCCTCAGCATTGATTGGTCAAATAAATCCATTGGCCAAAAGTTTGCTGATGATTCACTACAAAGTTAGTTGCTTGTAAACACTGCAAAAAACCAAGGTGTCTCAGTGAACAATAAACAATAATGGGCCAGTCACACTATACTACATCAGTAAGAAACCAGGCTGAAATTCTGCAAGAGGTTTGATCCATACCACACACCCCATGCTCCTGTTTATTTAAGGGCAAGCATTAGGAATGACAGACTATTGTAAAAAATAGTGTAAAATAGAAAATATAAATTTTGACACCGACCCGACTGAGGAACCCAGGTACTGTACCTCGGAACCCGGGATGACCTCCAGAGCCAACGGGCTGGATCTCCCAGGACCAATAAAGCTGGAGCTGCAGCTGCCGACTTTGAAGGAGCTGGAGCTGCTGTCTGTGAAGAAATCCCCGTTCCAGCGCAGGTCCGCAGAAACCGCAGACATGCGCAGGGGACCCTCTCCCTACTATCCTACTGGCAAATGTACAGTCCCTTGAAAATAAAGTGATGACTTAAGGGTAAGACTGCTTTATCAAAGGGAGCTGAGGGAATGCTCTGTGTTCTGTTTCACAGAGACATGGCTCACCCCCAGCTCCCCAGACTCAGCGGTCCAGCCTGAAGGGTTCTCCATCCACAGCATGAACCATACACTGGCATCTGGGAAAGGGAGAGGAAGGGGCGTCTGCCTCATGGTCAACTCTGCGTGGTGCTAAGGCGTGGCAGTCCTGTCCAACTCCTGCTCTCCACACCTCAAACATCTGGCGGTGAAGTGCCGTCGCTTCTACCTTTCAAGGCAATTCATCTCCATCATCTTGATTGCGGTCTACATCCCACCCCCGGCAGACGCCCATCTGGCACTGGTGGAGCTGCACGCCGTGGTCAACAAACACCAGACGTCTTACCCTGAGGCTTTTACCACCATTGCTGGGGACTTCAATAAGGCAAACCTAAAGAAATCACTCCCCAAGTTCCACCAACATGTCTCCTGCTGCACCAGAGGACCAAATACCCTTGACTACTGCTACACCACCATCAAGAATGCCTACCGCTCTATCCCTCGCCCTCACTTTGGTAAATCCGACCATACCGCGGTGCTGCTTATCCCTGCCTACAGGCAGCAATTGAAGAGCGCACCCCCAAAGGTGAGGACAGTACAGAGCTGGTCGGGGCGGGGGGGGGGAGAGGAACAACTACAGGACTGTTTGGAGTCTGCACACTGGGCAATGTTCAAGGACTCACCAACAGACTTAAACAAATACGCCACAGTCATTACAGACTTCATTAAGAAATACGTGGGGGACTGCATCCCTACAAAAACCTTCCAAGTGTTTCCCAATCAGAAACCTTGGATCAACTTTGAGATTCGCACTCTTCTGAAGACCAGGCACCGAGCATTCATTTCTGATGATACAGTGGTCTATAAGAAGTCCAGATACGAAAAGCTATCAAAAAGGCCAAAAGGGACTTCTGCTCCAAGCTGGAGGATGAGACAGATGCTCGGCAGCTGTGGCGGGGCCTGAATGCAATCACCTCCTACAAGGCTAAATCAGGAGGCAGCTCGAATGTCGGCGAAACATCACTCCCTGATGAGTGATGTCGACATCCTGGGATCCTGGGACATCCTGGGATTTCGGGACTTTAATATGAAGAAAGACTGGATAGACTCAGCTTGTTCTCACTGGAATTTAGAAGATTGAGGGGAGATCTTATAGAAACTTACAAAATTCTTAGGGGGTTGGACAAGCTAGATGCAGGAAGATTGTTCCCGATGTTGGGGGAGTCCAGAACAAGGGGTCACAGTCTAAGGCTAAGGGGGAATTCCTTTAGGACCGAGATGAGGAAAACATTCCTTACACAGAGAGTGGTGAGTCTCTGGAATTCTCTGCCACAGAAGGTCATTGAGGCCAGTTCATTGGCTATATTCAAGAGGGAGTTGGATGTGGCACTTGTGGCTAAAGGGATCGGGGATATGGAGAGAAGGCAGGTACAGGATACTGAGTTGGATGATCAGCCATGATCATATTGAATGGGGGTGCAGGCTCGAAGGGTCGAATGGCCTACTCCTGCACCTATTTTTCTATGTTTCTATGTTTCTATGAGCTCAATGCATTTTACGCACGTTTTGATAGGGAGAACACCGATATGCCTTCCCGAGCCCCCATTCGCTGTGATGGTATTTCAGTCTCAGTCACAGAGGCCGACGTCAGGAAATCCTTCAGAGGGGTGAACCTTCAAAAAGCGCCTGGACCTGATGGTATACCTGGTCGTGTTCTAAAAACCTGTGCGGACCAATTGGCTGGAGTTTTTAGGGACATTTTCAACTTCTGAGGTCTGAGGTTCCCACCTGCTTCAAAATGGCATCAATTATACCAGTGCCCAACAAGAGCAAGGTGACGTGCCTCAATGACTATTGACCTGTGGCACTAACGCCCGTGGTGATGAAGTGCTTCGAGAGGTTGATCATTGTGCAAATCAACTCCTACCTCGACAAAAACCTGGACCCACTGCAGTTCGCTTACCACCACAACAGATCAACGGTGGATGCGATCTCGCTGGCTCTCCACTCCACTCTGGACCAATTGGACAACAAAAACTCATATGTCAGGCTGTTATTCATCGATTACAGCTCGGCATTTAATACTATCATCCCCACCAAGCTGGTTACCAAACTCGCAGAACTGGGTCTCTGCGCATCCCTCTGAAATTGGATCCTCAACTTCCCCATTCACAGACCACAGTCTGTTCGTATTGGTGGAAATGTGTCAGACTCGATAACAATCAGCACGGGAGCACCACAAGGCTGCGTGCTCAGCCCCCTGCTGTACTCTCTCTATACTCATAACTGCGTAGCCGGTTACAGTGCAAACTCCATCATCAAGTTCGCTGATGACACCACTGTTGTGGGACGTATCACTGATGGGGATGAGTCGGAGTACAGAAGAGAGATCGAGCAACTGTCCATATGGTGCCAGCACAATAACCTGGCCCACAACACCAGCAAAACCAAGGAACTGATTGTGGACTTTGGAAGTAGTAGGATGGGGACCCACAGTCCCGTTTATATTAACGGGTCGATGGTTGAAAGGGTCAAGAGCTTCAAATTCCTGGGCGTGCACATCTCTGAAGATCTCTCCTGGTCCGAGAACACTGATGCAATTATCAAGAAAGCTCACCAGCGCCTCTACGTCCTGAGAAGATTACGGAGAGTCGGTTTGTCAAGGAGGACTCTCTCTAACTTCTACAGGTGCACAGTAGAGAGCTTGCTGACCGGTTGCATCGTGGCTTGGTTTGGCAACTTGAACGCCCTGGAGAGGAAAAAACTACAAAAAGTAGTAAGCACTGCCAAGTCCATCATCGGCTCTGACCTTCCTTCCATCGAGGGGATTTACCGCAGTTGCTGCCTCAAAAAAGCTGGCAGTATCATCAAAGACCCACACCATCCCGGCCACACACTCATCTCCCTGCTACCTTCAGGTAGAAGGTACAGGAGCCTGAAGCCTGCAACGACCAGGTTCAGGAATAGCTACTTCCCCACAGCCATCAGGCTATTAAAGCTGGCTCTGATAAAACACTGATAACTAATAATCCATTATATGTTATTTGCACTTTATTAGTTTATTTATTCATGTGTGTATATATCTATACAGTGGCTTGCAAAAATTTTCATACCCCTTGAACTTTTCCACATTTTGTCACGTTACAACCACAAACGTAAATGTATTTTATTGGGATTTTATGTGATAGACCAACACAAAGTGGTGCATAATTATGAAGTGGAAGGAATATGATACATGGTTTTCAAATCTATTTACAAATAAAAAACTGAAAAGAGTGGCGTGCAAATGTATTCAGCCCCCTTTACTCTGATACCCCTAAATAAAATACAGTGCAACCAATTGCCTTCAGTAGTCACCTTATTAGTAAAGAGAGTCCACTTGTGTGTAATCTAATCTCAATATAAATACAGCTGTTCTGTGAAGGCCTCAGAGGTTTGTTAGAGAACATTAGTGAACAAACAGCATCATGCAGCCCAAGGAGCACACCAGACAAGTCAGGGATAAAGTTGTGGAGAAGTTTAAATCAGGGTTAGGTTATAAAAAAAATCCCAAGCTTTGAACATCTCATAGAGCACTGTTCAATCCATCATCCGAAAATGGAAAGAGTATGGCACAACTGCAAACCTACCAAGACACAGCCGTCCACCTAAACTGACAGGCCGGGCAAGGAGAGCATTGATCAGAGAAGCAGCCAAGAGGCCCATGGTAACTCTGGAGGAGCTGCAGAGATCCACAGCTCAGGTGGGAGAATCCGTCCACAGGACAACTACTAGTCGTGCACTCCACAAATCGGGCCTTTATGGAAGAGTGGCAAGAAGAAAGCCATTGTTGAAACAAAGCCATAAGATGTCCCGTTTGCAGTTTGCCACAAGCCATGTGGGGGACACAGCAAACATGTGGAGGAAGGTGCTCTGGTCTGATGAGACCAAAATTGAAGTTTTTGGCCTAAATGCAAAACACTATGTGTGGCGGAAAACTAACACTGCACATCACCCTGAACACACCATCCCCACTGTGAAACATGGTGGTGGCAGCAGCATGCTGTGGGGATGCTTTTCTTCAGCAGGGACAGGGAAGCTGGTCAGAGTTGATGGGAAGATGGATGGAGCCAAATACAGGGCAATCTTGGAAGAAAACCTGTTAGAGTCGGCAAAAGACTTGAGACTGGGGCGGAGGTTCGCCTTCCAGCAAGTCAACGACCCTAAACATACAGCCAGAGCTACAATGAAATAGTTTAGATCAAAGTCTATTCATGTGTTAGAAATAAAATTTGGAAACCATGTATAATTTTCCTTCCACTTCACAATTATGCACCACATTGTGTTGGTCTATCGCATAAAATCCCAATAAAATACATTTACGTTTGTGGTTGTAACATGACAAAATGTGGAAAAGTTCAAGGGGTATGAAAACATTTGCAAGCCACTGTATATAGTATATGGACACACTGATCTGTTATGTAGTAAATGCCTTCTATGTTCTGTGTGCTGATGCAAAGCAAGAATTTCATTGTCCTATCAGGAACACATGACAATAAACTCACTTGAACTTGAACTAGTACTGTTGGGCCAGGAATATGAAGTGAACCCTTGCCCTCCCCTCTGCTGCACGTTGGCAGAAATATGGTGCAAAGTTCTGCCTTCCTACCACCCTCACAGCTATGAATCACCCAACAGTGTGAAGAGGTCCGGAGATTTCTCCATGGTAACACGCTCAAATGTGGTCTCTGTGCTGTGCAGAGCTTTGCGGCTAAACAGAGAAATGGAGACAATAGCTTCCATCACATCCAACAGAAGACAATGCAAGATAGTGTAGGACCATTTCACATCCCATAGAATGGCAGCAATGCCTATTCTAACGTGCCACCCTAGCTTCTCTACACCAAGCCATGAGAATTTGCCGAATTCATGTTTAGCCAACATCCACATTCCTGGCCCAGCGCCCAAAAGCAGCAAGGTGGAAAGACATTCCATGCACAGCAGCACTGTCAGTAACACATTTATATATAACATTATAAGGTCCCCTGTTAGCATTCCATTAGTGTTCTTTCCTCTTGGGATGCGTGTGACCGCCAGTCAGATACCAACACATTTAAAAAACGTGTGCATGCTAATGCTCATTTTATTAATTTTGTATCATATGGCCGGGACTTGAAGAGAACTCATGTATGTAGATCAATTCTTTACAAATGTCAGAGAAATGGGTAGACCAGACTCATTTTGTTGGAGACTTATCTTAACAGACTTTGCACATCGTTAACAGTCTTAACAACCATCAATGACAGAATGTTATAATGTTAAAACTTATTGTTCACTAAATTGAAAGAAAAATATCTTAATGCTCATTCCTATCCAAATGTATATCCCAAGAATAAACTGAGGAACATAGAAATGTTTGATTGTTTATTTCAGGTAAACAGGTACACCCGACACTTGTATTATTTCAGTTATATTTTCTGTTTCAGTGTAACCAGCATTGTGAAAGTCAATGTAAGGCGCACTGCGGCAAAAAGGCATGCTCACTAAAGGCTGCATCTCTCCAACAAAGATAATTACTAACTGGTACTGTCTGAAATAAAATCAGGCTGCTTGTACTTCTGCTTGATTCTGGAAGCAATATGATTAGAAGTTGCGAGAAAACCCAAACCTTTTGAATGTATAACTCGACATGAAAGTGAAGTGATCTGTAATCGAGACTTAAAGCATTCCCACTGACGAGTGATCCTGCTGCGTGTCTGTCCTGATTTTCAAATAGCACTGTATCCCAGCAACCTTCCTGTTGCCAAGGCAAACCCTGGAGAACAGTTGCTGTGATCAGCCTACTGCAATCCTGTGGGTAAATCTTCATTCTGTTGAGTTTCATGCCACTGCACAAAGCACAATGTGAATTGAATACTAAACAGTATTAAAAGCCTTGAGGGACTGATTCAAGCCTTTAGTGCAGTTCTTTGTGCGATGACGTCGCCAATCCTTCATGTATATTTTATTGCACCTAACAGCTGACGTCTCAAGTTTTTTAAATGTAGAATTTTAATGGCAATATATATTAAAGCAAGATGCACTGGATACCTTGTTTCTATCAATGTTTCATTTGCTGCTATTTCGGTATGTTATAATCTATAGTGTATAGATTAGAAATTGTAAGTGAAATACGATAGATTAGAAATTGTAAGCAAAATACAAACCCACAATAACAAGTCTCCAACCACTGACATTTTGTGATAGGGGATTCTATTGTTGCTAGGTCCAAAAGGCAAATTTGCCTTGCTTGCTACCGTTAAAATGGTACAACTAAACAAAACCTTCACAAGCCGCACAAGTACTTCACTGGATGCAGTGGTGCTTCAAAATGCTGATTGATCTACTCCCACCCCACCCCCTCCAAATCACTAGCACAATGAACTACAAATCAACCTGCAAGCCTATTGCACAGAGCAATGAGCGCTGCACAAGTGCCTTGAAAACCAATAGACTCTGCACAAATTAGTAACATTTACACTCATAAATAACAGTAGAGATGAGTAAATTACTGTAACCTGTGCATCCTCCTCATGGAGGAGTAAGTTTAGAAGGACAATTAGTCCTACAGCCTTCCCCTCCCCCTATCATCAATGTAATCAGCTATACCACAGAGCCTTTTGCAGAACACAGATCTGGCTTTGCCAAAAAGAGACTCTTGGAACCCAAGCACAGTTATCAATCCAATGACTCAGTTCTACGAATATTGTTGCTGTTATTTTGGACCTGTATAATGGGTATAGCAGGGGTGGAGTTCTGTAGCCAGCAAACTCTTCTGGCTAAAGTCAGAAACTAGCTCTACTTGTTTTCTTATGCTTTCTCTAGCAATGTTACAAAATTTTGAGATTAAAAAAATGAAGTCTGCAATTTATCCCATCAGATAAAGCATAAAAATAAGTTTAATTTGACACCTAATTCACTTTCATATCTTCAGTATTAAAAAGGTTATGGCCATTTTCATACTCGGCAATTAACATCTTGTACCCTATTGCTTTTCTATTGACTTAACACAAAAGCTGTGATCGAGGGCAGTCAAAACCCCATAATTTTCTTAAAAATTAAGAGAACTGAATGAAATTTTCAGTTATTATAGATTGAAGCATTCTGAAACAAATATAAAACATCTTACTTGGATTGTCTGAAATTAAAGCTTATCATTAGTTAATTGTACCTAATTACAAAATTGACCGTTGTGACGGAAATAATAATACACGCCCAGACTACCTTGAAAATTCAAAAATGTGATATTCTCAAGATCAGAACTTTAATATTATTGTATTATATGCTGTAAGTCCGTAACAGATAGATAAATAAATTACAATTTCTAGCCATAGACCAAGTCTTTATGAAGAAGATCAGTTGCTAGCTGGTACATTGGCATATCATAATCAGTAGCATCATCATACTCCTCAGATTGTAACCAATAAGCAACTCTGTACACCTTGTTTTTCCTCAACTTTTCAATTTTGGCATTGTAAACTAAAAGTTTTTGCTCCTCAAACCACGCATGACATGCCTTTCTGCCCACTACTTTCCCATTAAGAATGTCCTGTAGACTCCATTTCTTAAGAAAAGGATAATTTTTTTAAATAGCTTAGCTATCCAAATAACAAACTAATCCCATTCACACAAGAATTCACAATATAACATGATTTTTAAAACTCACTGTCATGAATTTATATGCCAGATGGAAGGAATTTAATGTTTAATTCCCATAAATTAATCCAGAAATATCCACTCAAAATATAATCAAAATTATTGTTTTTTGCAATACATGTGACTCAAACTGTTGTGAATATTTAGTTTAAAAATAATCATCATGGAGAGAGAATAACACACAATATAGACAATTTAGACGGCTTATGACATGATTGTCCAAAAAAAATGGGCATTTTAATCATCTTGCTTCTGGAACGCGACCGATTGCAACTTTGCATTTGCAGTGAATTTGAACCCCATATTGGTAGGAAAGACACTGGCGGTTCGTATGGGGCCCAAATAACATTTTTGCAATGTAAAATTAGATTAAAGCCATCCCAAGAAGCAAGATTATATGTAAAATACAGGACTTACCCTTTGTTTTGCCCCTTTCTTGCGATCCATCACGTTTTAGCGTTGAGGGCGTTAGAAGTCGCTTTTCATTTTAATCCAATTATTAAAATGGCCAGCGAATTTCTTTTTTAATATACCGGGAACGGAAGTCCAATCGATTTTTCTTCATCAGCTTGCTGCCTGAGGAAATCTGCCTCTGACAGGCAGTACATAACTGGATTTTAATCCCGCCCCCCCCCCCCCCCAAAGGCGCCAAAGTTGCGCACACGGCTAGTGGCAGAACAGCAGTGCCGCTGAAGGTAGGTATTGTAACATCGCTACTTTCTAGCATTCCACATATAACCAAATGAACAAATTAGTTTACTATTTTTACTATCTGAGCAACACAGCACCTGGCTGACAAAGCTCAATAACCATCATAAACTTCACCTATCAAAGTTTGTGGAGAATTTCCCTTGGTGCTCTTGACACCACTAATTCCAGGCATCCCTATTAAATCCAATCCTCTCTCTCCCCTTCCCCATCAGAAATCAAGGCCTTCCATTAATTCCACAATTGCAGATCTTGCAGACAAAAGATCTTTAGGCATAGAATCATAGATTCACACAGCAAAGACAAGCCGTTCAGTCCACCTCAACCATGCTGAAACATTCCATCGCCCACAACGTCCTGATTAATCTCCGCTGCACGCTCTATACACACACATACGTACCCACTAAAAAGCAAACAATAATAGTAAGATTAAACGAGAACTTACCAGTTTGAAGTTTGAGCTTTATTTTATGAGGAGCTACGATGAGCGATTACGTGAAGAAGTCCCGCCAGTCCGCACGCACGGCAATCTTCAAAACAGTGGTGTGAAATCACAGAAAACAGTAATTGAAGTAACATAGTAAGATTAGAAACTTGGAACTACCAGATGACCTTTGTGATATGAGGGTTGGGAGCAGTGGGCACATAATCGCTCATCGTAACTCCTCATAAAATAAAGATCAAACTTCAACTTGGTAAGTTCTCGTTTAATCTTACTATTTTACTTCTGAGTCACGTGAGTGATTCCGTGAAGACTTCAAAGCTCTGTGATTTCATGCCGTGGATACAAGTATATGCGACACACTGCCTCGGTTGACACAGGATGAGTAATAACAAATAACGCATTCAAACATGATACAGACTTAAACACGTTGATGCTTTATTTAACAAAAAGAAAACAATAGCGACCCCTCTCTCCCAGGGGGAAGCTCCAAAACAGAATTCAAAATAGAGTGGCCAAACACCCCCGGTGTGGCAAGAGGTTTATGATAGAACCTTTCAAACGTCAGTTCTTTGGACCATCCTGTGGCCGCGAGGATTTGGTCTAGAGGGACGTCCAGTGCCCTCGCTGATGACGTTGATGCCGCCCTGGTGGAGTGAGATTTAAAAACATCTGTCCACTCCGGCGCAAGCCAGAACCTGTTTCAGCCACCTTGAGATGGTCTGTACCGACACCTTCTTATGAGGCTTTTTGTGACTGATGAATAACGTCAATTCGGGGCCTCTGAGGCACTTGGTGACCCTGATATACTGCCGTATGTGCGTAACTGCACATAGGCGAAAATCTATGGGGTATGCCATAAAATCAAGTTTAAGCCCTGATGTCCCTGGCCTGCTCTGCTTAAGTAAATCATAAACATAAAAGGTTATGTTGTTGACAGATGAAACCATCCTGTCCAGTCAAAGCTTCTGCTATGTCTGGACACGTTGCGCTGAAACCAGTGCCATGAGCATAACCACTTTAAGAGTGAGTCTGGGCAATGACAGAGATGTTACTGGAGCCCATTGGCGAAGCAACACGTGAACCACACTCACATCCCAGATTTCCGTGTACCTGGGTCTGGGGGGATTACAGTTAAAAATACCCTTCATGAACCGAGCTATTAAAGGGTGAGACCCAAGAGAGTGTTGTCCAGATCCTTGCCATAGGTAGGACGATAAAGCACTCCTGGTACTACTGATGGCACTATAGGTAAGTCGCTCATCAATATATAGCGTGGAAAGAAATTCCACACGTCAGGTAAGCTTGCCGTATGATATGAAATGTTCGACTGCAAGCAGAACACCTCCCATTTCTTGAGAAATATATTGCTTTTTAGAACTATCCCTCCAGGCTGCAGTAATCACATCCACCGTACGCCCTGATTGTCCGAGCCCCAGGAACGGTCTCCTCAGAATCTGCAAGTCAATAGGTTAATACGATCATGTAGTGGATGGTTCTCCCCAGTTACAGGATGAATCAGCAAGTTACTGCTTTTGGTGATAGCCATAAAATGCTGTCTTATTAGTCTCAGAACTAGTGGAAACTATGGCTGTGTAGGCCAGTCAGGAACTACCAAAATGCCTGAGGCGGAGTCCTGCTCGATCTTAGTCAAGCTCCGGCTGATGAGGCAAAATGGTGGTAATGCATAGAAAAACATTCCACCCCAGTGTAGCGAGAATGCATTTACCGCCACTGCCCCAGGGTCTGGTTCCCATGAAACATACTTTGGTAACTGGTGATTCAATCTGGATGCAAACAAATCAATCTCTGGTATGCCTTACCGAGCGACAATATCTGAATATTTCACGATTCAACATCCATTTTGTGTTGTCATTGAATTTTCGTGACCTGGTGTCTGCCATCACGTTAAATGTACCTGGTAAATAGGTAGCTGAAATCCAGATGTTTCTTGTAATACACCAGTGCCAGATAAGGTTAGCCAACTTATCACATGATACTGACTTGATTCCACCGATGTGATTAACGTATGCTAGTGCTGTAGTGTTGTCAATCTGAAGCTGCACATGCAAATCATACCACGGGATTGAAGAATTAACGCCTCTTGCATATTCCGTCTGCCCCCACAGCTGGAGGTAGTATCAGTAGCTCCCCATCCTAGAGCACTAACATCAGTTTGTAAAATAACTGAAGGTTTATCAATCGAATTTTACTGGAGCTATGCCAAATATTCGCTATCCACCATTGTAACTCAGCAATGGCTTCAGCAGGTAACCACATAGGTGTGTCAAAATGACCTGCATGATTTATGAGTGCCTGCTCCTTTGCACGTTGCAAATTTTGATAATGTAAAGGTCCAAACTGTGCAGCTGGAAACGGAGCCACTAATTTGCCAATTATACTAGCCACATGCATAATAGAAAATTGGTGCTCATCAACGAGGTTGTTACAAGCTTCTATTAACTCTGACCTCTTGCCTGGAGGCAGAGTCACAGACATGTGAGTTAAATTAAAGGTGAACCCTAAATAATCAATGACTCTAGATGGTATCAATTTGGATTTAACTGGATGGATAAGCAATCCCAATCTCTCAAACAGGAGTTTGGTATCTGATTCAGCTGATTGCTGAGTCTTGCCTATGATTAGGATATCATCCAAATAGGCCATGAGAATATGATCCCAACACTTAACAATTTTGTAAATAATCTAGGAGCCGAAGTTAATCCATTACACAATGCTTTAAACTGCCATAATTGCTTCATCCAGCTAAATTTCAAATATCTCCGGTGATTGTGATGAATGGGTACTGAATGGTATGCATCTTTGAGATCTATGCACGCCATATAGCATCCTTTGGAAACCAGTTGTATGGCAGTAACAAAAGTTTCCATTTTGAAATGTTTATACTGCACATAGGAGTTAAGTCGAGTTAGATCAAGAATGATGTGACACTCACCATCCTTCTCGGGAATATATTCGACACAAATTCGTGAGATTGATGAAAAGATTTCTCAATTACCCCTTTTGCAGCTAGCGTTTCAATTTCAGCTTGTACATCTAAAGACTCTTGTTCTGAAAAACAGAATGTCCGTCTAGGTGTATGCTGTGTGGGTGGGCATAATTTTCAAAATTAATTCAATTCGGAACCCTAGTATACTGTGCAGTATAAACAAATCTGAGGTTATACAACACCACTTATTGAAAATCAAATGTAACCTCCCACCAACTTCTGACTGGCCTATATATTTCTGAAAAGAACCAGATCCACCTACCTCCATGGTTGGTGGTATAAACTTCTGCCCCGTGTCTTGGAGGGGAAGACTGTTGGCGTATGCCAATTGCGCATAGTTGGCTGGGTCCGGCTTGGTCCTTGGCCTGAAGCCAATGCAGCGAACCATTGGTAGGGTTGCTGCCGCCGGAGGGGATTTTTGCTGGCCGGTTGGGCGTTTATGAGGCCAACTGTTTTCGCCTCATCATCCAATTCTCGGACCTGTTTCGACAGGTAGTCCCCGAACAGTAAATTCAGTGGCTGCACATTGCTTGCCTTGCATACTGCCGCAAACTTAGGATTCAGCATGGGGCGGATTGCATCCTCAAACAGTTTATCTCAAAATGTGCATTGCACATTAGAGCAAGCGCATCCTGCTGCTCCTCAGAGAGAGCCCCATCATCAACCGATCTAGCGAACACTGTGATTCCTGAAGCAAGCAACTTTAGAATCTTTTGGTGCCTCAGTTCTTGGGCTCTGATCCCTGCACCCATGTGACCCCAGATTGGGCGGTTCACCGTTGGAACTCTGAGTGAGGCACAATTTGTGGGTGTCTGATATTTTTTGGAGGTTTCCTCCATCGTGAGGTCTTGAAGTTGATGTGAGACCATGTAATTTATGGTCCTGGCCAGATCCTCATTCAATGGTCCCCCAGTTCCAGCCGGATAGCAAATTTGGATGCCAGGCTTGGCACTCCAGATTCCAGGCCTCCTTACCTGGAGGTATGTGCACTAGCCATACCCCTGACCTCAGAGAGTCAGAACAAAACTGACTCCTTGTACTCTCCTCCTCCAAGAGGGGTACATTATGCAGCCCTTCTACAGGTGCTGCTGCCACGGGCCCCCGAGGAGACCCGCGGATATAAAGCTCGTCGTCCTCTAGCATATTGGGATGGAGCATCCTCTCCATGAGGAGCTCCATTCTGGACAGTCGCCCAAACACGGCATCCATCATGGGAGGGCTATCCTCCTGACCCGACTCATCAGAGTCTACGGGCCGTACCAACGTTTTGTTGGCTTTCTGGCCCACCAGAGTAGCCATGGTGCCTTCCACCGGCACCAAGTCGGAAGCCATTGGCTGTGCCGCCAGCGACTCTGAAGGCGAGATGGATGGCCACCCACTACCCGCACTGCCGCGGTCAACTGTAGCTGGTTTCCCAGCGGACCGCCTCGACCTTCCCTTAATCATTTTCTCCATAGCCGACTTGTTCCTGCAAACAAGATTTACCGACCGCAGAAAATACCCCAGCTAAGTTTAAAACTTACCTCAGAGTTTTTAACTTACCGCTGGCTGAGCTACGCGCCTGCCAGCCCGTCAGTGCGCTATGCGTCAGACGTAATGACGCTCATGTGGATTGGCGGGACTTCTTCACGGAATCACTCACATAACTCCGAAGTAAAATAGTACAATAATAGTCTATGTAGTTCAGAGCTTATTTGAGGTTGTAGTGTTTAATAGCCAAATTCCATTTACAATATTTCTGGGCTATACTATTCTATGTCAATGAGCTGGTGGAAACCAATGCAACCAGATGGAGAACATACAAAGGATGAGAAATTAATGGAGCAAATTTAATTATGGATTTCATTATGGCTGACTGCAGTAACCTTGTACATTCAAGTTAACATTCATAGAAACATAGAAACATAGAAATTAGGTGCAGGAGTAGGCCATTCGGCCCTTCGAGCCTGCACCGCCATTCAATATGATCATGGCTGATTATCCAACTCAGTATCCCGTACCTGCCTTCTCTCCATACCCTCTGATCCCCTTAGCCACAAGGGCCACATCTAATTCCCTCTTAAATATAGCCAATGAACTGGCCTCAACTATCCTCTGTGGCAGAGAGTTCCAGAGACCCACCACTCTCTGTGTGAAAAATTTCCTTCTCATCTCGGTCCTAAAGGATTTCCCCCTTATCCTTAAGCTGTGACCCCTTGTCCTGGACCTCCCCAACATCGGGAACAATCTTCCTGCATCTAGCCTGTCCAACCCCTTAAGAATCTTGTAAGTTTCTATAAGATCCCCTCTCAATCTCCTAAATTCTAGAGAGTATAAACCGAGTCTATGCAGTCTTTGTTCATAAGACAGTCCTGACATCCCAGGAATCAGTCTGGTGAACCTTCGCTGCACTCCCTCTATGGCAATAATGTCCTTCCTCAGATTTGGAGACCAGAACTGTACGCAATACTCCAGGTGTGGCCTCACCAAGACCCTATACAACTGAAGTAGAACCTCCCTGCTCCTATACTCAAATCCTTTTGCTATGAAAGCTAACATACCATTGGCTTTCTTCACTGCCTGCTGTACCTGCATGCCTACTTTCAATGACTGGTGTACCATGACACCCAGGTCGCGCTGCATCTCCCCTTTTCCTAATCGGCCACCATTTAGATAGTAGTCGGTTTTCCTATTTTTGCCACCAAAGTGGATAACCTCACATTTATCCACATTATACTGCATCTGCCAAACATTTGCCCACTCACCCAGCCTATCCAAGTCACCTTGCAGTCTCCTAGCATCCTCCTCACAGCTAACACTGCCCCCCAGCTTAGTGTCATCCGCAAACCTGGAGATATTGCCTTCAATTCCCTCATCCAGATCATTAATGTATATTGTAAATAGCTGGGGTCCCAGCACTGAGCCTTGCGGTACCCCACTAATCACTGCCTGCCAATGTGAAAAGGACCCGTTTACTCCTACTCTTTGCTTCCTGTTTGCCAGCCAATTCTCTATCCACATCAATACTGAATGGGTATTGATGTTACAATACTCCCCGGTAGTGGGGAAACTGCTAGAGTCAGTTATTAAAGATGGGATAGCAGCGCATTTGGAAAGTGGTGAAATCATTGGACAAAGTCAGCATGGATTTACGAAAGGTAAATCATGTCTGACAAATCTGATAGAATTTTTCGAGGATGTAACTAGTAGAGTGGATAAGGGAGAACCAGTGGATGTGTTATATCTAGACTTTCAGAAGGCTTTCGACAAGGTCCCGCATAAGAGATTAGCATACAAACTTAAAGCACACGGTATTGGGGGTTCAGTATTGATGTGGATAGAGAACTGGCTAGCAGACAGGAGGCAAAGGGTAGGAGTAAACGGGTCCTTTTCAGAATGGCAGGCAGTGACTAGTGGGGTGCCGCAAGGCTCAGTGCTGGGACCCCAGCTATTTACAATATATATTAATGATTTGGACGAGGGAATTCAATGCAACATCTCCAAATTTGCAGATGATACCAAGCTGGGGGGTATAGTTAGGTGTGAGGAGGATGCTTGGAGGCTGCAGGGTGATTTGGATAGGCTGAGTGAATGGGCAGATGCATGGCAGATGCAGTACAATGTGGATAAATGTGAGGTTATCCACTTTGGTGGCAAAAACATGAGGGTAGACTATTATCTGAATGGTGGCAGATTAGGTAAGGGGGAGATGCAACGAGACCTGGGTGTCATGGTACACCAGTCATTGAAAGTAGGCATGCAGGTGCAGCAGGCAGTGAAGAAAGCAAATGGTATGTTAGCATTCATAGCGAAAGGATTTGAGTATAGGAGCAGGGAGGTTCTACTGCAGTTGTACAGGGTTTTGGTGAGGCCACACCTGGAGTACTGCGTACAGTTTTGGTCTCCAAATCTGAGGAAAGACATCCTTGCCATAGAGGGGGTGCAGAGAAGATTCACCAGACTGATTCCTGGGATGTCAGGACTTTCATATGAGGAAAGATTGGATAGACTCGGTTTGTACTCGATGGAATTTAGAAGATTGAGGGGGGATCTTATAGAAACCTACAAAATTCTTAAGGGGTTGGACAAGCTAGATGCTGGAAGATTGTTCCCGATGTTGGGGGAGTCCAGAACAAGGGGTCACAGTCTAAGGATAAGGGGGAATTCCTTTAGGACCGAAATGAGGAAAACATTCTTTACACAGAGAGTGGTGAGTCTCTGGAATTCTCTGCCACAGAAGGTAGTTGAGGCCAGTTCATTGGCTATATTTAAGAGGGCGTTAGATGTGGCACTTGTGGCTAAAGGGATCAGGGGGTATGGAGAGAAGGCAGGTACGGGATACTGAGTTGGATGATCAGCCATGATCACATTGAATGGCGGTGCAGGCTCGAAGGGCCGAATGGCCTACTCCTGCACCTATTTTCTATGTTTCTATGTTTCTATGAACCCCCAATGCCATATGCTTTAAGTTTATATACTAATCGCTTATGTGGGACCTTTGTCGAAAGCCTTCTGGAAGTCCAGATACAGCACATCCACTGGTTCTCCCCCATCCACGCTACTAGTTACATCCTCGAAAAATTCCACAAGATTCGTCAGACATGATTTACCTTTCGTAAATCCATGCTGACTTTGTCCAATGATTTCACCACTTTCCAAATGTGCTGCTATCCCATCTTTAATAACTGACTCTAGCAGTTTCCCCACTACCGATGTTAGACTAACTGGTCTGTAATTCCCCGTTTTCTCTCTCTCCCCCCTTCTTAAAAAGAGGGGTTACATTTGCTACCCGCCAATCCTCAGGAACTAATCCAGAATCTAAAGAGTTTTGAAAGATTATCACTAATGCATCCACTATTTTTCGGAGCTACTTCCTTAAGTACTCTGGGATGCAGCCTATCTGGCCCTGGGGATTTATCGGCCTTTAATCCATTCAATTTACCCAACACCACTTCCCGACTAACCTGGATTTCACTCAAGTACTCCTTTGACCTGCGGTCCCCTGCTATTTCCGGCAGATTATTTATGTCTTCCTTAGTGAAGACGGAACCAAAGTAGTTATTCAATTGGTCCGCCATATCCTTGTTCCCCATGATCAACTCACCTGTTTCTGACTGCAAGGGACCTACATTTGTTTTAACTAATCTCTTTCTCTTCACATATCTATAAAAACTTTTGCAGTCAGTTTTTATGTTCCCTGCCAGTTTTCTTTCATAATCTATTTTTCCTTTCCTAATCAAGCCCTTTGTCCTTCTCTGCTGGTCACTGAATTTCTCCCAGTCCTCTGGTATGCTGCTTTTTCTGGCTACTTTGTACGCATCATCCTTTGCTTTGATACTATCCCTGATTTCCCTTGTTATCCACGGATGCACTACCTTCCCTGATCTATTCTTTTGCCAAATTGGGATGAACAATTTTTGTAGTTCATCCATGCAGTCTTTAAATGTCTTCCATTGCCTATCCACCGTCAACCCTTTTAGAATTGATTGCCAGTCAATCTTAGCCAATTCACTTCTCATACCCTCAAAGTTACCTTTCCTTAAGTTCAGAACCATTGTTTCTGAATTAACAATGTCACTCTCCATCCTAA
Source organism: Raja brachyura (assembly GCA_963514005.1). Next base: position 65,627,503 of record OY740785.1, read on the forward strand.
TGAAGAACTCGACCATATTATGGTCACTCTTGCCCAAGGGGGCACGCACAATAAGACTGCTAACTAACCCTTCCTCATTACTCAATACCCAGTCTAAAATAGCCTGCTCTCTCGTTGGTTCCTCTACATGTTGATTTAGATAACTATCCCTCATACTTTCCAAAAAATCCTCTTCCTCAGCGCCCCTGCCAATTTGATTCATCCAATCTATATGTCACCCATTATAACCGTTTTGCCTTTGTCGCACGCATTTCTAATTTCCTGTTTTATACCATCCCCAACTTCACTACTACTGTTAGGTGGCCTGTACACAACTCCCACTAGCGTTTTCTGCCCCTTAGTGTTTCGCAGCTCTACCCATACCGATTCCACATGCTCCAAGCTAATGTCCTTCCTTTCCATTGCGTTAATCTCCTCTCTAACCAGCAACGCTACCCCACCTCCTTTTCCTTTCTCTCTATCCCTCCTGAATATTGAATATCCCTGGATGTTCAGCTCCCAGCCTTGGTCACCCTGGAGCCATGTCTCCGTGATCCCAACTATATCATACTCATTAATAGCTATCTGCACGTTCAACTCATCCACCTTATTACGAATACTCCTTGCATTGAGACACAAGGCCTTCAGGCTTGTTTTTACAACGCTCTTACCCCTTATACAATTTTGTTGAGAAGTGGCCCTTTTTGATTTTTGCCCTGGTTTTGTCTGCCTGCCACTTTTACTTTTCACCTTGCTCCCTGTTGCTTCCACCCTCGTTTTACACCCACCTGCCTCTCTGCTCTTGTACCCATCCCCCTGCCACATTAGTTTAAATCCTCCCCGACAGCACTAGCAAACACTCCCCCAAGGACATTGGTTCCATTCCAGCCCAGGTGCAGACCGTCCTGTTTGTACTGGTCCCACCTCCCCCAGAAATGGTTCCAGTGCCCTAAAAATTTGAATCCCTCCCCCTTGCACCATTTTTCAAGCCACGTATTCATCTGCAATATCCTCCTATTTCTATTCTGACTGGCCCGTGGTACTGGTAATAATCCAGAGATTATTACCTTTGAGGTCCTACTTTTGAGTTTATCTCCTAGCTCCCTAAATTCACCTTGTAGGACCTCGTCCCTTTTTTTCCCTATATCGTTGGTGCCAATATGCACCACGACAACTGGCTGTTCACCCTCCCCTTCCAGAATGTTCTGCAGCCGTTCAGTAACATCCCTGACCTTTGCACCAGGGAGGCAACATACCATCCTGGAGTCTCTTTTGCGGCCGCAGAAACGCCTAAGAAGTGGGATTCGAACCCACGCCTCCAGAGGAGACTGCGACCTGAACGCAGCGCCTTAGACCGCTCGGCCATCCTGACATTCAAGTTAAAATATATTAGAAACATGGGCAGGAGATTGGTGATAAACAGTCATGAAAACAATAACAATTATTTTTCAGATGCCTTTTTTTGATATGGGGATTTTTCTCCAAGGGCTTGTTTGAGTGAAATTAATGCCTTTGTGCAGGTTTAGATGGCTATTTCGCATGGCATTTTGCCATACTGAAATGGTGGCTTATACACTCTCCCCCTCCACTGAAAGCTCCTGTTTTTCTGGGGGGTTTTTAACCTAATTTTATTAAAATTGCTACATGACTTATGCACAGAACTAGGTTGGTCACATGCAAACTGAGGAAATTCCATATGGCTGGAGATTCTACCTTGAAAATGAACTGGCATTCTTTCAGGTCAATAGCTCCATCCCTGCAACTGTCTCACCTCATCCACTGTGTAAACTCCCTTCATCCCTGTATTACTTCTAACTCCTACAATTCACCAACACCAGACCAGCCTACCAATATGTATTCACCTTAAACGTAGTGTAGTGACAGTCTCTACGACGTCTCAAGGGTTTTGCCATCAATAGTCACTTTAATTGATGGTCGTGGATCAGAAGGTAATCCATATGCACTCACGAGCCCTCCACGAGACATTCAATGTCTCAATATTCCAGAAACTTGATTAAGTTTCTTTATTAAAGTATAAAGCAGTAAGACAATTCTGAAGAAGGGTCTCGACCCGAAACGTTGCCTATTTCCTTCGTTCCATAGATGCTGCCTCACCTGCTGAGTTTCTCCAGCATTTGTGTCTACCTTCGATTTTCAACATCTACAGTTCCTTCTTAAACAAAGATAATTCATTAAAGTTTCTTCTTATATAAGTACGTTTCAATCATACTCGTTGTCATGCTCGTGCATGGTCGAAAACTATGTCTCTCCCCTGATCTTCATCAAACTAAACTAACTACTTGGGAGTCTCTGTCAGAATCCTAGCCACAAACCACGCCCCAGACTACATATAAATCCCACCCACATAATTACAGGCAGATAAAAATTTAATGGTAACTGGATAATTTTAAGATACTGAGTTAAGCTAAATGGCTACTAAATACCGACCCCTAATTGTTCTGTGTATATAAAAGCTATAAAAGTTTAACATATATTAAAAAACAAAAAAATAGCATGCATTATATATCTGCATTCAGACTTCTTTAGCGATTCTTCCTTCTTCATCTTCGCCTTCTAGAAGCAAGCATAACTTGGTTATTGGTCTTATTAAAACATTATTCTTCGTCTGAAGTCGTACTGTACGCACCAAACCCTTAAAGTAAGGCATGAGTCCAAATTGAGTCCAAAACGCAAAAGTCCAAAGTTATGATAGCATGAACTTCTTCCTCCATGTCCGATCAGTTAATGGATATGTCCGAACAGTAATGTTGATAAGTGAATGTCCTTCGAGAGAATAATAGGATGCTTAGCCTCTTCAGGCATTGCTAGTCTACGAAGATGACCACCAACTCTCAGAATACCTTCTTCCAATACTGGATCCAGCTTATACAATTGACTGTCCCTTTTGACACCATGTACTCCAGCTTCTAACGTTGATATTTCGTCTTTGTATTTTAGTCTTTGACAGGAAGAAATAATCGTGTTTTCCGCTTTGAGGAGACCATCAAGATGTAAACCCTGTACGTTGTACGATGTCATAAAAACTTGCATCTTCTCCTCAACCTTTTCTTTCAGTTTTTCAGGATCTACTTCAAAGATACCCTCAGCAATCTCTTTCCTTTTTCGAGCAAACTGCAATAACCTTGTTTTTGCTTTAAGAAACAAAGCCACCACATTCACCAGCTTCTTCCATGATGAAAAGTGGGCAATTAAATCATTTGTTGTGTTTGATGAATCTTTAGCAATAACGTTCACTGTGATGTTTTGTTTAATTTCCGGATCATTAGCAGAGATTTCAAATCCCAGATCATGCCTTGGCCATTCTCTGTCTGGCTTACAGAGAAATTCTGGTGCATTGATCCATCTCTTAATGCTTAAGAAGCAGTCTGCTGTTAGTCCTCTAGAAGCTTCATCTGCAGGATTTTCTTTTGTGTTAACATATTTCCATTGTGATACATTAGTAGCACCCATTACAAAAGAGATTCTGTTTGCTACAAATGTCAAGTAACGTTTGTTCTCATTGTTGAAGTATTTAAGCACCGTAGCACTATCAGTACAAAAGATAGATTCTTCCAATTGAAGCTGCATTTCTTTTTGCAGCATTATGTGAACTTTAACAGCTAAGACTGTGGCAGTAAATTCTATTCTGGGAATTGTCATTTGCTTCAATGGTGCCACTCTGGCCTTTCCCATTAAGAATGCAACATATACTTTATTGATATAATTTTCCAGTTAGATACGAAACAGTACCATAGCCACTTTCACTCGCATCTGAGAAATGATGCAACTGTGCACATCTGATCTTACAAAAGTTTGTAGGCTTCAATCATGATCCACTTTAAACTCCAAGATCTTGTCAAGATCCGTTAACCATTCTGTCCATCGCTGAGGTTTGCGTTATACTCTCATCCCATCCAAGTTATTTTCTTACAGAGATCCTGCCAAAGTAAACTGACTGGCAGTGTAAATGGTGCAAGATATCCCAAAGGGTCATAAACGGAACCAATCACAGAAAGGATGCCCTGCCATGTACATGGTCGCTCTTGAATCGAGATTCTGAACTTGAACACATCTGTTTCGACACAGCAGTGCAGTCCCAGTGCCCTTTCCATTGGCAGATCGTCTTTGTCCAAATCCAATTCCCTAGTCTCCTTGGCTCTGTTATCTGGTGAAATGGTTTCCAATATAGCACGGCTGGTGCTGATCCACTTGGATAGCATGAATCCTCCCTTATGGCAGAGGGAAGTCAGATGTTTTACCATTTGAATTGCTTCCTGTCCGTAGGCATGGATCTCAAGCAACCATCCACATAAAAATTATTCTTTCACAGCGGTTATCACTTCTTCTGGAAAGTGAGCTTTATTGTCCTCTGGGGTCTTCCTTAATGCAAAGTTCACACAACTTGGTGATGACACTGCTCCAAAGTGATGTACCTTCATTCGGTATTCAACAAGATCTTGTTGTACATCACCATCAGCCCACCATAGAAATCACAAGTAGTTAATGTTTTTTTCTGATACATTGACTTGATGAAACATTGCTTTAATATCAGCCATCAAAGCAACCGGTTTGTCTCTAAATTTAATAAGAACTCCAATGAGTGAGCTTATAAGGTCTGGACTTTGCAGTAGTTGACAGTTGAGTGATGTTCCTTTGAAGACTGCAGCACAGTCAAAGACCAGCCTTAGGGTCCCTTTCTTCGAGGGATACACCCCATGGTGCGGGATATACCAAACCTCTCCGTCACTTTGATTTAGCTGGTTTGTTGGCAGCATTTCGGCATCATTATTGACAATCATGTCCTTCAGGAAAGATCTATATTCCTCATGAAATTTTGTATTCTTGCCAAACTTGCGTTTCAGATTCTGGGTGCGTTGCTCTGCCATGCGCTGGTTATTTGGCAGACTAATGCTTTCTTGCTTGAAAGGTAAGTCGAGACAATAGTATCGGTCTATCATCTTCACTGAGTGGTTCATAATATCCAAAAACTTGGATTCTTCTCTGGACATTTCTTCCGATTCCTTACCGGTTCTTTCACTGAAGTCATGATTGTATTGCTTGATCAACAGCTCTTCTAATTTAACAGTAGATATTTGATTGATAGCAGCAGCAGGGTGGTTCTTCTGGTTCCTGCTTTCGTTGTTCCTTCTCAAGGAGCCATAGATAACCCATCCTATTAGGGTTTTCACGCAAAAGGTTCATCCCCTTGGCTCCTCACAGTCTGTATATGTTCCAATGCCCTCAAAGTATTTGTTCCGATAAGTAGGTTAATACCAGAATTTATTTTAGGTATCTTGACATCCTTCAAGTAAGGACATTGTTTCAAGTCCTCATGCCTGGGTATAGCTTGATGACAAACAGGCATGGTGCCATGCGTAAACACCTCAGATATTTGTATATATTGTCTTCATCCAAGTTAGAAATTTCCATACTTGTAATGTGATGACTAACGCAGTCTTTCTCTTAGAAACATAGAAAATAGGTGCAGGAGGAGGCCATTCTGCCCTTTGAGCCAGCACCGCCATTCATTGTGATCATGGCTGATCGTCCCCAATCAATAACCCATGCCTGCCTTCTCCCCATATCCCTTGATTTCACTAGCCCCTAGAGCTCTGTCTAACTCTTTCTTAAATCCATCCAGTGATGTGGCCTCCACTGCCCTCACTGGCCGGGAATTTCACAAATTCACAACTCTCTGGGTGAAAATGTTTTTTCTCACCTTTGTCTTAAATGGCCTCCCTTTTATTCAAAGACTGTGGCCCCTGGTTCTGGACTCGCCCAATATTGGGAACATTTTTTTTGCATCTAGCTTGTCCAGTCCTTTTATAATTTTATATGTTTCTATAAGATCCCCCATCATCCTCTAAACTCCAGTGAATACAAGCCTGTATTCACTGGAGTTTTTTCAATCTCTCCTCATATGACAGTCCGGCCATCCCAGGGATCAATCTCGTGAACCTACGCTGCACTGCCTCAATCACAAGGATGTCCTTCCTCAAAAGGAGACCAAAACTGTACACATTACTCCAGATGTGGTCTTACCAGAGGCCGATAGAACTGCAGAAGAACCTCTTTACTCTTATACTGAAATCCTCTTATTATGAAAGCCAACATTCCATTAGCTTTCTTCACTGCCCACGGTACCTGCACGCTAACTTTCAGTGACTGGTGTACAAGGACACCCAGGTCTCGCTGTACCTCCCCTTTACCTAACCTAACCCCATTGAGATAATAGTCTGCCTCCCAGTTTATGCCGCCAAAGTATCTTAATTCATGGTACACAATAGTATCTTCATTCATGGTATGCAATAGAATCTTAACCCTTTCACCTGTAATGTCCAGCCTTCACATCAAGCTTTCTGTACAAAAGGTAGCCAAACTTCCATGATCCAAAAATGCATATGTTTGCAACACTGCTGTTGCTGTTCTTTACCTGGACAGGTAAGATGGAGAAAATACAGGTTTCTACCCTGGCCCCAATATGGGCAGTTATCTGAGGTGAGGTTACAACATCACTAGTAGCCGGCTTCTCCTTCTGTTCTATTTGTACCGGCTTATTCTGCTCAGTGTGAAGTGCTTCAGGATGATCTTGCTTGCACTTATCACAAGTTATCAGACTCTTACAGTCTTGAACCATATGTCTTTTTTTCAAACATTCAAAACAGATTCCCTTCTCCTTTAAGAAATCCATCTTTTATTTATATTCCTTCTTCTTGAATATTCAACACCACCTTATGGTGTGACTAACTTCGTTAAGGGCCTGTCCCACCAGCATGCGACTGCATGCGGTGAGTGCGACCTAACGTGAGCCGTACGGCCTCGCGGGCCTGGTCCCACTTCAATCGCCGGAGCCGTATGGAGTTGTGCAGGGCTGGTCCCGACATTGCGCGGGGTTCCAATAAACTGATGTTCAAAAATCTCGCGCGGCAACAGCCTGTCAGCCCGCAGCCGCATTGAGGCTGTACGCAGCGTCTCGACATCGCATGCAGCGTCTTGACGTTGTGCACAACGTCTGGACACCGTATGCAACGTCTTGACGGCGTACGCCTAGCGCGTGACGTTGCGCGATGACATCACCGCCCGGCATGCCGTTGTCGTGATGACGTCACCGCCAGACGCCATGCGACGTCCAAATTCAGTCAGCCCACCTCCTGCCCAGCTGATTGGTGAGTATGATGTCGGGATCAGCTCCATACGGCTCTGCAGTTGGAAGTGGGACCGGCCCGACGAGGCCATAGGCTTCAAGCCACCATGTTTGGTCGTGCTCACCAAATGCGGTCGCATGCTGGTGGGACAGGCCTTTTACATGACAAGCAGAACCATCTTGGCTTAATAGTAGATGTATCTCCTTTCTTTTCGCCTTGTGTTTCTACAGGTATTACAGCTGTAGCCAAACTACTTCCCTTAGGTCCTGGTCTTCCTTTTGTTTTCGTAAAGGTAGAACCTTTGACGTTCGCTGATTTTGTATCTTGAATAATCCCATGGCGCAGACTAGACATATTTCGTACTTCCCTGGCTATGAAATCCACCAGATCAGGAAACATGGCTTCTCGGTTTTCACCTTCCTGAATCTGGCCTGCCTTATCTCTCCACATTTCTCCAAGTCTGAATGGCAGTTTAAGAATAATAGCCTGCATATTACCAACAACATTCAATTGGTCCATGTGGTTGAGTTTGCTCATCAAGTTACAACCTCTAAGAAACATTGCGACTCGTGCAATGCCTCCACATCTTCCGCCTTGCTAACTGACCAGGCAAAGGCCTTCATCATGTAATCTTATGTTCATTACCAAAATATCCTTTGAGCAACTTTCTTGCCTTTAGATATCCTTCTTTTGTGGGCAAATGTAGACAACTAGTAACAAGCTGTTTTGCACGTCCACCTGTGCATTGTTCAAGAAAGTTTAAGCAATCTCCCAGATTAGTAGTTTTCATTTCCACACCTTCTTCGAACCATTTTATGAAAGTTTCATAATGCAAAGGATCACTGTCATATGGGGGAATTTGCTTTGGAGATAAGGTGGAAAGGATATTTTGTTGAGCTATGAGCTCGCTGATTTTCGTTTGATTCCTCACCAATTCAAATAATTCATTTCCAACAGATGTATGTTGAACAATCCTCTATCTGTAAAGGGTTATGTCTTGGGTAAGTTTTGTCACAAGAGCCATGGCTACTTGTTTGTCCATGTCTGGGTACAAATGATTGATAGGCAGCTCAAGCCTGTATATCAGGCCTCTGAAGAGGATACTGAATTGGTGGTTTGTTACGAGCCTCATCAGGAGGGCTATAAATTTGCTGCTTTGGTCTAACATCCTGTGTTGAGATAAGGCATTGTCAGCCAACCACTTGTTCAGTGGGTACTCAAAGCTGCGAGATCGGGTGGACTCCGGTCGTAGATTTCATCCAGCTGCTGTCTCCAGATGTATTGGAGGACAGAGGATCTAAGGGGGTAGAGGAACTGAAATAAATTTTCATTAGGCGAGAAATAGTATTGGGTAGGCTAATGGGACTGAAGGATGATAAATCCCCTGGGCCTGATGGTCTGCATCCCAGGGTCCTCGGGGAGGTGGCTCTAGAAATTGTGGAAGCATTGGTGATCATTTTCCAATGTTTAATAGGTTCAGGATCAGTTCCTGGGGATTGGAGGATAGCTAATGTTATCCCACTTTTCAAGAAAGGAGCGAGAGAGAAAACAGGAAATTACAGAGCAGTTAGCCTGACTTCGGTGGTGGGAAAGATGCCGATGTCAATTATTAAAGAGGTAATAATGGGGCATTTGGATAGCAGTAAAGGGATTAGTCTAAGTCAACAAGGAACTTATGCTTTACTAATCTTCTGGAATCTTTTGAGGATATGACAAGTAAAATGGATGAAGGGATGCCAGTGGATGTAGTGTATCTAGACTTTCAGAAAACCTTTGATAAGGTCCCTCACGGGAGACAGGACTAAAATTAGAGCACATGGTATTGGGGGTAAAGTGTTGACATGGATAAAAAATTGGTTGGCAGACCAGAAGCAAAGAGTAGTAGTCAACGGGTCCTTTTCAGAATGGCAGGCAGTGGCGAGTGGAATGCTGCAAGGCTCGGTGTTGGGGCCGAAATATATTAATGATTTGGAAGAGGGAATTAGGAACAACACTAGCAAGTTTGCAGATGACACAAAGCTGGGTGGAAGTGTGAACCGTGAAGAGGGTGTTAGGAGGTTGCAGGGTGACCTGGACAGGTTCAGTGAGTGGGCAGATGCGTGGCAGATGCAGTATAATATAGATAAATGTGAGGTTATCCACTTTGGTGGCAAAAACAAGGGGGCAGATTATTATCTCAATGGGGTTAGGTCAGGTAAGGGGGAGGTGCAGCGAGACTTGGGCATCCTTGTACACCTGTCACTGAAAGTTGGCTTACAGGTACAGCAGGCAGTGAAGACAGCTAATGGAATGTTAGCCTTCATAACAAGAGGATTTCAGTATAGGAGTAAGGAGGTTCTTCTGCAATTGTCTAGGGCTCTGGTGAGACCACATCTGGAGTATTGTGTACAGTTTTGATCTCCTAATTTGAGGAAGGACATCTTTGTGAATGAGGTAGTGCAGCGTAGGTTAGCGAGATTGATCCCTGGGATGGCGGGACTGTCATATGAGGAAAGATTGAAAAGACTAGGCTTGTATTCACTGGAGTTTAGAAGGATGAGGGGGATCTTGAAGAAACATATAAAATTATAAAAGGACTGGACATGCCAGATGCAGGAAAAATGGTCCCAATGTTGGGCGAGTCCAGAACCAGGGGCCACAGTCTTAGAATAAAGGGAGGTCATTTAAGACTGAGGTGAGAAAAAACATTTTCACCTAGAGAGTTGTGAATTTATGGAATTCCCTGCCACAGAGGGAAGTCGAGGCCAAGTCACTGGATGGATTTAAGAGAGAGTTAGATCGAGCTCTAGGGGTTAGTGGAGTCAAGGGATATTGGGAGAAGGCAGGCACGGGTTATTGATAGGGGACGATCGGCCATGATCACAATGAATGGCAATGCTAGCTCGAAGGGCTGAATGGCCTCCTCCTGCACCTATTTTCTATGTTTCTATGTATGTTTCAGTCCAGCAGCTGCTCTTGAACTGACGGACTCTTCTTCAGAGATTCTATCAAGCTGCATCCTGATCCCCGACTCTCCAATACCTCTTTCTTCACCTTGGCAACTGCCAACTTTGTAGCCATTTTCAGCCTTTCCATTTCTCTCCTCAGCCGTTCTTCTTAAAAACATAGAAACATAGAAAATAGGTGCAGGAATACGTCATTCGGCCCTTCAAGCCTGCACCGCCATTCAATATGATCATGGCTGATCATCCAACTCAGTATCCCGTACCTGTCCTCTCTCAATACCCTCTTATCCCCTTAGCCACATGGGCCACATTTAACTCCCTCTTACATATAGCCAATGAACTGGCCTCAACTGCCCTCTGTGACACAGAATTCTAGAGATTCACCACTCTCTGGTTGACAAATGTTTTTCTCATCTCGGTCCAAAAAGACTTCCCCCTTATTCTTAAACTGTGACCCCTTGTTCTGGACTTCCCAAATATCGGGAACAATCTTCCTGCATCTAGCCTGTCCAACCCCTTAAGAATTTTGTAAGTTTCTATAAGATTCCCCCCTCGATCTTCTAAATTCTAGCGAGTACATGCCGAGTCTATCCAGTCTTTCTTCATATGAAAGTCCTGGCATCCCAGGAATCAATCTGATGAACCTTCTCTGTACTGCCTCTATGGCAAGAATGTCTTTCCTCAGATTAGGAGACCAAAACTATACGCAATACTCCAGGTGTGCTCTCACCAAGACTCTGTACCACTGCAGCAGAACCTCCCTTCTCCTATACTCAAATCCTTTTGCTATGAATGCTAGCATACCATTCACTTTCTTCACTGCCTGCTGCACCTGCATGCCTACTTTCAATGACTGGTGCACCATAACACCTAGGTCTCGTTGCATCTCCCCTTTTCCTAATCGGCCACCATTCAAATACTAGTCGACTTTCCTGCTTTTGCCACCAAAGTGGATAACCTCACATTTATCCACATTATACTGCATCTGCCATGCATTTGCCAACTCACCCAACCTATCCAAGTCATCTTGGCACCCTCCTACAATCCTCCTCACAGCTAACACTGCCCCCCAGCTTCGTGTCATCTGCAAACTTGGAGATGTTGCATTCAATTCCCTCGTCCAAATCATTATATATTGTAAATAGCTGGGGTCCCAGCACCAAGCCTTGCGGTACCCCACTAGTCACTGCCTGCCATTCTGAAAAGGACCCGTTTACTCCTACTCTTTGCTTCCTGTCTGCCAGCTAGTTTTCTATCCACATCAATACTGAACCCCCAATACCGTGTGCTTTAAGTTTGCATACTAATCTTTTATGTGGGACCTTGTCGAAAGCCTTCTGAAAGTCCAGATATAACACATCCACTGGTTCTCCCTTATCCACTCTACTAGTTACATCCTCGAAAAAGTCTATAAGATTCGTCAGACATGATTTACCTTTCATAAATCCAGGCTGACTTTGTCCAATGATTTCACCACTTTCCAAATGTGCTGCTATTCCATCTTTAATAACTGACTCTAGCAGTTACTGATGTTAGACTAACTGGTCTGTAATTCCCATTTTCTCTCTCCCTCCCTATTTAAAAAGTGAGATTACATTATCTACCCTCCAATCCTCAGGAACTACTCCAGAATCAAAAGAGTTTTGAAAAATTATCACTAATGCATCCACTATTTTTGGGGCTACTTCCTTAAGTGCTCTGGGATGCAGCCTATCTGGCCCTGAGGATTTATCAGCCTTTAATCCATTCAATTTACCTAACACCACTTCCCGGCTAACCTGGATTTCACTGAGTTCCATCTCATTTGACCCCCGGTCCCATGCTATTTCCAGCAGATTATTAATGTCTTCCTTTGTGAAGACAGAACCAAAGTAGTTATTCAATTGGTCTGCCATGTCCTTGATCCCCATGATCAATTCACCTGTTTCTGACCGCAAGGGACCTACATTTGTTTTAACTAATCTTTTTCTCTTCACATATCTATAAAAACTTTTGCAGTCAGTTTTTATGTTCCCTGCCAGTTTTCTTTCATAATCTATTTTCCATTTCCTAATTAATCCCTTTGTCCTCCTCTGCTGGACTCTGAATTTCTCCCAGTCCTCCGGTAGGCTGCTTTTTCTGGCTAATTTGTATGCTTCATGTTTTGTTTTGATACTATCCCTGTTTTCCCTTGTTATCCACGGATGTACTACCTTCCCTGATTTATTCTTTTGCCAAACTGGGATGAACAGTTTTTGTAGTTCATCCATGCAGTCTTTAAATGCCGTCCATTGCCTATCCACCGTCAACACTTTAAGAATCAATTCTCAGTCTATCTTGGCCAATTCACGTCTCATACCCTCAAAGTTACCTTTCTTTAAGTTCAGAACCCTTGTTTCTAAATCTTCCTCAACCTGTCTATCCAACTCTTCGGCTTCACTCTTCAACCGCCCTTTTCATTCCTCAATCTCATGGGGTTTTTTTCAAGGCAGCAGTTTCTAGTGAGGGAGGAGCAAATTCAGCTTTGGCTTCCATTTGAGCAGAAACTCTTGAAAGTAAACTGACATCAGAGCCAGCTTTGTGCCCTGGTCCTTGTGTTAAGATGTTTCAGACACTATCTTGTGGTGTCACTTCTTCTTCCATTTGGGTACCTTGTTGCATAGCTTCTTTGACTTTAGGGCATGCAGTTTTCTGTTCAATTTCAAATAACCATTTTCCTACGTTGCCCACAACGCTGTTAAGATATTCCATCGCTTCTTGAAACCACTGATTATGCTCTTCGCTTTCCTCCTCAGTAAGTGATAGGTTCACTAATAAGTTGTGGTTTTGTGTAACCTCAAGGCAGAGGTTAGATGAGCCCATGTTTAGATTTTACCTTTTTAGCATTCTCTTCAAGATGCATGAGTTCTTCCTGGTTCTCTACTAAATTGATAATCTGCTTCCACAGCTTGTTTTTCTCCTTTTGGCATTTCTCCAGAAATGCAACTTGGGCCTTTTCGTTGGGCTTCTTTGTTCGTTGGCTACATCGTCTTTGTTCTGGAACTTCTTCATACCTCTGTGGCTCTTCTCCGCCTGACTTACCTGTTGAAGATTCCATGGCTCCCTCTGGTGGCTTACCTGCTTCTTCATGCTCCATGAATTAAACAGGTCTTTGGCAGACTGCCAAATCTGCTAGCAAGATAAACAGGACAGGTTTCAATCTGCTTCAGTCTTCTAGCTGATAAACATTCAATAGCGGTTCAATAACAAACCAGCTGTATCTCATGCCTTCCTAATTTCCAAGGTTTTCAAATTCTTCTAGCTGGCTCTTAATGTAAACATCCAATTATTTTCGAAGTTCAGGGCATCTTGATAGGGGAAAATAAATGGTCGGCACGGACTGGAAGGGCCAAGAGGGCCTGTTTCCGTGCTGCAATTGTTATATGGTTATATGGTTATATCTTGAAAGAATGTGAAAATATGTTAACTCCAAAACATCTCAAGGCCAAGCACCTGGCTTTATCCAGGCTGGCAAGCAAACAAACTTTGTGGCTGCTTTCCAAAACTTTAGCAGAACTTAAACTTCTATTGTATCTCATAGACTCTTTGTTAGAGCCTCTAATTCATTTACAAAATGTGGCAAATCAGTCAAACTTTTCACATCATCTCGTCAAGACTGGCTGTTCAAATTAAAGCGTCCAGCATTCAAATCTAAAGCATAACACAATAGCTGTTCTTTACTCACACTCCCAATCAGAGAAGTTTTCAGTCTTCTGATAAGTCGAGTGGCTGTTTATTAACCTACCGGCGGGTAGGTTCTAAACCAGGTCAAGCTATAATCACTGACAGAGATTTAGCTTCTTCTGTTCCTCTTCTACAGAACCAGTTCTTCAGGCAGTAATCTCTCACAGAGATCCAGCCCAATTTTCTGTCCCTCTTCTATGGGACCAATCTTCTACCTCATGGTAGTAAGGTAGTTTTCAACTCTGATGTAGTGACAGTCTCTACAACATCTCAAGGTTTAGCCCTCAATAGTCACTTTGATTGATGACCGTGGATCAGAAGGTAATCTATATGCACCCATGAGACCTCCATAGTCTCTTGATTAATAGTTTATTTATTGAAGTACAGAGCAGAGAAAATTCATCAAAGTTTCTTCATGTATACATACGTTTCAATCATACTGCCATTTCTCCAGAAATGCAACTTGGGCCTTTTCGGTGGGCTTCTTTGTTTATTGGCCACATCGTCTTTGTTCTGGCTCTTCTTCATACCCCTGTGGTCATGCTCGTACATGGTAGAAAAATATGTCTCTCCCCCCGATCTTCATCAAACTAAACGAACTACTTGGGAGTCTGCGCTTGAATCCTAGCCACAAACCACGCCCCAGACTATGTATAAATCCAACCCACATAATTTCAGTCATTCAAAATTCTGCTGTCCTTGCCATTTAAAATTCCCATACATCTTTTACATGATCCTGCCATTTCTATCTCTACTCTGTCACATTCCCATATTCTTGAGACACCGGCTTGGCTCAGGTTCTGGCTAACATCTCTGATTTATAAAGCTCCATTATTGTGATTGTGCTGCTATGATCCTAACACTAAGATTACCACCCTAACACTCTATTTCAGATCATGTTTTTGGTCATTGAGCCTTTATTTAGTTAAAAGTCATTTTTTTTGTTCTATATTCCGATAAAGCCGCTGAAGACATTCTTGTTAAGCTAAAGATTTAATGGAAGTAGTGAAAGAACTGAGAGGAACTTTATTTGACATTTTGGTCCACAAATGTCTTTCAAGAAACACCATTGTGAATATTAACTGACCAATTCTCTGAAAGAAGGATGTTACCATATGCGGCATAGCAGGCAGAATTCTGCCTCACAGCATCAGAAACCTGGGTTCGATCCTGACCTCAAGTATTGTCTGTGTGGAGTTGATATGTTCTCTCTGTGACTGTGGGTTTCCTCCTGGAGCACCAGTTTCCTACCACATCCCAAAGGCATGTGGGTTTGTACATTGTGTTTGTGTTTGTAAATTGCCTCTAGTGTGTAGGGAATGGATAGGAAAATGAGATAACATGGAACTATTTTGAATGGATGATCAATGGTCAGCATAGATGCAGTGGGCTAAAGGATCTGTTTCTACCTTGTATCATCAATGATATTTCTGTTTGCACCCATTATATTTGAACACCATCTTCACATTTAAAAGCTGATATATTAACTACGATAATTAGTTGCAATTTCCTTGGGTTAATTGGGGTCAAAAGCAGGTGAAATTCAGATCCAAATATGCAGATTTAAAGATAAAGGCAAGTATACCAATGCTGAAAATAATCCAATTCGCAAAAATATTAAAAAAATTAAACATCTTTTGCAAAAAATTGGAAATAACAAAACCATATATTGATGTTCTGGCTTGAGGCCAAAATGCAGCAAAATCAAGTGCAGATAGCATATAATACATTTTGCAGAAAATCTGCAAGGCAATAATAATTAAAAGTCTCATCTTGACCACTTCCTGTCTGCACTGTATATTAATTTTAGAAAAAACGTTATCCTGTATCGCTGTGATTTTTGGCCATCTTACTCACAGTCCTCCTTGCCGAGTCAGCCCCGAGGATTTTTCCCATCGATGAAAAGTAAAAAAGTTATGAGTGTTTAAAAAACATTGACATCAGCTGATTGGTCCTCTCGCCTGTCAATCACCGCAATGAAAGTAATGCCACTTGCGGGGGGCGGAGGGTGGCAAGACTATAAAACCCCGGATGCCTGGACATGAGTCAGTCACTCTGCAAGATTGCCAGGGAGAGGCCACGACTGTCATTCTAAGCTGTGAATCAACTGAACTGTGAGTCTGCAATGTACTTGCAATAAATGACTTGTTAGCCCTTAATGACAATGCCATGAGTTGTTTGGCCTGCTGCCTTGCCTGTGCTTGAAACTGCAATGCTTTATCAGGTCCGACTGTGTTTGGAAGGAATAAATGCTTTATTAGGACCCACCATGTTTGGAGGAATAAATGCTTTATTAGGTCCGACTGTGTTTGGAAGGAATATATGCTGTATTAGGTCTGAATGTAGTCCAAAAGTCCCGCTCATATCGTGACTTCCGTTTAGTGGACAGGTCGCACTGATTGCGTAATTTTCAGTGAGTGCAGAGGTCACGCTGATTGCGTAATTTCCGGTGAGTGCAGAGGTCATGCTGATTCCGTAATTTCCGGTAAATGCAGAGGTCACTCTGATTGCGGAAGTGCCGCTGACTGCAGAAGCCCCACAATGGAGAGGCCACGCTCAGCCATGTGAGTAGATTCAAGAAAGTTTACTCTCATATATATGGTGTGTGAGTCATTGTGTGTGTGGGTGTGAGTGTGTGTGTTTATGTGAGTGTGTGAGAATGTGTGCGTGTGTGAGAATGTATGCATGTGTGTGTGGGTATGTGAGTGTATGTGTGTGTGTGAGTGTGAGTGTATGTGTGTGTGTGAGTGTATGTGTGCGTATGTGTGTGAGTGTGTGTGTATGTGTGTGCATGTGTGTGTGTGTGAGTCTGTGTGTTTGTGAGAGTGTATGTATGTGAGAATGTGTGTGAATGAGTGTATGTGTGTGAGTAAATATGTGTGTGAGGTGGAGGGTGTGTGTATGTGTGTGTGTCAGTATGTGTGTATGTGTGTGCATGTGTGCGTGAGTATGTGTGTGTATGTGAGTGCATGTGTGTGTGTCTGTGTGAGTCTGTGTGTATGTGAGAATGTGTGTGAGTGAGTGTATGTGTGTGAGTATGTGTGTGTGTGAGGTGGAAGGTGTGTGTGTGTGTGTGTGTGTGTGTGTGTGTGTGTGTGTGTGTGTGTGTGTGTGAGTGTGTGAGTGTGTGTGCATGTGTGTGTGAGTGTGTGTGTGTATATTGGAATTGGTGGAAGGTGGAATATTGCGTTGGAGGACCAGCCCTCCCGTGTGAAGCTGGGACCCAACGGGTCCCACTTAATCTATTAATAATATAAATGTAAAATAATTTATGGAATGTGTACAACTGATGACAAAGTAAACACACAAAACGTTAAAGCCAAACAGTGTAAGGAATTAGGAAGTGAACTGTAAATTCTTGGGCAAGCTATCATCCTCACTTTTAAATCAAAACATATTTCACAATACAAGGAATCTCTCTCTATCTCTTTTTGTCTTTCAAAAGCTTTATTCAACACAATCGTATGATACAACACATCAAAACATAATCAGAAATTACAATGTAACAAATAATCATTACAGTACAACAATGCATTCATTTTTTTTCTTTTTTTTTAATTTATTAGTACAGTAAATTACATCAATACACGTCCCGTATATAGTATTACATTTATTGTACCCCTTCGTTATTTAAAGCTATTAAAAAAAGGATAGAAATTAAGAAACTAGAGAAAATGAGAAAGAATTGTGAAAGTGAAGAAGTGTGGCGAAAGAAAAGAAAAACCCCTTGGTCGCGGAATTAGAAAAAGGAAATAAAGTGATAAACCCTAGAAAAGAAGAAAGAAAAAGAAGAAAAAAGGAAAAGACAGTTGCTCCATTATGAACATCACGCAAAAGGAATATACCAACTTGACAATTTTTCATCCCCCTTTACCAACACCTGACGCCAGTGCCTTTTTAAAGTACTATTGCACCTTATCCTTGTAGTAAGTCTGTCAATGCAGACCACGTCCTATAATAGCGATCTGATTTTCCTGCCAGGCGGAGTTTCATATTTTCCAGGTGTAGTGTTTCAAACATAGTTGAAATCCACATATTTTTTCCAAAATTTTTAAATAAGCTTTTTTTCAGTTATTAACCCATATTCAAATAGGTTCTTTTGAAACACATTTAGTTCAGGGCTACCTTCCATTGTTCCAAAGATAATCCATTCTGCTTTTGGTATCAGTTTTATTTTAAATAATTTTGTAAAGATTTCAGTCCAGAATTTTTGAATTTTTATACAAAAAACAAATGAATGTGCTATAGTAGCTTCTTGAGACTGGCATTTATCACAGATAGGTGATACGTTGGGAAAAAGTTTACTTATTTTGATTTTTGAATAGTATAATCTGTGCAAAATTTTAAATTGGATTAAAGTGTGTCTTACATTAATTGAACATTTGTGCACATTTAATAAATGTTCGTCCCACCTCTCTTTTGAAATTTTAATAGCTAATTCTTGCTCCCAGTCTCTTTTAATACCTTCGGTTGTTGGTATTTCTACATTTAAAATAATATTATATAAATATCATATTAAATTTGCTGATTCAGCCTTTGTGTTCATTGCTTCATCCAGTAGATCTAATGGCATGTTGTAATAATTTGTGCATATTTTTTCAGATAATCACATATTTGAAAATATTTAAAATATTGATTGTTTCCCAGATTATATTTTAGTTGTAATTGTTTGAAAGATAGTAATCTTCCAGTTTCATACAAGTCTCCGAGCGTTTTAATTCCTACTCTTTCCGATTGTGTAAATGATTTGTCTATAATTGAGGGTTAAAAGAAGGGTTATTAACTATTGGAGATAAGAGAGATAGATTTCTTAATTTTAAATTACATTTTATTTGTTTCCAAGTTCTAATTATACTATGTATAATTGGGTTTTTGTTATAGTTTGTATTATTCAACTTCATTGGTGAGAGGAGGGTCGCTCCAATATTACAAGGGGAGCAGTCCTCTCTCTCCATAATAATCCAATCCAGCTGCTGGGCAGAATTGTCCCGCAGTTGAATCATGTTTTTAATATTTACAGACCAATAATAGTACGTAAAGTTAGGGAGTGCTAATCCCCCTACTGCTTTGAGTTTATTCAAATGTGTTCTTTGTATTCTATGGGATTTATAATCCCATATATAATTTGTAATGTCTGAATCCAATTTTTTTTAAACTTTTTTGGTAGGTATATTGGAATTGATTGGAATAGGTATAAAATTTGTGGTAAAAAAATCATTTTTATAGCATTTATTCGACCTATTAAAGACATCGGAAGCGTTTTCCAGAATTTAATTAAGTTATATAATTTTTTAAGTAAAGGATTATAATTTGCGTTAAACATATCTTGATATTTTCTGGTAATTTCAATACCCAAGTATTTAAATATTTTCTGCAGCTAACTTAAAAGGGAATTTTAAGATGTGTGTTGAGTCTTTCGGTTTTATTGACATCATTTCACTTTTGTTCCAATTTATTCCAAATCTCCCTTAGGCAACGACCCCGACGGATAAAATACGTGACCAGAGCGTGCCATCTCGGGGGGGGTTCTCTGCATACATATACGTCTGCAGATCTTGAGACGAGAGCCGCCACCTGGGTACGCACGCATACCAAGGACTGGCCGCCCTCCTCTAACGGGAGACTCAGGACCGCTGCGGAGACCCAGTGCTTCCTATTTCCCCAAAAGAAATCCACCAGCTTTTTCTGTAAAGCAGTTACAAATATAGAGGGCGTGTCAAGAGCAGCCAGCCGGTACCATAACATGGAGGCCACCAGCTGGTTTATGATCAGCACCCTCCCTGAAAGGAAAGGACTCCAAGCAGGCCTGACCAGTGCCCCAGCCGGGCAACCACTTTCATCTCCAATTCCTGCCAGTTTGCCGGACAAGCATCCTCAGTGGGACTCAGGTATACCCCAGATAGAGGAGGTGTGTGGTGCTCCAAGCATACAATGTCATCTCCTCCAGCAGGGAGTCTACCTGCCACTGACCCACTAAAAGTCCAGAACACTTACTCCAGTTAATCCTTGCACAAGATGCAGCCGAGAAAATCTTCTGGCAGTCATGCAACCTCTGCAGGTCACCAGGGTCAGTGAGCGTAAGGAATACATCATCAGCATATGCCGAAAGAACCACCTTCACCCCCGGGCCAGATAGGGCCAGGCCTGTCAACCTCCTCCGAAGAAGACACAGGAATGGCTCCACACAGACCGAGTACAACTGACCCAACATGGGACAGCCCTGACGGTCCCCCCTCATAAAATGAAAGGGAGCCAACAACACACCATTAACCTTCACAAGACACTCCACTGTAGCGTACAATAGGCAGACCCGGGCCACAAAATGTGGTCCAAATCCGAACACTTACAACGTCCCGAAGAGGTATTCATGCTCTACCCTATCAAAGGCCTTCTCCTGATCAAGAGATAGAAAAGCAGTTGACTGACCAGTACCCTGGGCTAGATGAATCAGGTCCCTAACCAGTTGGATATTATCCTGAATGGACCAGCCAGGAACTGTATAGGACTGGTCAGGATGAATCAGTTGAGACATCACGGAGCCCAGGCGATTTGCCATCGCCCATGCAAAAACGTTGTACTCTGTACATAGGAGAGAGACCGGGTGCCAGTTCATCAACATGCAAAGATTGACCTTCTTGAGCAGCAAGACGACAACTGCCCTACGCCGCGAGAGAGGCATCTCCCCAGTCGCCAGGCTCTCCCCCAAGAATCAATATGTAATCACCCCCCAGGATATCCCAGAAAGTTCTAACAAATTCTACCGTCAACCCATCCAGCCCAGGGGACTTGCTCCTCCTGAGCTGGTGCAGGGCACGAGTCAGCTCCTCCAATGATAAGGGGCCATCAAGAAGATCGGACACCTCCCTATCTACAGTCAGTGGATCCTCCCACAGGACCCGCTGATCCTCTCCGCTGAATCCATCTGCGGAGAACAGGGACCCATAAAAGGACCGGACTAATGCACTGATCCTCTCTGGATCTGTGACAGAGGAGCCATTTCCCGCAGGCAGCTCTACGAGCTGTTTGCGGGCTCCCCGCCCATTCTCCAGAGAGAAAACGAAAGGTGAAGCACAGTCCAGATCGTGAAACATCTGGACCCGCGACCTCACGTAAGCGCCTCGAGACCACTCAAGCAGCTCAAGGCTTCCTCTTCTCCTGAAACTCTCCCCATTCGCAGGAGTCTTCACCAATCCGACCCAGGCGAGACTCTGCGTCCAGTAGCTCCCTCTCAAGCCTCTCGACCGCTGAGTCCCGCCGTCCGGTCGACCCCCATGTGTATTCCTTACATAAGAGATGGATGTGAGTTTTCCCCACATCCCACCTCTGCCTCTCTCTCCACTTCACCCAAAACCGGCTGAATAACTCCCGGAAACACCGATCCATCAGCAGCCGGTTGTTAATGTGCCAGTATGTGGTGCCAGCCCGAGTGCGCGCTGGATTAAAGTTCACACGCACCAGACCGTGGTCCGAGCACGGCACCAGCCACATTGAGGCTACTGAGACACGGGAAACATACACACCGGAAATATACATGCGATCAATGTGGGAACCACCCCCCGCAGACCTCCGCGAAAAAGCATTGGAATCAGGGTGGAGGTTCCGCCATGCATCAACCAACTCAAAGGAATCAATCAAACCTCTCAGCTTCTTCGTTACAGCAGGGGCACACTGAGTACCAGAACGGTCTCACACCTCAAGTGTGCAATTAAAATCCCCCCCCAAGGAAGACATACTCTCCACTATCAATAGTGTTCAACAGAGCAGTCATCTCCTGAAGTAGGCAGGCCTGCATCATGCCAGTGCTGGGGGCATACACGTTAATGAAATGCAACGGCATGCCATCCAGGCTCACGGGCAGATGGAGCAAACGTCCTGGCACAACTTCCTGCACTTTCAGGACCTATGGCTGAAAGTTCGGGGCCAACAGAAACACCCCACGCGAATTAGAGCTGAGATGGCTCATGTAGACACCCCCTTCCCACTCCAATTGCCAGGTAGGTTCATCACTGACACAGTATGCGGCTCCCGCAGAAAACACACTGCAAATTTCCCCTCTCTGAGGACTGATAGATGCTGAAATCTACGAAAACTCGCTCTACTTCCGATTAAATTTAGTGTTGCTACTCTGAATATGCAAACACACGAGATTGAGAACCTCACACTCCCCGTAGACTCAAAAACTCTCTCTCTGAGGACCTCCAAAAAGTCCCCAAACTGACACTTCTCAGACTCAAGAAGATCAGTATCCTTGTTGCCAAGAGAGTCTTAATCAAACCTGGCCGAATCAGCCCAACAAACTTTTGCATCCTCCGTTTTTGTCATGACCGTTGTTGTTTTTAGAAACTCCCGCACCTCATGGATAACGACTGCTTGAGACACGGCCTTGGATAATGAGCACTCAGCCAACCCACTCACACCTGAAACAACAAACTCTTCTGCACAGCGCTCAAGGTCATTGTCAGGGTTCGAAGCACCACATCTCTCTGAAAATTCACTCACCCACTACACAAGCTGGCCCCGTCACTCTCCCCCTCCTCCGGCATGACACCACCTCCAGGATCAATGCCGAGGGAGGGTCCTGATACCACTGACAGCAACAAGCTGCCCATTGAACGGCCGGGCTCCTGCACTCTCCCATCACCGTTCACCGAAACAGCCCCGACCTCCACAGCACCCTGAGTACCCTCTCCACTTGCAACACCCAGAGGATCTCCACTTAGAAACATAGAAACATAGAAATTAGGTGCAGGAGTAGGCCATTCGGCCCTTCGAGCCTGCACCGCCATTCAATATGATCATGGCTGATCATCCAACTCAGTATCCCGTACCTGCCTTCTCTCCATACCCTCTGATCCCCTTAGCCACAAGGGCCACATCTAACTCCCTCTTAAATATAGCCAATGAACTGGCCTCAACTACCCTCTGTGGCAGAGAGTTCCAGAGACCCACCACTCTCTGTGTGAAAAAATTCCTTCTCATCTCGTTCCTAAAGGATTTCCCCCTTATCCTTAAGCTGTGACCCCTTGTCATGGACCTCCCCAACATCGGGAACAATCTTCCTGCATCTAGCCTGTCCAACCCCTTAAGAATTTTGTAAGTTTCTATAAGATCCATCTCAATCTCCTAAATTCTAGAGAGGAGATTGAGAGGGGATCTTTTTTGGACTTGTTTTTGGACTCTCCCCTGCTAACTCAGCCGGTGAGGCAGCACACCCCCCAGCACGTCCACTGGCTCTGAAAAGGAGCACAGACTGGAACAATAATGCCCCGAACCTCCCCCTTCGGGCTGACTCTGCTCATCCTCCACCTCAGGGGACACACTACCAGGGGAGCTAACCCCATCATCTGGCGCGGCAGCACCCTCAGAAACGAGGGGACCTCCTCCGACCCAGAGGACACACACCCAGGGGAGCTAACCTCAACACCTGATGAGATAACTCCCTCGGAGGGCCCCTGAGACGAAGGGACATCCATCGGCCCAGAGGACACAACTCCAGAGGAGTCAGCCGCAGCACCTGGTCTGGTATCACCCGCAGAAGATCCCTGAAACAGAGGCCCAACCTCCAGCCTAGAAGACACTAGTTTGTGACCACTAACCACATCAGGGGTGGAAGGTCTCGAAATAGGCATCCCCATAGCTTTGGACCCACAATCTTGCTCTTCCTCGCCAGGTGCATGCCTTCTTTTTATGCTGCTGACATGCGGCGGTACGGTGACCTCCATAAAGGAATGGTCTTCAGTCACCACACTACCCGCTGCCACTTTACCACCTGCACATTTTACCTTCCCTGCCCCCGTCTGAACCAACCCAGCTCCTTGCTGGGTCTCGTCAGGTGCATTCTGGACCTCACTGGAGCTGACAGGCGCCCCTTGGGTGGTCTCAGATCTAGGCAAGGGCCCATCCGCTTGCATTAGAATCGCTTGGGTGGGCTTATTATTCTTCCTCCCCTTCTTCTCTGCTTCTCCCAAACCTTTTCCCCCTCTTCACCCTCCCGCTGCGCCTCGCCATCAGCTACCACCACAGGTTCAGGCCGTGAGGGGCGGAGGCCACCACTGCCCCGGGTCACCAAGGCAGAACTTGCAGCCCCAGATGGGCTATCACTGCCACCCCGGATCACCGAGGGGGAGCTAGCAGCCCCAGCCGAGTCAGCAGTACCACCCCACGTCACTGAAGCATGACGAGCCACCCCGGATGGTGCAGCAGTGCATTCCTGGGCCACTGCGCTAAAACTTCTAGCAGCGACCCCACGAATATGACACTCCCTACGGAGATGTCCAAACTCACCGCACACATGACACCGTGCCTTTCCCCAACTCCAAAACACGGTTCTGAAGAAACCCTTATGCTCCACTTCGAAGCTCCCCTCAGCACCTTCCCCCTCTCCCACCTTCATGAAAACCCTCCTTTTGAAGCTCAAGATCCATTTTCCATGCGGGTCATTCCCGGGGTGCATAAGCCTAAAGCACTTAGACCGCACCTCCCCAATCTTAGACAGGTGTGGAAGAAGTTTTGCATCCCGAATACATGTGAGGAACACCGCAGAAGAACCGGTCTCACCTTGGACACCCACGGATCCACCTGTATGTGGACCCCCCCCCCACTGAGATCCCCCTCTCCAACACCAGGGCCACATCCTCCTGGGACTTTATCTCAACCTTTGCTCTTTGGAGCTCGGAAGAGACAACAGCACCCCACTTGAGAAGGTCATGCACGCCCTTCGCAATTGCTCCCCTGGTCCACAGGGGCCCAGTTTGGACTGAGATCCCGAATCTGTCCCAATCCAAGTCAACATAAGGCTCATCCTCAATGGCCCCGTACCCGCCGCTGATGCCACCGCTGCGTAACACCGGTCCTTCGGCCGCACCCCAGCCATCTTGATAGTGGTACAAACCAGCTACAGGCACCCCAGCAGCTCAGCTCCAAATGAAATCCCAGAGACAGTCACAGTCTAAGATAAGCAGCAGAAAGCAGAATCCTCCAGCTGAAGCAGGGAAAGACCCCAAGTTCGTCCACAGCCGAGAGCAGCTTTTGGGAAGCTCTTTTGCAGTCTTGCCAGAAGCAAAAGTACCTTCTTCACATTCAGCCAGGCAGACAGCAGCACTGTGCAAAATGATTTTAGGGCAGAATCGGTGCTAGAACGACAAAGACACCAAAATCTTTCCTACCCTCAATCTCCAGGCACTCTTCGCAATCCGCCAGCAACAACCACTCCAGCGGTGATGCAGAGAAAACTCAGGCTAATGGAGGAATCCTTAAGCAAAGGAAAGTTTCAGCAGTCCAATGATAAGTCAAACTATCAAGTCCCTCTGCCTCTGTTCCTTCTCCATCGACAAAATCCTTGAAAGGCTGCTTCAAACATTCTCAACCACGGAGCTGAAAAAAGCGCGCTCTCTCTCTCCTAACACTGCAGACATACCATAAAAAATTTCCTTCTTCTTTTAACAAGGGATTTCACAAGGAATATATGTTTTTGGAGGTCACAAACTCAGTTGTGACTACAGCAGAGTCAGATACGTGGAAGAAACTTTTCAATCTCTTAAATTTGCTGCGCGCTGGGGTTTTCGCCACATCACCAGCAGCCTGAATATCTTCAGTCGAATGGACTGGCTGAACGGGCTGTCAAGAGTGCCAAACAATTAATGGAACGATCCCACAGAGCTAATTCCGATGTGTACCTGGACCTGCTCAACCTGCGCAACATCTCCCGCGACCCCATCTTGGGTTCACCTGCTCAACATTTATTGTCAAGACAGACCCGAGCCACAGTGCCTGTAGCAGATCAGGCATTAATCCCGCAGGTGGTTCAACCATTGAAAGTCCAGTTCAGACTGCAACAAAAGCGTGACATTCAAAAACAGTGGTATGACAAAACAAGCAGACCGCTGCCGAGGGCATTAACCGAGGTGGGTCGTTTACAAACCGACAAAGGTCATGACTGTTTCGGTGTGATTTCTGGAACTGCCTCTGAGCCACGATTGGTCAATGCTGATGGCGGCACCTACAAACGTAATAGGCAACATATCCTTCCTGTGATTGAGCCAGCTCCACCTCCATATTATCCTGACCTTACAAGTGTACTTCCATCCACATCCAGCGGCATCGGCCTGCCTGTACCAGCACAACAACCTGTTTCTGAAATGGTCACTTTGACAATGGGATGCCTCCTCTGCCTGTATCAAGTCTCCTGTTTCGTCACCGGGAATGCCATTTCAATCTCTGCCACCAATTATACCACCGACTCTGTCCCCGGTGGAGAAGAACGGAAATGGTTTATATTGTACACGCGTTGGTCGTGCTTGCAAGCCCACCGTAAAGTACCCGGGCTACGTTTGACTTTCCTCCAGCTTATTATCGTTTACTATGCATGCCTTATTTAGTCAATAGTTTTGTATTTACATTTAAATCTTTAAGAGTGAGGATGTAGATCAGTGTCACTCATGTTATGAGTCATACTGTGGCTCCGCTCACAGGTTTAAAAGAAAGCCTTTTTCCCTTACTCTCTCAGTCTTGAGCTGTATGTTAAGTCAAGTCAAGTCAAGAGAGTTTATTGTCATGTGTCCCAGATAGGACAATGACATTCTTGATTGCAGCAGCACAACAGAGTACTGTAAGCGTAATACAGAACAGTTCCTTGTGTCTATATAGGCCATATATATACACATAAATAAACAGATAAAGTGCAGTAGGCTCTTATAGTTGATGGCAAGTTTAATGGCTGTGGGGAAGTAGCTGTTCCTGAACCAGGATGTACCTTCTACCTGATAGCAGCGGAGAGATGAGTGTGTGGCCAGGATGGTGTGGGTCCTTGATGAAGTTGGCAGCCTTTTTGAGGCAGCGACTGTGATAGGTCCCTTCGATGTTGGGGAGGTCAGAGCTGATGATGGACTGGGCAGTGGTCACAACTTTCTGTATTCTTCTCCGCTCCTGGACGCTCAAGTTGCTGAACCAAGCCACGATGCAACCAGTCAGTATGCTCTACTGTGCACCTGCACCTTGGTTTTGCTGGTATTGAGAGCCAAGTTATTGTGCCGGCATCATTTGGTCAATCGGTCCATCTCACTTCTATACTCTGACTCGTCAACATCAGTGATTCGTCCCACAACAGTGGTGTGGTCGGCAAACTTGAAGGAGTTCGCACTATGTCCAGCTGCACAGTCATGAGTATAGAGTGAGTACAGCAGGGGGTTGAGCACGCAGCCTTGAGGTGCTCCCGTGCTGATTGTTATCGAGGATGACATATTTCCACCAATACGGACAGACTGTAGTCTGTGGATGAGGAAGTCGAGGATCCAATTGCAGAGATTTTTTTTTTTTTTTTAATTAAGATGGCGCCTGCCCGTGCAGACATTTTGCCAGCAGCTCAACGGAAGATAATGATTAATAACTTCACCCAACTCGCTTGGATTAGAGAAACGGCAGAAATTGGCGCCATAACGGACAAGCTGCTAGTGCATTTGAAGGCACTAGCGATATCGCAATCTCTCGCAGCTGCGGGAGCACCCGACTGTAAACGACCCCTTTGATCGCTGGAGAACACCCGACCCGACTAAGGATCACAGGTACTGTACCTGGAATAACCGGGAAGACCTCCGGAGCCGACGGGCAGGGTCTCCCAGGAGCAATGGAGCTGGAGTTGCCGACTGTGAGGGATTCCCCGATCACAACGGACCTGGAGCTGCCGTCTGCAGGGGAATCCCCGTTCCAGCGCAGGTTCGCAGAAACAGCAGGTACAGTTAACACAGTACCTGGAAACAACGGAGAGGCCTCCATTGTGTCTGGAAACATGGCCGACGGGCAGGACTTCAGGTCAGACTGAAGCACAGGGGACTTCGGCCCCCCCTCCCTACCGTCCCTTGAAAACAAAGTGGAGGACTTAAGGGCAAGGCTGCTTTACCAAAGGGAGCTGAGGGAATGCTCTGTGTTCTGTTTCACAGAGACATGGCTCACCCCCAGCTCCCCAGACTCAGAGGTCCAGCCTGAAGGTTTCTCCATTCATCGCATGGACTGTACACTGGCATCTGAGAAAGGGAGAGGAGAGGGCATTTCCCTCATGGTCAACCCTGCGTGTTGCTCAAACGTAGCAGTCCTATCTAACTCCTGCTCTCCGCACCTGGAACACCTGGCTGTGAAGTGCAGTCCCTTCAACCTACCGAGGGAATTCACCTCCATCATCCTGACAGCGGTCTACACCCCATCCCAGGTGGATGTCCATCTGGCATTGGGGGAGCTGCATGCCGTGGTCAACAAGCACCAGACGGCTTACCCTGAGGCGTTTACCACCATAACCGGGGACTTTAACAAAGATAAACTGAAGAAATCGCACCCTAACTTCCACCAACATGTCCCCTACAGCACCAGAGGATCAAACACCCTTGACCACAGCTACGCGACCATCAAAGACGCTTATCGCTCTATCCCTCGCCCTCACTTCGGTAAATCCGACCATACTGTGGTGCTGCTACTTTCTGCCTACAGGCAGCAATTGATGACCACCCAGAAGCGAGGACTGTACAGAGCTGGTCGGGGGAGGCAGAGGAACAACTCCAGGACTGTTTGGAGTCTGTAGACTGGGCAATGTTCAGGGACTTGGCAACGTACCTGAATGAATACGCCACAGTCGTTACAGACTTAATTGGCTTGTGACTTCGTGGCCTTGTTTATTCAGAACAGTTTGAGTGAACCTCGTTATGCCTGACTTGAAAGATATACAATGTAGGTTTTCCACCTGTCAGCAAGAATTGTCACCCTCATTTTAAAAGATTGGAATCTAAATTATGATGAAATGGGCAAATGCTAAATCAATAATTTTCCCGCACCTGATGAAGAGTCATTGATCTGAAACGTTAAGTCATACAGATATAGAGCAGGGAAACAGGCATTTGGCCCACCATATCCATGCTGGTCTCCAAATAACCAATTATACGAATCCCACCCACTTTCTAGCACTCAGATTATGCTTTCCAAACGTTGTGAAACTATCTGCCTCCACCACCCACAGGCAGAGTAGAATATTTACTTTCTGTTCCCTCCACAGAATGCAGCCTGAAAGCCCTGTCTCACGGTGCGAGTCCACCCATGAATGACCCCATGAAGTGAAAGAAATAAAACAGACTCGTGGTTATGTACGAGATTCCAAGTTTGCATTCAAGTGTTTAACCGAGTTCACATGGGTATGTCATTTCTGCGATGTTCCAAGTTCCTCTCCCGAGTTACCAAGTTCCTCTCCCGTTACTCTTGAGCCAACCGTGAATGAAGGTAAGTGTGTGAGGGTGTGAGAAGTCCATGCCGGATGCCAGCCGGCTGGCCGCAGCCGCTGTTCTTTCACATCAGTTGCACATCAGATTGTTCGGAGACGGAGCTCAGGGTTCGCCCTCACCCCTCTGCTTCCTGGCCATGTGTGTAACCCCTTCCCTCCCCTCTCCAGCTCCCCGCCCATTGCACCGGGCTCGTCTTCTGAAGAAGGATCTCGACCCGAAAAGTCACCTATTCCTTCTCTCCAGAGTTGCTGCCTGACCCGCCAAGTTACTCCAGCATTTTGTGTTGGGCATCAAACAAACCCTCGTCCAGTCGTTCTGTTCATTTTCCAGATCGGCTAATTATACATTTGTTCCCCTGATTACCCCACCCCTCTCCTCACTTTTACCGCAGTTGCACTTACATAACTGTGTGATATTTCCGACTGCTTCCCCTAATTCCCATTCCTCGAGAAAGGGTTGAAGCATTAACTTATCACAAAAGGTCACAAAGTATTAGAATAACTCAACGGTTCAGGCAGCATCTCTGGAGAAAATGAATAGTTGACGTTTCGCGTCGGGACTCTTCTTCAGGGCCTTTACTTTAGTTTAAATACAGTGTGGAAACAGGCCCTTCGGCCCACCGAGCCCATGCTGACCACAATCACCTGGACACTAGTTCCACCCTACACACTGTGGGGCAATTTGCAGATGACAATTAACATACAAACCTGCACGTCTTTGGAATTTGAGAGGAAACTGGAGCACTCGGAAAAAATCTACGTGGTCACTGGGAGAACGTGCAAACTTAGTATGGACAGCACCAGTCGTCAGGATTGAACTCGGGTCTCTGGCACTGTGGGGCTGCAAATCTACTGCTGCGCCGCCAATGTGACATCCCAAGTTTTAGAATGAAGTTGGCCACTTACAAATCCCATTCTCTTCCCAGCGTGGAGAATCATGATTTGCCAAGACACAAGGCACTGTAGATGTTGGTTCCTTTTTTTTAAATTATGAATTCAAAGTTATCTATTCAAGAATAATGTAGTGTGGTTCGTTGGATTTGTCCATACTCAACTTAAAATTGTACATAATCTATAACTACATAATCTATAAGTTTTTTTAAAGCATTTAGTGAAACACTACCCCATACCACCCCCCCCCCCACCATTACCTCCCAACTCCAGTCCCGTCCGGACCCCCTGGGGAACTGAAGGGAGCGACAATCAACTGCCACGGATACAAATAATGTCATACACCTGATTACCGTGGGTCCCTCGTGGGTCAACTCCCACCGTGAGACAGGCCTTTGACCTGCTGGGTACTTCCACCACTTTGCTTTCTATGCCAATAAACTCCTAATCAATCTCTAATCCAAATACACAGAAATACCAGTTTTTTTTTAAAGTGATGCCATGCTTTGGGAAGACGAACAGAAATGTGGTGGTTACTCGGACTATTCAATGGCAATCAATTATAATGCCAAGATGGCACTATCCACCAACCAACCACCCAAAAATAACTGATAATTTGTGTGTCATGCCTTTTCTGCCTTTTTGTTTTAAATCTACCAATATGTTAACAGACAACTGGACCAATAAATTTGAAATTTCTTCCAATTAAATAGAGCAAAGGCTGAACTTGTCTTTGGTCTTAATCTGACTATTCTAACCCAGTAGTGAAGTTTCTCCACTTTCTACCTTCCGTAAACCCAAGGCCATTTGAAACACAACTGCTTATGCCCCAACACCCAATGACTTATATTAGTTCCCAGTAAAATGCCTACTTGTTTTAGAATCTTAAGATTTAAATCCTCTCCATCTCTGCAATCTCCTGAACCATATCTCTCCAATTATAGCTTTGAAAATCAAATATTTCAGATCATGCAATACCAATAGCTGTATTATTAGTTGGCAAAGGCCTAACCTCTGGAATTCCTTCCCTCAACATCCATAGACTTAAGGAACCTCCTTAAAACCTCTGACCATGATTTGGTTATCTGTCCTGGCATTTCCTTATGTGACTGAAAATCAATATTTATTCAATAATGCAATGAAAACCTTTGGGGTGGTTTGCAACGTTAAATAAG
The DNA here is from genome assembly GCA_963514005.1 of Raja brachyura. The sequence continues at coordinate 65,658,596 of OY740785.1, forward strand.
GAATGATATACATAATATTTATTATTTCCGTTTTAATGTGTTACATCATAAGCATATTTTCTTTTAAAAAACTTTTGAAACATACTGATTATTTTAACCTGAATTGAAAGTTCCTAATACTTTACATTTATGGACAGCAACATATTAATCGAAAATGGCCTAACTATTCAGATGTAAACATAGCAATAACTTTACATGTCAAATCATGGCCAATGGAATTTAATTTGGATAAGTATGAGGTGAAGCATTTTGGGTGAATTAATAAGACCAGATCATGCACAGTGAATAGTATGAGGAGTATTTAGGGACAGGGGCACCTTGGTATATAAATTTAATTCAAATGTTCTTAGAAATGGCACTGCAAGAAAGTGAAGAAAACAGATAATAGACTACAAGAGCAGTGTGATTATGGAACAAATTTATAAAAGATTAATCAGGCCACAGCTGGAGTATTGTGTGCTGGTATAGTATTGGTGATACAATATGAAGAACAAGATTTCACAGAAAAGTGTGCAAAAGAGATTCGCCAGGATGTTCCATGTAATGGAAGGGACTGGTTAGGCTGGGTTTGTATTCCTTGGAGTGAAGAAAGGCGAGGGAAGATTTGATTGCGGTATTCAAAATTGTAAGATCTTTGACAGGTAGCAGAAAATATTTTACATAATTGATGTCTAAAACCTGTGGGCATAGGTTTAATGGAGACAGAATGAACTGTAGATGCTGGAATCTTGCTCAAAACCCAAAGTGCTGGATTAACTCAGCAAATCAGGCAGTATCTGTGGAGGGAATAGATAGGTGACATTACGACCCTTTTTCAGACTGATTATAATAGGGAGAGAAAGCTGGAAAAGAGAAGTAGGAAAAGGACGAAGCCTGCTAAGTGATACGTGGGAAATGACAATGTCTAGACGTAAAAAAGAAGCAAAAGGATGTCTGATAAGAGAAGAGGTGAAACATAAAGCCAGAGGGAGGGATATAGGTGGAAGGAGATGGCAGTGGGGAAAGAGGGACAGGATAATGGGAGACATGGGTGCACAAGGGGACTGAAGGCATACAAACGAGAGAAGATAGTAGGGATATTAGTTAAAAGTGGGGATTTGAGTATTTATACCATTGTGTTGTAAAGTGGAATGTGAGAAGCTGTTCCTCAGGTTTGAATGCTACCTGACCTGCTGAACTACTCCAGTGCTGTGTGTTTTGGGCACAGTTTTAAGGTAAGTAAAATGGAGGGTAAGGAGATTTTTTTTCATTTAGAGGACGACTTGAATATGGAATCCATCACTTGAAGGGATAATGACGGCAGAAATTCTTAGGCCCCTAGAGCCTGGTTCTATGCCATATCATGCTATGAGTTTGCCATCATTAAGATCACCAATACTTAATTTATAAGTAAGTAAGTTTATTGGCCAAGTATTCACATACGAGGAATTTGCCTTGGTGCTCTGCCCACAAGTAACAACATGACATACAGTGACAGTTACGAATGACTCCGAAAACACTAAACATTAATAATAATAAAACATTAATGATAAAACACCATTATTCAAGCATGTGAACCAACAAAATACCAGATCAAAGGAAGGCTACAGATTTTTGGTTGTTACATAACTGAACCTCTGACCTTGTGCTCTTCCGGTTTGCGTGGTTTTTCTATTTGCGCAAAAATGGTACGTGATAGCACTACACTTTTCGCCAGCTCACTCACCGTTCTCCTGTGCTGCGAGTGCAACAAGTTTCCTTCCAATCGGTGGTATATTGTAAAAGTTAGCGAGGATTAAAAATAGTAAAAAACGCGCATGCACAGATCGATCTCCTCTCCTGCCAATTGGCACCGCGTGGAATAGTCTTTTCTCCTGTCACTCCCCGGGTCACTTTCCTGTGCTATTGCATTTTTACTGGAGCTGAGGGATGCTGTGGGTGCTGGCGGAAGTCTCCAACCAGACACAATTTTTGGAGGGACCGGAAGCAGTGCGGCGCGGCGATGTCACCAAACGGAAAGCGGTGAATCCGATCCCGGCAGAGGAGAGTGTCCAGCGCCCACTGTGAGTCCCAAACGCACTGCCATCGCGTTCCCCTCTGATCCTCTCGCTGTCTCCTGCCCTTTCCCCAGTGATACCCCCCTCTCCCCTATGGCTCTTCCCCCAACTTTTCTCCCCCCACCTCCTGCCAGCACAGCCATAGCTGCAAGTGCTTCCGGGCCAATCCGAGGCCTGGCTCTGAGGGCGCTGACGGTTGAGGCTCCTCTGGGGCATGCAAGAAGGAAGATGAGCGGCAACCTCGAGATCCTGGGGAGGGAGAATGGGGGAGGAGAGGGAATAGAGGGAGAGGAGGGGAGTAGGGAAGGGAGAGGAGTTATGGAGGGAGTGACTGAGGGTAGGGGAAAGGAGAAGTGAGGGAGGGATTGGGGAGGGTAGGAGGAGAGGGAAATGAAGAGGGTGGAGGTGAGGAGGGAGAGGGGGAGGGAGAGGAGGGCAGTGGGGGAGGTGAGGAGGGATAGTGGGAGGGATATGGGGTGGTGAGGAGTGTGGGAGGTGGGGGATAAAGGGATAAGGAGGGGGGTAGGGAGGGGAGAGGAGTTATGGAGGGAGGGAGTGACTTAGGGAAGGGGAAAGTAGAGGGAGAGAGAGGCGAGGGAAGGATTGGGGAGGGGAGGAGGAGAGGGGAAAGAAGAGGGAGGGTTAAGAGGATAGGGAGAGAGTGCTAGGGATGAGGGGAAATGAGCTGCGCCTGTGCAGTTGGGGGCTTTGTGTGAATGGTGGAATATTGCGTTGGGGGACCAAGCCACCTGTGTGACAGGGACCCAACGGGTTCCACTTAGTCTAGTATATTTAGAAAATTACCAAATCTCTTTTATGAATGCATACATATCAAACATATTTTAAAATAATCTCAAAACCCTGATTTGCTGATTATAAAGGGGAAAATGCAGGAAAGCTACGTCGGAATGTCGCCTGCTCGATGTGCAATTCAGAGAGATTGAATAGGCTGGAACAGTATTCTCTGGAATTAACGAGGTGACATTATAGAGATTTATAACATTATGAGGGACACATATGGGATAGATAACATATTTTTCCCCAGGGCAGAAGAGTGCAAAACTAGAGGGAAGATTTTAAGGTGAGAGGGAAAGCTTTAAAATGCATCTGAGGGGTGTCTTTTCACAAAGTGTGTGGTGGAAGTGTGGAATGAGTTGCCAAAGGAGGTGGACACAATTACAATACTTAAATTATGTGGACAGGTACATTGATTAGAGAGAATTAGTGATATGGACTAGGCATAGACAAATGGAATTAGTGATAGACATCTTGGTCTGCATGCTTTAGGTATGTTACAAAACTTACCTTTAGCGGCGTTGCACTTCTGCCGCTCCCCGTGTGCGCGACTTTAGCGCCTGTCAGAGGGGGGGCGGGCTTAAAGTGCCGATTTTCACCAGACCAGGATAATCGATGAATGTCGGGCGATTTAATTGCGGAAGAAAAATCGCTCCGACATTTCATCCATTAAGGTATTTTTAAATTACTCTAAGTTATTTGTTAACTAGAGTAATTTAAAAATCACCTTCAAAAGCCGTGACCGCAGACAACCGGAAGCATTTTGCGTAGGGGAGAAAAAAAGGTAAATACTTTATTTTTTTATTAAAAGTTGGTTTTTTGGGAGGCATAAATACTATTTTAATGTTGCGAAATGGGGTCCCCAAAAAATGTATGAACCCCCAGTATTTTCCCCCCCGACTTCACCGCTAACCGCAACGTTCCAATCCACCGCATTCCACTAAAACCCACTCGCTAGTTGACTTAAATGGCCATTTATTTACAGGCATTAAACACTAAATTCCTTCCATTTGGCCCAGAAATTCATGAAAATGAGATTTAAAAATTATGTTATATTGTGGATTATTGTGTGAATGTTATTTGGATACTTAGGCAATTAAAAAAAAGTTTATCTTTTCTTAAGAAATGGATAGATGTTTAGATCTACTCATTGAATTTTGTAATTAGCTACAATTAGATAACTAACTAATTATATACTTTAATTTCAGGTAATCCAAGTAAGATTGTTTAATATTTGTTTCAGAATGCTTCAATCTATAATGACTGAAAATTTCATTGAGTTCTCTTAATTTTTAATAAAGTTATGGGCTTTTAAATTTTCCAGATCACAGCTTTTGAGTTAAGTCAATTGAAAGGCAATGGGAAGCAAGATACTCATTTCCGAGCATGAAAATGGCCATAACTTTCTTAATACTGAAGATATGAAAGTAAATTAGGTGTCAAATTAAACTTCTTGTTATGCTTTATCTGATGGGATAAATTGCAGACTTGATTTTTAAAATCTCAAAATTTTGTAACATTGCTACATGCTTGAGTTGGGCCAATAGAACTGCTTCTGTACTATATAACTATGAATCTTTATGAATTTAAGTTCAGTCTGTAGGAATGTAACTGAATGCAATGTTGGAATGTCCAAATATAACTCATAGGAGAAAAATGTAAAGTAGAAAATAAAGGATAAAACCGTGTATGAACAGTGGACTTCTAATTAATTTCCATTAAATAATTGTTTGCCCTCGGAAGTGTAGCTGGGCAAGATGCCAAGTATCCCGATGGACTTTGGGAGGCCACTGCTGGCTAGAGAGAGACGGGGAGAAATGCTGGGAACACAAAAACAAAAATAGCACTCCCCGCTTGCCCTGGCCCCCGCCTCTGCGATGTGTGTATGTTCCACTCTGACAGTCGCCGTTCCAGTTCTTCAGGCAACTGCCGGCAACTTGACAGTCGCCGGCAATCCGCTGAAAATTGCCTAAGTGGGACAGGCCCATTACTACGCCAGCACTTTACGTCTAACCTCCAAATCCTACGATTGTATATAAAGTACATGGAATCATATTCTAAAATGGTTCAAATACAAACTCCATAACGAAAAAGTTAACACTCTCCAAAATGAAAAGCAGAGATCGTGTTTACAAATATCATCGGATTTGGCAACGGCAGTTACACGAAACAAAAAAAAACTCTCAGATGTTGTTCCATCTAACCTGGGGTTGAATTACACAACTCGCGTGCTGCTCTTGCCTCAGTGGGCGCTCTGAGAATGGCGAGTGAGGCGCGGCAACGGTTTATCTTGCTGGGCCCGCTGCCGAACAACCGAGCTCGGCAGTTGTGCGCGAGCATGGTGGAACGTCTGGCGGTCAAAGTCAGCGCGAGCTCCGGGAGACGTTCCAGCGATCAGGCAAAACCCGTCCTCCTAATGCAACGGCTGCGTTGCCAATGCAAACGTTGCGATCATTACAGCAAAGCCCGTTCCAGACAGCACCAGTTGCTTTCGGAATAAAAACTAGACGATTGGAAAGTACTCGAAATCGACTGAAGTTAAATGTGTTTACCTGAAACTTGGACTGCTTCATTTCTCCCGAGACAGGCTTGCTCTTTCGTGGAAATCTGATTTCGGGAAGCCATTAGCGCTGTTCTTCCGAGGATAAGGTAATGCCAGAATTGCATCTTACGGAAGGAAAGTCGTGTGAGAGTTCAACCACATCTAGCCCATCCCTGAATGAATAAACACATGCCCGTTTCTGGTCTGGGGTGGTACCTGTGTCACATTTTGTTCCATCTATAGGAGGGAATCGGTGAGTATTTTTTCGAGAAAATAAGTCGTGAGTTTTTATGATAAAAAAGTTTATTGAAGGAAAAAGCAACAGTTTGAATACCATCTGATGAAACAAACTAGTTGTCCAGAACAGGGTTCCCCAGCGGTGACCTACGAAAGCGGAAATGATACTGTTGATATTACGTGTTTACACTATCATTACGTAAGAAAGGGAATTAATTAGAAAATAAGATAACGCAAAATGCTGGAGTAGCTCAGCGGGTCGGCATCTCTGGAGAAAAGGAATGGGTGACGTTTAGAGTCGAGACCCTTTCTTCATTCTGAGAGTCAGGGGAAAGGGAAACGAGAAACATAGACGATGATGTAGAGATATAGAACAAACGGATTAAAGATATGCAAAAAAGTAACAACGATAAAGGAAAACAGGCCATTGCTAGTTGGGGCTAGGTGAAAACGAGTTATCGACAATGACAGGCTGGGGGAGGGGCGGAGAGAGAGGGGATGCAAGGGTGGGGATGGGAAGGGGAGTTAAGGTGCTGTCCCACTTAGGCGATTTTTTTGGCGACCGCCGGCGACAGCCATAGCAGGACGCCGAAATAGCGGCGACTGGACCCCCCCCCCCCCACGACAATGTCTATGACAAGCTACGACAACCTACCAACTAGTCGACATCAATCTACGGCAAGCAACCGGCAACCCATCAGGACGTCCACCGACGACCACACCTACAACAACCTACCACCACACAGGCGACAACCAAAGTCAACCTACGTCCACCCGCGACAAGTTACGACAAGCAATGACCTTGTTGGCGACAACTGTTGACAATTCAGTCGCCGGTACCTGACGTAGGTTGACATAGGTAGTTGCCAATGAAATTCATCAAAGTCAGCACCCGGCAACAACCAACATCACCTCCTAGGTTCCATGCTATCTACATGATTCTCCAGAGTTCCGAGTACATTCATCCAGTCAGAAAACCCACCTGTTGTAAGTGATGTTTGGCAGTTAGAAAATAGTTTGCAAACAAAACAGCCTTTGCTCTTTGAGTAAACTAACCTGGATCTCAACAAAGTCTGGCCATTTTTGAATCTTTTTTCAAAATATTTGTTTGAGAAACTTCTGTTATGCTCTTTGTAAACCTTGCTTGAATCGGTATATGCATCGTCTGGTTTTTTTATTTTGAAAAAAGCCTATGTCTTGCATTAAACAATTCTGTATGAAATCATTATCAACTGTTATGGGCCAGTTTTCGAGGTCACTGGATTCTTTGAAATCACTGAATTTGCTTTCTGTTTTATGTTTCTGTTCAGTCTCTACTTGTTCAGCGGTACTTTTATGTTGACACTGTTATCGTCATCTGTATCAAAAGCGTCAACAGTGGGTTGAATATTGCTAGAAAGTGCCCCCACGGTTTGTCCACTATCACTGTCTTCAATGGTGTTTGACTTGTTTCAACTGTAGGTGTTGACAAACTTTACTAAGGCCCAACGTCAGTACCTTTTTGAGGTACTCTTGCAATCTTTGTAGCAATTCTATAAATGTAGACCACATCTGATAGAAACAATCTAACTTTCCTGCCAGGCGGAGTCTCATATCTATTTCATTGCGTAATAGTTTGTTAGTTTTTGACATTTAGAAATTTTGTCAGATAGCTTTTCCTTGAGTTTGCATTTTTGGTATCCACTTAAGTACTTTTGTGAACTCATTATTATTCCTCTAGGGTCTTGACCTAGTATATAATAGGCTAAACTATGCGATGTTCAAGCTAACCTGTGTTAGGCTAGACTAAGTTAGGCAAGATTAGGCCACCAAAACGTATAGGTTACGGTAATGTAGCACAACTTTACCACTATTTGAACACTTTTCACAATAAACATCTGTAATTTAACACAGGAACCCTTTTATTACTTTTTCATAAATACTTGTAATATAATATTAGCCTGGGCTATGCGGTCGTAGCCTACCTTCCGTTCACCTCTTCATGACAAAAATAGGCTTAGGCTAATCTAACACTATTTCGCCTTTATCACCTACCATACTTTTCTAAATATAACATTTATATTTGAGAAGTAATTAAAATATTGTATCCCTATGAACACTTTATTGAAAAAAGTTCTTGTCTAGATCGCTATCACGAGTGCTATCACAACGTGACAATCACGTTATTCACGTTAGCATTGTGAATGCCTTTTCTACGGCTCCCCTTTTTTGTTACGACACGTAATCTACTGTCTGTATCTACCAAAGAAGATATTTTTATTACCTTTTAATTTTTACTGTATTTAAATTGTACATGGGTAAAATTGTTATTATTTATTGTAATAGTATTATATGTTTTGTATATTTTAAGGTTTTGTAAGATTATTTGTGTAAATAAAAAGTTACCGAAATGTTGTCCTTTACAATGACCGCAAGCAATGAAATATGCTTTCATATTTTCGATTATGGCTAGACTAAGATAAATAATTTTAATAAAAGTTTTAATTTCTGTCATAAATGTTAATAGTGTTTTAAATTATTTATAATTATTTTATATTAAATATATTTAGAATGAAACATCCTTAATTTGAAAGTTTTTTTGTCTAGGGCTAGCCTACATGATACTTTAATAACCTTTCAATTTTTATTTTAAATATTATTTTATATTGAGTTACACTATATTATTAATATAATTAATTTTAAAAAACCCTTCTCATACAGTAGACTCAACATTTTTAAGCAATGTGGACTAAAGTCGCTTGTGGGGCCCCTCCGGGATTAGGGGCCCTGAAGCTTAAGCTTCATTAGTTTCATAGTAGATCCGCCCCTGGCCAACTTGCGTCATCCTGGCAACAACCTACGACAGCACCTACGACAGGAGAAGACAAGCTACGTCAACCCCACAGTCGCAGAAAAGTTTTGAACATTTCAAAATCCAGCAGTGACCAGGAAAAATGTTACGACTCTTTAGGCAACTTGAGGAGACTACTCACTACCATACAGGCATCACCCCGCGACCATGTGGTGACAGCCTATAGTCGCTGAAAAAATCGCCTAAATGAGACAGGGGCTTTAGTATTTGGCAACCGGTAGATCACGTAGGCCCAGGCAGAATGAGCAAAGGTGTTCAGAAAATCAATTGCACAGACTACCTTTGGTCTCGCCTGGAACAAAGGATACAGTAGATGAGGTTGGAGGAGGTACAAGTGAACCTCCACCTAACCTGAAAGGACAGAGTTGATGGTGGAGGTATTGGGACAGATGTTGCATCTCCTGCAGTTGCAGGGCAAGATACCTGGGGAGGGGGTGGTTTGGTGGGAAGGGATGAGTTAACCAGGGAGTTGCGGAGGGAACACATCAACAAGACCAAAGGTAGAATGAAAACGTCACCTATTCCATTTTTCCAAAGAATCTGTCTGACCAGTTTAGTTACTCCAGCTTTTTGTATCCATCTTCAGTTTAAAGCAGTATATGCAGTTTATTCCCACATAATAAATTAGAAAAGATTGGTTGTCAATTGTACAAATATATTTCAAGATTCCTCATTGAATATCTATAAATTTCTTCCGAACGCTACTAGCCATTAGCAAGACTTCCTTTATTTCACGTCTGCTCCATCATCTCCTGAAAAGTTTTTTTGGTTCAGGCCTTGCAGCAACGTACCACCAGTGCTCCACCACACCCTTGCATTTAATCAAAATTGTAGTTAAAAGGTGAAGAAATAGATATGAGACTCCGCCTGGCAGGAAAGTTAGATTGTTTCTATCAGATGTGGTCTACATTTATAGAATTGCTACAAAGATTGCAAGAGTACCTCAAAAAGGTACTGACGTTGGGCCTTAGTAAAGAGGGATGAAAAACTATCGAGTTGGTAAATTCCTTTTGCGTGATGTATATAATATAGTAACTGGCTTTTCTTTTTTTTTCTTTCTCTTCTTTTTCTTTTCTAGGGTCTATCTCTTAATCCCCTTTCTCTAACTCTTTGACCAAAGGCTTTTTTTTTCTCTTCCCTTTGGCATGCTCTTTCACTTTCACAACTCTTTTCACCTACTTCACTCTCTCTGTTTCTATTCTTTTTCTTTAAAAGCCATATAATTATGGGGTGCAATGATTGTAACAATATATATGTGGTGTACACTGATGTATTTACCTCTATTAAATAAAAAATATTAAAAACAAAAAAAAACAAAAAATAAGGTGAAGAAATAGGTAAAGAATATATCACACTCCATTAATTTAAACTAAATCATGACATTTGTGTGCTTAGAGGTGTTATGAAGTTGTAATCTTAACTGAGTAAGGCTCCACATTTGACAGATGTAATTGGGATAGACCCCCGGGCACTTGTGTTAACCCACTGCCTTGACCCCTGCAAATATTACAATTTTTCTGGAGCTCATCCATTTAGGCACATCCATTTGTACAGCTACACTTACAATGGCCAGATTCTTGTAGCTTCTTCCTTGTGCTGAGACAATCAACAATATGGTTGCTAATTGTGCTGCAGAGTACCCAAAGTTGTATCTCTGAATCTAAAAGACCATCTTCCTTGTATTACAAATCCATATATGCCTGTATTTTGTTATTCTGATCTTGTTATGCTGTCTTATTGTTGCAAGCTACCCATTTACCTAATGAGAATATCTTTACAATTTTATCTTGAGTAAAGAATAGGTTGCCTTAAAAATCAGCATAGATAATTTTTAGTAGAACTACAAGCCCTGGGGGATATATTAAATTAAAACTTCCTATCCATTTTTATTGAAGAGATCATGCGAACAGAGGAATTGAGGCAGAGGAGTTGTGATGTCTGAGATGCCAAAAAGGAGGTATTGTCTGTTTTAAAATGCATTAAAGTAGATATATCTCCTGGGCCTGACCAAATACATCTTTCAACCACGTGGGAAGCTAGCGAGGAAATTGCAGAGGCCTTTACAAAGATAATTGCATTATCTTAAGCCACAGATGAAGTTCTGGAAGACTGGAAGGTGGCTAATGTTGTACCATTATTTAAGAAGGCGCTCAGGGACAAGCCAGGGAACTACAGATGGGTGAGCCTGACATCAGTGGTGGAAACGGTGCTGGAGAGGGTTCTTAGGGACAAGAAGTATCAGCATTTCAATAAGCACAGACTGATGAGGACCAATCAGCATAGCTCTGCACATAAGAAATTGAGTCTCATAAATATGACAGTGTGGCGTCAGCCAATACACGGGCCACTTATGCTCGAACCCTCGTCAGGAGATACGAGGGCGGGCACATGACGTCATGGGCTAGAGGGAGTGTCCTGGTACTTAAGGTCATCTCACCTCGAGACCTTGTAGGTAGTCAACCGGTAGCTGAGCCCGAGAGAACAACCTCGCTCAGCTACAGCAACATTGTTAATATAGTTAGTGCACCAACCTAACATAACGACTGAATAAACAACTGTTTGAACCGGCCTGACGTCTCACCTTTATTCACCACGTTTGGTGTTGCTACATTGGTGACCCCTGACTGTCCAAATTGAAATTTGGATTTTACCTGAAGCACACAGCCTCGGGATACCTGATGTCTGCAGCTGGCTGCTCAGCCCTGCAGAACTACGCTGCCGCCAATCCAGCCCTGCAGTGAGGTATGCCACTACATCTGGGATGCCGCCTCTTCCCCACCAGCTGCTGTTCACCGGAGCTGAGAAGCCGCAGCTGCCGCCGCTCTCCCACTCCTGGCAACGGACCAGGCCCCGCATTCAACCCCCTCACCCCTCCAGGCCCTGCACCGGCCTCACCTCACCTGCACCGTACCGGTCCTCACCGCTCCAGACCCGGCACCGCAACAGGCCACACCGCGGCCACGGCTCCACGTCCTGCACCGCACTTGGCCCCGCCGGCTGCTGCCCAGGGCCTAGCCACCCGATAGGGCGGGCTTACCTGGGGTGACTGCCGAAGATGCCCTTCTGCTCCTCACCGGTCTTGAATCGCTGGACAAGTCAGCTTCAGCCGGCCGTCAAGATGGCCGCCGCACTATCCTGAAACAAGCGGCCGCCAGACTACAAAAATGGCCGGCCGGAAATGAAGCTCGAACTTACCTGTACGCCGTCCACAGCGCCACCTTCCGGACGGATGCCGTCACTGCAGCCTGACCACCGCCACAGCGCTACCTTCCGGCCGGATGCCGTCCCTGCAGCCTGACCACCGGCAACAACGCCACCGTCATATCGCTGCTGTCACTGCAACCTCACTGCCGTCCACAGCGCCACCTTCCGGTCGGATGCAGTCCCTGCAGCCTGACCACCAGCAACAGCGCCTCATTCAGGTCGGAGGCTGTCACTGCAACACTGCACAGCTTTCCTATCCTGCACTATGAACAGTGGACAATTTGAACTTTGGACGCTGATTGCACTGTAATTTGTGTTGTTGCTGTTCATTTTGTGTTTACTGCATCTCCTCGCCTGGTTCAGAAATTGGGTTGTTTATTTTATTTAGTTTTTTTTCCCTCATTGTTGCCGACGTCTCCCAGCTGTTGCTGGGATCCATATTTCACAGGACACTCTCCCTTAGCTGGTCGAGAAGATGCCACTATGTCTCTTCCGTCCGGCGGCTTCTGCATCGGTCTCCTCGCACCCATAGGTACCTCGGGATCGCCCACGCAGAGCGTCACTGCGCCCGTGGGCCCTCCGTCCCGACCCACACCAGGGGTGTCCCAGACCCACATGCAGGAGCCTCCCTCGACCATGCTATTTCTTCCTCTGATTCTGGGGTGTGTCCTGTGGCGTCAGCCTATACACGGGCCACTTATGCTCGAACCCTTGTCAGGAAATACGAGGGCAGGCACGTGATGTAATGGGCTAGAGGGAGTGTCCTGGTACTCTCACCTCGAGACCTTGTAGGTAGTCAACCGGTAGCTGAGCCCGAGAGAACAACCTCGCTCAGCTACAGCAACATTGTTAATATAGTTAGGGCACCAACCTAACGTAACGACTGAATAAACAACTGTTTGAACCGGCCTGACGTCTCACCTTCATTCACCACGTTTGGTGCCGCTACAACAGAGTTTTTTGAGAAGGTCACAAAGAGGTTGTTTTTCTGATTGAAGGCCTGTGACCAGTGGTGTGCTGCAGGCGGTCAGTGCTGAGTCTGCTGCTGTTTACTATACGCATTAACAAGTTGGATGACAATATAGTAAACATTGTGTGTAGGAAGTTAGAGATTACACCAAAATTGGTGGGATGGTAGGCAATGTGGAAGGTTATCTAAATTTACAAGATCTAGATAATTTGGGAAGGTGGGCCAAGGAATAGCAAATTAAATTTAACTATGACAATTGTGAGGCAGTGTGCTTTGGGTGCTTTGGGATTTAAATAGTACATAGCAGAAACCCAGTGGATATTGATAACAGAGAACGGAAGTCCAGGTGCATGATTCCCTAAAAGTTGTGAATCAGTTGGACAGTATGGTCAAGAGGATATTTGGCATGCTTGCTTTCATTTGAAAAAGTATTGCCCAAAACTAAATAAGTCATTGGCGAGACTAAATTTGGAATATTATGTTCAATTCTGTTTGCCCAGCTGCAGGAAAGATGTCAAATTTGGAAATGGTGCAAAAGAGATTCACCAATGTTATCAGAGTTTGCAGAGAGATTGATAGCCTGAGGCGTTTTCTTCTTTGGAGCTTAGGAGGCTGAGGGTGACCTTATCATTAGGGTGTACAAGATCATTAGGCGCACGGATAAAGTAAACACTACCTGTCTTTTTCCCAGGGTAGAGAATCCTAAAACTGGAGGGAATAGGTTTAAGGTGAGAGATGAGAAAGATTTACGAGGCCACTGTTTTCATTCCAATGGTAGTACATATCTGGAGGAAGCTACAGAAGGGCATACACTTATGACTTTTAAAGGACATTTGGAAAGAAATATGGATAGAAATGGTTTTGGGGATATGGACCAAATTCAGGCACAAGGGATTTGTGCAGTATACTAATTTGGACGGCATGGATAAGGTGGGCCGAGGACATGTTTCCTTGCTGTACAGCTCAATGACACTACGTTGAGCTTTAAGTGCAACAAATAAAACAATCTAAAGAAACATTTAAGACAATTGAAATCCAGTATTTCTTAGTATTCATGTATGGCAAAATAAGTTACATTTTAAAAATCATTATCAATTAATGGATATGATTGTTATTGTAAATTTCATAACATTGGACTGTGCCCTGTGTTTCATTATCTGTCTGCCTGCCTGCCTGCCTGCCTGTCTGTCTGTCTGTCTGTCTGTCTGTCTGTCTGTCTGTCTGTCTGTCTGTCTGTCTGTCTGCCTGCCTGTCCTACTAAAACTCATCTTGTTTGTGATTCTATCTGTCTGCGTGTGTGCGTGCCCATGTGCTCCCGGAACTACGCCAAACGGTTAAACTGCACATCTACAGTGTTCCACCCAGTGCAATGAGAGATTTGTAGGGAGGGAGTGGGGGAGGGGAGGAGGATAAATGTTATTTAAACATTGTGTTTAGTGGGGGAGTGGGATAGGTGAGAGGTGAGGACTGGGGGAGCAGGGAGATAGAGGGAGAGGAGGGGGGCAGGGAGGGGAGAGGGGTTATCGAGGGAGGGAGGGAGGGAGGGAGAGTAGAGATGAGGTAGGGAGTGGAGGAGGAGAGGGGAGAAAAGAGGGAGGGTGAGGGGAGGGAGTGTTGGGGAATGAGGGGGAATGGAGGAGGATAGGGGTAGGAAGAGAGATAGCGAGGCACAGTTGGGGAGGGTTGCCGTGACACACGTCACAACGGGGATCTCTGGCGTCATGACGGGAATGTGTCAGCCACACCTGCGCAGTTGGGGGATATGGGTAAGTGGTGGAATATTGCATTTGGGGACCAGCACTCCAATGTGACAGGGACCCAACGGGTTCCACTTGGTCTATATATGGATTGTATTATATATATATATATATATATATATATATATATATATATATATATATATATTAGTGAGTGAGGAGAGAGAGATAGAGAGCGGCAGCGGCAGAGGACGGAGCCGGGCCACGACTATATATATATAAAATGAATGGTTGCCATGTGTTCATCGGTCGCCTGAGCCCTCAGGTGAGAGAACGCGACATAGAAAAATTCTTCAAAGGTTACGGACGCATTCGTGAAATTGACCTGAAGAGAGGCTTTGGATTTGTGGAATTTATATATATATATGTATGTGTGTGTGTGTGTGTGTGTAAATATTACTAAAAATCTTATCTTGTTTGCTTGTTTGTTTTCAAAACACCACAAAAACAGTACAAGATCGTGCTACAATTTTACTCACCATTGTCCTGTGGGGGTGGGCAGTAGCAAGTTTTGTTCAGATTTATGTTATATTTTACAAATTATTCACATTTTAAAATTTAAAAAATCATTTTTCCACTTGCCCTGCACTTCAGCCGCGTTCGATGTCACAATGGGAACCCAACGCGTCACAATGGTAAGATAGCCACCTGATCCGCGCTTGCACAGATGGTCCGCTGTCATCTTGAAATCCCAACGGGTCCGCGCCTGCACAGTTTTCCCACCACCATCTTGAAATCCCAATGAGTCTGTGCCTGCGCAGTTGGCCCACCGCCATCTTGAAATCCTAATGGGTCCGCACCTGCACAGTTTGCCCGCCGCCAACGGAAAGCCGCTGTGTGGAGTCGGGAAAGCCGCTGTGTGGAGTCGGGAAAGCCGTTGTGTGGAGTCAAGAAAGCTGCTATGTGCAGTCGGGAAAGCCGCTTTGTGTAGTCGGGAGGTGCTGTGTGGTGCCACGGCCGGTGGCCACTGAGTGGAGTCCCTCCCCCACGTACACACCCCTTCCCCCTCCGCCCTTCCCCATCCTCCCCACACACACCACTTTTCCCCTCCCCTTCCCCCTCCCCCTCATCCCCACACATCCCCCTCCTCCCACACAGCCCCCCTTTACCCTTCCCCTTCCCCCCTCCCCATACCAACCCCTCCCCCATACCAACCCCTCCCCACACCACCCCTCCTCCCTCACACCACCCCCCCCTCCTCCACACCACACTCCTCCTCCACACACCCCCCTCCCCCACACCTCTTCCACACCATGGTGGAATATTGCATTGGGGAATGGGTTGCATTGGGGGACCAGGCCTCCCGTGTGACTGAGACCTAACGGGTCCCACTTAGTCCAGTACATTACTAAAAATTTCATTGTGTTTGTTTCTATGTCTGTCTGTGTGTCTCTGATGTCCTGAATTATGCTAAACATTATGTTTAGTGGGAGAGTGTGATAAGGGAGAGGTGAGTAATGGGGGTGCAGGCAGATAGAGGAAGAGGAGGGGGTAGGGAGGGAGAGTTTTCGAGGAGGGAGTGAAGGAGGGGAGGAGGAGAGGGTAGGGAAGAGCGAGGGCGAAGAGGAGGGGGAGGGAGTGTATGAGCCGCGCCTACGCTGTTGGGGGCTATGAGTGAGTGGTGGAATATGGTGTTGGGAGAACGGGTGAGTGGTGAAAACTGGTTGCGTTGGGGGAATGGGTGAGTGGTGGAATATTGTGATGGGGGAACAGGGTCCAATGGGTTAGGGGTGTAGGGTGAGAGGGGTTATGGAGGGAGGGAGGAAGTGACTGAGGGTAGGGAGTGACTGATGGTAGGGGAAAGGAGGAGGGAGGAAGTGTAGGAGGGGAGAGAAGAGGGACGGTGAAGAGGAGGAGGAGGGAGTGTTGGGGGTTGAGGGGAATGAGCCGCACCTGCACAGTTGGGGGCTGGGTGAATGGTGGAATATTGCATTGGGGAGAAGGGCGGAGGGGGAAGGGGTGTGTATGTGGGGGGAGGGACTCCACTCAGTGGCCACCGGCCGTGGCACCACACAGCACCTCCTGACTTCACACAGCAGCTTTCCCGACTCCACACAACGGCTTTCCCAACTCCACACAGTTGCTCTTCCGAATTGCAAAAACGATACACGATAGCACTACGATTTTTCGCCACCATTCTCCTGTGCTCAAATGCACGATGTTTTTTCCAATCGATATTATAGTTTCAAAGTTATTAAGGTTTGAAAATCTTAAAAACCGCGCATGCGCAGATTGGTCTTTTCTGTCAGTGTCCGGCACGCAGATTGGTCTCCTGTCCTGTCATTCACCGGTGGCGCCCGCCTCCCCCAACATTGTACGGCCACAGCCAATTAGCCGGAAGCGGCCAGAGGTGACGGCCAGAGCCGCCCACAGCCAGAGCCGCCACGGGCCACTGCCAGAGTCGCTGTGGGCACAGCCAGAGTCGCTGTGGGCACAGCCAGAGCCGCCGCGGGCCACAGCCGCAGCCGCCGCTGCTTCAGGGGAAAGGAGCGGCAACCTTGAGATCCTGCGGAAAAGAAGAGAGAGAGTGGGGAGATTGAGGGGGAGGAGGGGGCTGGGAGGGAGAGGGGGAATGTGGGTGAGGTGAGGAGGGAGAATGGGTGAGAAGGGGAAATAGACAGAGAGGAGGGGGGAGGTAGGGAGTGGGGAATACCTGGTGAGGATATAGTGTGGTGGATTGAGGGAGAGGACAGGGTATGGTGGAAGAGAGTGAAAAATGGAGGTGAGGTGGGAGCGTGGAGAAGAAGGGGGGATAGAGAGAGAGGAGTGGGGGAGGAAGTGGGTGGGGAATAGAGGGATAGGAGGGAGGTAGGGAGAGGAGAGGAGTTATGGAGGGAGGGAGGGATGAAGTGACTGAGGGTGGGGAAAGGAGGGAGAGGCACGCACGGTAGGAAAGGAGTGGCACCCTTGAGATCCTGGGGAGGATAGGAGGGGGAGTGGGGGGATTGTGGGAGAAGAAGGGTTAGGGACGGAGAGTGGGAAAAGTGGGGGAGGTGAGGAGGGGGAATAGAGGGAAAGGAGTGGGGAGGTAGGGAGTGGGGAATAGGGGGAGAGGAGGGCAGTGGGGGACGTAAGGAGGGATAATGGGGGGGCTAGGGGGAGGTGAGGAGTGGGGTGTAGAGGAATGGGAGGGGGTAGGGAGGGGAGAGGAGTTATGGAGGGAGGGAGTGACTGAGGGTAGGGGAAAAGAGAGGGAGGGAGAGGTGAGGGAGGGATTGAGGGGAGGAGGAGAGGAGGAGAGGGTAAAGAAGAGAGAGGATGAAGAGGAGGGGTAGGGAGTGCTGGGAGATGGGGGGAAATGAGCCGCGCCTGTGCAGTGGGAGCTATATGTGGTGGAATATTGTATTGGGGAATGGGTGCATTGGGGGACCAGGCCTCCAATGTGAAAGGGACCCAACGGGTGCCACTTAGTCTAGTATATATTGATAAAACTTTCATCTTGTTTGTGCTCGAAATTCTGCAAAAACGGTAGTCAATGGCGTTACAATTTTAGGCCCACCTTACTCACCATTGTCCTATGATGTGCCATAGCAAGTTTTGTTCAGATTGATATTATATTTTACAAGTTATTGACATTTAAAACTTAAATTAACTTGAAACAGCGCCCCCACTTGCCGGCAGCACCTGTGTAGTTGGGGGAGATCCGTAAGCCACGTCACAATTAACAATGGCACTGGTGATGTGGCAGCGGCGCAAAATTACGCCGTCTCCCTGCACCTGCGCTGTTGGGGCCTTTGCAGATTTTCAGATCGCCAGTTTCCCAATGTTCCATTGAATAGCCAGTCAATAAATGAAAACCTGCTTTTGATATTGTGCTCAGTAATTCATTTTCAGATCAAAGCCTAGAAATCACTGCAGGCAAATGCTTAACATGTTTAAATGGTATTTCTTTATCCATTATTATTTGAGTAAAAGCCAATGTGAAATAATTACATGGTGGACTGGGAGCCATTCGTCCAGAAACCGCAAGCAGTTACTTCTAGATTCAATAATTTTTTGTGATAAACTATATAAAAAGAGTTAAGAAAAACTGTTTTGATATTAATAGACTGTCCCACATATGTAACTCACAGTGATCAGCCCAGTTTTATGGATATAACAAAAATTAATGATTTTGCCTATTTATGTTTTGCCACCATTTTGGGCACTTTATTTTGGGCATTTTATTTTGGGCATATTATTTAAAAAACGCTTGCATTTGTATTCCTTGAATTAGGCTTAATTTGTACATAATACCTGATTTTCTGATTACAGGATTTTAAGTCAATATGGTAGTAAATTCTGAGGTAGGGAATCACAGTATCCCTTTCTCAAAAGTTAAAAAGGAGCAGTTCCGTTCAAAAAATAATCATTGTCCGTTTTTCTTGCAAATCCCTTTGATTTTTCTAATTAGGTTTCCAATCCATGACAGAACAACATAGTTCCAAGTGTGAATGTTACCCTTCTCTAGCCCACTTAACCTATACAGATATAGTTGACTGCAACATATTTCTCCACGCTCTGCTATATAAATTGACATTGTACCTGCTCTTGCTTATGTTCTTTATTATTAAATTAAACTCAGTGCAGGGATTCTGTCCCTGTACCTAATTTGTTAAATTTGGATTTTACCCATCCCCTTCTTTCTCATGCATTTGTTGCCTCTGAACTCAGTAAAATTAACATCTACTTGCCTTTGAGGGAAAATATCTAGTTCTTCACAATTTTTAATTTATTTTTCCTCTAAACACCTATAGGACAGTGACCCCCACCTCCAAACTCTGCCCCTGCCAGGATCAATTTGTCAAACCTTTCATCATTGCTGTAATCTGATAACTCAGTGCAATGGGTTATTATTTCCTTAATTATTTCCTTAATGTGTTTTATATCATTGCTCCCATCTTTAATTATCTTATAATGTTGTGTTATCTTAAAAGTACTATATAAGTACAAGTCTTTGCAGCTATAGGTTAGAAGTTGGGTCCCCAGTATGGCAATATATTGACGCAAGATGGAAATCAGGCTTTTTCTAGCTTGAAAGAAATTGAAAGAACCCAGCTACAATTAATTTGACAAGTGCAAGTGATCAAGCATAATGAAGAAGCAGAGCGTGTGAGTAGTGGCAAGCCACCTTTGTAATTCAAGGGATTTTCTTATGGTCCACAACCACCTGAACTTTGAGGAACGGGATTTATTTAATATTAATGAAAAGTCAGGATGATTAATGAGAGTTCTAACAGGTAAAGGAGCCCAGTTAATCGCGACCTCCATTTGTTGGAATGGCAGAAATGCATGCAAATTGTTGTATAGCTTTCATTATTTTTCTCCTCTGCAACACCAGTGCTCAGATGAAAAGTTATCAAGGCACCTTGTCTTTGGCTGCTGTTGCTGCAAGATGTTGGGGACATTAAATTGTTATTTCAGGTGAAAGAGTCTGTGTTTGCTGTAGGAATGGAAGCTCTTCATCTTATTAGACTTAGACATCATCTGCTTCTAGCAGTTTAAGCTTTGTGTGAAAGTGATTCTTAGCCTCCGCGGCCCTGAGAAACCCCGAAATTCTGACAAATCTATTGGCACTCTTGGTAATGTGTTTGAGTACATCGAGCAGTTGTGCAAATTGACGGTATCCTGGTAAAATGGGTATTAGGCCATTGTGTTATAAAGAAATGCACAACAAATTCAGTGTTTAAAAACCGCCAACATCACTGCTGCTCACGGACAGAGAGAGGATACAAATGTTTTTTGTTGCTGACCTGCGAAAGAGCAGCGTGCCGGCAGATTGAGGTCAAGTCCCAGCCCGCGACCGCCCGGGGCTGGAGGATGACTGAGCGCTCTGAACCCGAGCACCAAGGGACACTCAGACACCCCCCGTGTAAGTGGCGGAAGGAGCGAATCTCTCGGGACAGCCCCCATTCTCCCCCCGGAAAAGCCATATAGGGGGCGCAGGAGGAGGGAGATGGCAGCCCTGCCGGCAGTCTGTTCGTTTTTTTCATCCTTTTTGTTATTTTTAGCGTTTGTTTAAAGTTTATTTTAATGTTCTTCTGTTTGTTTAATGTGGGGGGGGGGGGGAGGGCAAAACTTTTTTTTTTTTTTTCAGGTTCTTACCTTCCCGGAGAGGTGATCAAGTTTAGGATCACATTCTCCGGGCTCTGCGGCCTACCGTCACTGGAGCTGGAATCCATCTCGGACTATCGTGAGCCCCACCGCGAGAGAGAGAGAGGAGAGAGAGAGAGAGAGAGAGAGAGAGAGAGAGAGAGAGAGAGAGAGAGAGAGAGAGAGAGGTCGTGTTTTCTTCTCAGCTCTGCAGTTGAGAAGGATTGGAGCAGCCTTTCCAGGATTTTGCCGTTGGAGAGGGCACAGACCCAGGGGGGCTTCATAGTTCAACTTATTGTTGGGCTGTTGAAGCTTTTCTCTGGTCTGGGGAGCCTCCATCTGTGTGAAGATTCCTGAGTTTCTCCACATTGTCGAGGGTGCGGTTGGTGTTGGCGGATTGCCAAGAGTGCCTGTGATCTCAGTGGGCTGAAGTTGTGCGGTGTCTTTGTCGTTTTTGGCTCCGCTTCTCTGCCCTAAAGTCATTTTGCTCAGTGCGGCTGCCTGGCTTAATGTGAAGAAGGTACTTTTGCGTCCAGCGCGACTGGGATCGAGTTTCCCGTAAGCTGCTCTTGGCTGTGGACGAACCTGGGGACTTTCCTGCTTCAGCTGGAGGTTTCTGTTTTCTGCTGCCTGTCTTTGACTGTGACTGTCTCTGGGACTTAACTTGGAGCTGTGCTGCTGAGGGGCTTGGAGCTGGTTTGTGCCTCTGTGAGGATGGCGATGGAAGGGGCGCGGCCGAAGGTCCGGACCTACGCAGCGACGGCATCAGTGGCGGGTGCGAGGCCATCTGAGCTTGAGCCTCATGTTGACTTGGATGGGGACAGTTTTGGTATTTCTGTTCAAACTGGGCCTATGATGTCTAGGGGGGTAATTACGAAGGCCATGAATGAACTTCTTGGGAGGGGGGCTATTGTCTCTTCTGAGCTCGAAAGGGGAAAGGTGGAGATGATACTTAAGACCCGGGAGTGTGTGGCCCGAGCGTTGGAGGAGGGGATCTCAGTGGGGGGGGGTCCACGTACAGGTGGATCCGTGGGTATCCAGGGTGAGACCGGTTCTCCTGCGGAGCTGCCCCACTTATTTTTCGGATGCAGTGCTTATTCCACACCTGTCCAAGTTCGGGGAGGTGCGGTCTAAATGTTTTCGTCTCTTGCATCCCGGGGGGGACCCGGAGGAAAAAGGGGTCTTCAGTTTCAAGAGGAGGGTGTTCATGAAGGTGGGTGAGGGGGATGGTGCCGAGGGGAGTTTTGAGGTGGTGCATAAGGGTGTACCCAGAACCGTGCGTTGGAGTTGGGGAAAGGCACGGTGTCATGCGTGCGGCGAATTTGGACATCTCCGTAGGGAGTGTCTTTTTCGCGGGGGCACTGCTAGAGGTTCTAGTGCAGTGGCCCAGGAAAGCGCTGCTGGCCCATCTGGGGTGGCTGGTCAAACCTCAGCGGCGCGGGGTGGTACTGCTGACCCGGCTGAGGTTGCCAGTTCTGCCTTGGTGACCCGGGGCGGCAGTGCTAAGCCTTCTGGGTCCAGAGGTTCCGCTTTGGGGACCCTGGGCAGTGAGAGCCCAAGCCCCCCACGTCCCCTACGTCTTGCGCCTGTGGCGGTGGATGGAGGTGGGGCGCAGGAGGAGGGGAGTGTTGAGGGGGGGTTTTGGGAGAAGCAGGGGAAGCATAATAAGAAGAAGGAGAGGGATAGGGCTGCCCGAGCGAAGAAAGTGCAATCGGGTGAGTTTAGTTCCAGTGTGGTGCAGACTGCACCTGCTGGGGCCCAGGGGGGAGTTGTGGTGGCTCGGAAGGGGGGAAAGAAGTCTAAACGTGTGGGTGGCAAAGTGGTTGGGGGTAATGTGGAGGCGGATGACCCTTCCCTTATGGAGGTTACCGCACCTCCGCATGCGAGTGGGACTAAAAGGTGGCATTTGCCTGGTGAAGAGGAGGAAGGGCGTGGGTCCAGAGCGAAGGGGATGTCTTTCTCCGGGCTTTCCACCACTGAGGTGGCTGAAAGTGGTCTTGACCCGGTGTCTTCTGGGTCGGTGGTTGGGCCTTCTCTTCATGGATCTACAGCGGGTGTCACCGGACTGGGTGCTGAAGTTGATTCCGGTGGAGTTGTGTCCACTGGGCGGGAGTCTGTCCCTTCATCTCAGGGGCCCTCTGAGGGAGTTATCTCGGCGGATGCTGTGGTTAGCTCCCTTGGGTGTGTACCCTCTGGGTCGGATGAGGTCCCCTCGTTTCAGAGGCCTACTGAGGGTGCTAGCACGGTAGGTGACGTGGTTGGCTCCTCTGGTAGTGTGCCCTCTGTGACGGGGGATGTGCAGAGTCAGGCTGAGGGGGGAGTTTCGGGGGTGTTGTCGTTCAAGTCTGTGCTCCATATCAGTGCCAGTGGAGGTGCTGGGGGGCGGGATGCCTCACCGGATGAGTTGTCTGGGGTGAGGTTAATGGCAGGTGGTGATTCTCTGGGTGATGCCTGTGGAGAGGGCACTCTGGATGATGTGGAGGTCAGGGCTGTTATGGGACGTGGTCCTCTTTCAGACTCCGAGGGTGCCAGTGTTCCACAGGCCCTGGGGATGCCTCTTGTTGTTGCTTCCCCAGGCCCAGAGGAGGAGGGTGATGGTAGCGTGCAGGAGCCCAGCCATTCAGAGGGCTGCGAGTCTCAGGTAGGGGTGTTGGGACCCACCCCCAGCATTGATCCGGGTGGTCGTGTCATGGCTGTGGAGGAGGATAGCGATGCGGCCAGTGGGGGGGGCTCAGAGTGTGATGTGTCAGACAGTTCTGGTCTTTCTGAGGTTGTTGATTCAGGTGCGAGCGGGTTGGCTGAGAGCCCAGACTCCAAGGCCGTGTCTGAGGCGAAGCTTATTGTTGAGGTGCGAGAGTTCTTAAAAATAAGTCGTGCTCCCAAAACATTATGGTGGGCCGTTACAAGGAGATGGGAGGATTGGCTAGATGTGCGGGAGAGTCTCGAGGCTATCCTTAGTAACAAGGATAGTGGTCTTTCTGACTCGGATTTGGGGCAGTTTTGGGGTTTGTTGAAGGTCCTCAGAAAAGGACCTCCTGTGACTACAGGGAGTGTGAGGGTCACAATCTAATGTGTCTACACATTCACAGTAGCTACATTAAATTTAAATGGGAGTAGAGCGAGTTTTCGAAGATTTCAGCTCTTATCAGCCCTAAGGGAGGGGAGATTTGCAGTTTGTTATCTGCAAGAGACACATACCGTTGCTAGTGATGAACCTACCTGGCAACTGGAGTGGGAAGGGAGGGTTTATATGAGCCATCTCAGCTCAAATTCGAGTGGGGTGGCTTTTCTGTTGGCCCCAAATTTTCTGCCAAGCATTTTAAAAGTGCAGGAAGTGGTGCCAGGACGTTTGCTCCATCTGGCCGTGAGCCTGGATGGCATGCCGTTGCATTTCATTAACGTGTATGCCCCTAGCTCCGGCACGATGCAGGCCGGCCTGCTTCGGGAGGTGAATGCTCTGTTGGGCACTATTGATAGGGGAGAGTGTGTCTTCCTTGGTGGGGACTTTAATTGCACACTTGAGGTGCGGGACCGTTCTGGTACTCAGTGTGCGCCTGCTGTAGCGAAGAAGCTGAGAGGCTTGATTGACTCCTTTGAGTTGGTTGATGTTTGGAGGGACCTTCACCCTGATTCCACTGCTTTTTCGCGGAGGTCTGAGGGCGGTGGTTCCCGCATTGATCGGTTTTATATTTCCCGAGCGTTTGTTTCCCGTGTCTCAGCGGCCTCAATGCGGCTGGTGCCGTGCTCGGACCATTGTCTGGTGCGTGTGGATTTCAATCCAGCGTGCGCTCGGGCTGGGTCCGCGTACTGGCACTTTAACAACAGGCTGCTGGAGGACCGGTGTTTCCGGGAGTCATTCACTCGGTTTTGGGTGAAGTGGAGAGAGAGGCAGAGGTGCTTCTCTTCCCTTAGGCAGTGGTGGGATGTGGGTAAAGCTCACATCCGTCTCTTTTGTAAGGAATATACATGGGGGTCGACTGGGAGGCGGGACTCAGCGGTCGAGAAGCTGGAGAGGGAGATACAGGACGCTGAGTCTCGCCTGGGTCAGTTTGGTGAAGACTCCAGCGAATGGGGAGAGTTTCAGAGGAAGAAGGAGGTTTTGAGGAGTCTGCTGCTTGAGCGATCTCGAGGCGCTTATGTGAGGTCTCGGGTCCAGATGCTGCACGAGCTGGACCGAGCGTCGCCTTTCTTTTTCTCTTTGGAGAAGGGGCGGGGAGCTCGAAAACAGCTCGTGGAGTTGCTTGCAGATGACGGCTCCTCTGTCACTGATCCAGAGAGGATTAATGCCTTGGTTAGGTCCTTTTATGGGACCCTGTTCTCTGCGGAAGGATTCAGTGTGGAGGCTCAGCAAGATCTGTGGGAGGGTCTACCGACCGTAGATAGGGGGGAGGCTGATCTTCTTGATGGCCCCTTATCTTTGGAGGAGTTGACTCGCGCCTTGCACCAGCTCAGGAGGGGTAAGTCCCCCGGGCTGGATGGGTTGACGGTGGAGTTTGTTAGAGCATTCTGGGACGTCCTAGGGGGTGACTATATGTTGGTTTTGGGGGAGAGCCTGGCGACTGGAGTGATGCCTCTCTCGTGGCGTAGGACGGTTGTTGTCTTGCTGCCTAAGAAGGGCGAACTCCGTTTGTTGAAGAACTGGCGTCCAGTCTCTCTCCTTTGCACAGAATATAAAATTTTTGCACGGGCAATGGCAAATCGCCTGGGCTCCGTGCTGCATCAAGTGATTCATCCTGATCAATCTTATACAGTCCCTGGCCGGTCCATCCAGGATAACATCCACCTGGTTAGGGACCTGATTCATTTAGTCCAGGGTACTGGTGAGTCAGCTGCTTTTCTGTCTCTTGATCAGGAGAAGGCTTTTGATAGGGTAGAGCATGAATACCTATTTGGGACGTTGCAAGCGTTTGGGTTTGGACCACACTTCGTGGCCCGGGTCCGGCTTTTGTACGCTGCTGCGGAGTGTCTTGTAAAGGTTAATGGCGCGGTGCTATCTCCTTTTCATTTTGGGAGGGGGGTCCGCCAGGGGTGCCCTATGTCGGGCCAGTTGTATTCGGTCTGTGTGGAGCCGTTCCTGTGTCTTCTTCGGAGGAGGTTGACAGGCCTGGCCCTACCTGGCCCGCGGGTTGAGGTGATTCTATCGGCGTATGCCGATGACGTACTTCTTATGTTCACTGATCCTGGTGACCTGCGGAGGATGCGTGACTGCCAGGAGATATTCTCGGCTGCATCTTCTGCTAGGATTAACTGGAGTAAGTGCTCTGGACTTTTGGTGGGTCAGTGGCGGGTAGACTCCCTGCCGGAGGAGATGGCATTGTATGCGTGGAGTACCACGCACCTCCTCTATCTGGGGGTGTACCTGAGTCCCACTGAGGATGTTTGGCCGGCAAACTGGCAAGAGTTGGAGACGAAGGTGGTTGCTCGGCTGGGGCGCTGGTCAGGCCTGCTTGGAGTTCTCTCCTTTCGGGGGAGGGTGCTGGTCATAAACCAGCTGGTGGCCTCTATGTTATGGTACCGGCTGGCTACTCTTGTCCCGCCCTCTATATTTGTAACTGCTATACAGAAGAAGCTGGTGGATTTCTTTTGGGGAAATAGGAAGCATTGGATTTCCGCGGCGGTCCTGAGTCTTCCGTTAGAGGAGGGCGGCCAGTCCTTGGTGTGCGTGCGCACCCAGGTGGCGGCTCTCCGTCTCAGGACTCTGCGGAGATACATGTATGTAGAGAACCCTCCCAGATGGCACGCTCTGGCCACGTATTTTTTTCGTCAGGGTCGTTGCCTAAGGGGGGTCTCGCGGCTCCCGGTGGCGGGTGTCAGTCGACCCGCTCTAAGGGGCTTGCCTGTTTTCTATAGGGATGTGTTAAGAGTGAGGAATTTGGTGGTGTTCAGCCAGAGTGTTGTTCCACGAGGAGAGGGGGATGTTGTGGCTGCGGGTGTGGCTGGTCCTCATCCTGTCATGGTGGTTGTCGAGGAGAGGCGCGAGCCTAGAGTGGTTCAGATAGAGCTTACCCCTGCTCCGTCAGATCTGCTCATCGGGCCTAGGCTTCGGGATATTTCTCGGCCTCCGGCTCCGCATAATCTGAGCTGCCTTTCTGAGATGACCAGCATGCCATTTTGTGATGCAAGGAGACGCGCACTGTACAGGATGCTCCTGCACATTCTGAACCACCGTGCCTTCGTCTCCCGTCCTGACTCACCATGGAGGACGGTGTTACCATCCGAAGGCGGCGGGGGGCCCCAGTGGGGGTCCTTCTACAAGGGAGTTGTACCCCTTTATATTGGGGACCTGGGGTGGAGAGTGCTGCATGGAGCGGTGGTTTGTAATAAACTTTTGAGTCGGTTCACGGGCTCGTCTGCCGCATGTATTTTCTGCGGAGAGGAGGAGACCGTATTCCATGTGTATGTGGAGTGTGTGAGGTTACTGCCCCTGTACCAATATCTGAAGGGGTTGTTCCTCAAGTTCTGGCTGCATTTTAGCCCCACAATCCTGGTGTTTGGACACAAGGCGGGGAGTGGGGAGAGCCGAGTGTGGGGGGGGGACTTACCTGTCGGTTTGCTCCTTGGCCTGGCCAAGATGGCCATTCGTGGGTCCAGGCAGCGGGCGGTCGACGGTCTGGCGAGAGTCGGCTGCCTGCCCCTCTTTCGGGCCTACGTCCGTGCACGTGTGTCCCTGGAGAGGGAACACGCGGTGTTCACGGGGACTCTGGAGGCCTTCCGTCAGCGCTGGTCGCCGCGTGGGGTTGAGGCGATTATAAATGAATGTACTGCTGTACTACAATGATCTGTTCATTATAGTGTGATTTTTGATTGTGTTTTGATGTGTTGTATTTTATGATTTGTGTTGAATAAAGTTTTTGAAATGGAAAAAAAAAAAAAAAAAAAAAAAAAAAAAAGAGAGAGAGAGAGAGAGAGAGGGGAGAGAGGAGAGAAGAGAGAGAGGAGGGGGGGAGAGAGGAGGGGGGAGAGAGGAGGGGGGAGAGAGGAGGGGGGGAGAGGGGGGAGAGGGGGGGAGAAAGAGGGGGGGAGAAAGAGGGGGGGAGAGAGAGAGAGGAGGGGGGAGAGAGAGGGAGAGAAGTGGGGTAAGGCGGCAGCTCGCTGGGGCCCGAGCAAGGCCCGGAGCGAGGCCCGGAGCGCGCTATAGGATCTATGCTGAGGACTGCCAAAAGCTACAGTGGAAGGAGAAGGGGTCGTTCCCTGTGCTGGGTAGAGAGGAGAGTGGAGAGAGGGAGGGAGGAGAGGGGAGGGGGTGAGAAGAGGAAGGGGGGAGGTGGAGAGGAGGCGGGCGAGTGAGTGGGCTGCAAAAAGCAGACAGAGATAGAACCAGCCTGACTCTCTGGAAACCCACAGCTGGAGTGAGCGGGCGGGGGAGGGGCATGGCTTCACAAGCTGCACCGGCAGCGAGGGGAAAGCTCTTCAGCGCGTGAGTGCCAGTGAGCTCGGGATCTGCAGAACTTTCTCGTTCTTTCTGCGCCTTTTGAAGAATGGGGGGGTGGGGGGGGTAACATAACTCGTGGAAAACTGCGCATGTGCGTTGACAGCAGCTGCATTAATCGAGAGCGGTGGGGGGGGGGCACGAGCGAGGTGGGCCATGAGGAAAGGCATTGTGAGGTCAGCAGCTGGGCAGCCGTTATATATTTTTTTAATGTCAGTTTCGTGATACATTTCAGTAAATAACTCGTGAAATAATTAAGCAAAGTTACAGAGAAGTGGATTTTTGAAATCATAATGTAAATGTCTACCAGAATATGTAAAAATGTCACCGTTATTGTAACGTCAGCAGCTGGGCAGATTTTAAGAGGTCAGATTGGTCAACAATTGGTGGAGGGGAGGAGGAGATTGAGGGTGGGTGAGGGGGGGAAGGTGGGGAGGAGGGGAGAGGGAGAGGGGGAGAAAGGGGAGGAGAGAGAGGGGGATGAGGGGGTGGATGAGGGGGGGGATGAGGGGAGGGGGGAGAGATGGGGGGAAGGGAGGGTGTGGAGGGAAGGGGGTAGGGGAGGGTGTGGATGGTAGGGGGGTTTAGGGGAGGGAGGGAGGAGAGAAAGAGGGGGGAGAGCGAGAGGGGGGAGAGCGAGAGGGGGGAGAGCGAGAGGGGGATAGTGAGAGGGAGGAGAGAGGGGGAGAGGGGGCAAGAGAGAGAGGGGGAGAGAGAGAGAGAGAGGGGGCAGAGAGAGGGGGAGTGAGGGGGAAGAGAGAGGGGGAGAGAGTGGTGGGGAGAGAGAGAGATGTTATACCATCAGGCGGGGGAGACGGAGAGGAATCAGAAGCAAGCTTGTGGCCGTTGACTGGCTGTGACCTCCGGTGACCTCCCGATCTGCAGATTCTTTCTGTGCATTTTGAAGAACGAGGGGGTGGGGGAGGGTGGTAACCTACCTCGTGGAAAACTGCACATGTGCATTGACAGCAGCTGCATTAATCCAGAGCAGGGGGGGCCACGAGTAAAGGCATTTTGAGGTCAGCGACTAGGCAACCGTTTATTTTTTTTAAATGTCAGTTTAGTGATAAATTTTAGTAAATATCTTGGGGAAATAATTGACCAAATTTATAGAGGATTGGACTTTTGAAATCATAAGGAAAATGTCTACCAGAAGATTTAAAAATGTCACTGTTATTGTAACGTCAGCAGCTGGGCAGTGGTCAGATTTTAAAAAATGGTCAGATTGGTCAACAATTTTAATTAAAAAGTCGGGAAAATAATGTACGAAATGTACAGAGGAAATCACAAGGAGAATCTCTACTGAAATATGTAAAGATTTCCCCGTTTCGGCATCTGACTTTCCAGGAGATATGCTTCAAAGACAAAATGACTCACACACACACATACACAGATACTAGACCAAGTGCGACCCGTTGGGTCCCGTCCTCTCAACGCGCGTTTGCGGGAGGGGGGGCATTCGGCGTCACACACACTAACCACCCCCTCCACACACACTAACCCCCCCTTGATATATGTACATTATTAATTTGCTACTTTTATATGATCCCCTGCCCTATCCACTCACGCAAAACCCCCAACTGCGCGGGCACGACTAGAGAGGGAGGGGGGGTGGAGGGGGCCTGCGGCGTCACAATCACGCAGGGGGGAGGGGGAGGGGGATGGGAGAGGGGGGAGAGAGGAGGGGGAAGAGAGGGGTAGGGGAAGGGGGGGTGGGAGGGGGGGAAAGGGGGAAGAGTGGGGAAGGAGGGAGGGGGAGAGAGGTGAGACAGTGCGGAGGGAGGGGTAGGGGAAAGGGGAAAGGGGGGAGAGTGGGGAGGGAGGGGGAGAGGGGTAGGGAGGGAGGGGGAGGGGGATAAGGGGGATGGAGGGGGAAGAGTGGGGAGGGAGGGGCAGAGGGGGAGGAAGGAGAGGGAGGAGAGGGGTTGGGGAGTGAGGGAGAAGGGTAGGGGTAGCGGAGGGAGGGGGGAGTGTGGGGAGGGAGGGGGAGAGGGGTAGGGAGGGGGGGAGGGTTAGGAGGGAGGGAAGTGGAGAGGGGGAGTGGGTGGAGTGAGAGGGGGAAGGGGTAGGGAGGAGGGGGGTGTGGGAGAGAGGAGGGGGTAGAGGGAGAACGTGAGGGGGGCAGCGGGGGCGCGTCATCAGAGGTGAGGGCTGGTTCTTGAATGCAACAATCACTCGCTCCCTCACTGCAAGAAGATAGCGTGGTTTTTTTCAAAGGTCTTGCGAGCGAGTTCTTCAAAAGCAAGCCGGTGACCTCCGATGACCTCTGGTGGGCTGTGAATAGTGGAGAGAGAGAGAGAGAGAACAGGGCCCGAATCTCTGGAAACCCGGAGCACTTAGCAACTGGAGGGAGGGGGCGGGGAGCGGCGTGGCTTCACAAGCTGCGAGAGGGACACAGAGAGGGAGAGGGAGGGAGCGAGAGGCAGAGAGAGCAAAATGCAAGCGTGCGTCAACCGCCGAAATGTTCAGAATGTTCTGGAAATGAAGCGCGCGTGTCTCATGCACGAAACCTGTCGGCAGCTCTATGGAATTCGAGGGGAGGAGCCTGTTCAACACACTAACCACCTGCCTCCACAAACAACGGGTCCCTCCTAATCTAAGCTGTCAAAAAGAAATAAACAATGCTTTAATCCACAGTGGGGGGGGGCGGGGCCAGGAGGCAGGTGGGCCTTGAGCAAGGGTATTGTGACCTCAGCCACTGGCAAGTGGCGATATTTGAAAAATTGAACAGTTTTAGTGCAAATATCAGGAAATAATTGACCAAGTTTACAGAGAAGTGGATTTCTAAAATCATAAGGTAAATCGCTACTGAAATATGTAAAAAGTTCCTGTTTTGACGTCTGATTTTCGAGGAGATACGTTTCAAAGGCAAAATGACACACACACGCAGTTTTAAAAGTATAATAGATATGATATGAGATAGATAGATAGATAGATAGATAGATAGATAGATAGATAGATAGATAGATAGATAGATAGATAGATAGATAGATAGATAGATAGATAGATAGATAGACATATAAATAGATAGATATGATATGATGAGCCAATCTCAGGCAGTGGGACGAGTGTAGAAAGTAGCATCTTGGGCGGGATGGACATTAGGACAAAAAGCCCAGTTTCCATGTTGTATGATGTTATGACTATAACTATGACACTCAGCAGGGCAAGGCAGCACTGTTGGAAAAGGACCAGAGTTAATATCTCAGGTTAAAGACCCTTTGTCAAAACTGGGAAAGAGAGAAAAAACATTTTTTTATGGTTGCAGAGAAGACGCAGGAAGAGATAGAGAGCACAATGAGAACAGCCAAAGTTGCCATGGGGATAAACAGTAGATGGCATCATCAAGATGACAGATGAATAAAGGGGTTATTAAAGGAAGAGAAAGGACACAAATGAAAGAAACAAAAGCTGCGAAATCAGAGTATTAGGAAATGCCCAGCAGATCAGTTTTTTTTAAATATTATTATTTAATAGAGGTAAATTCATCAGTCTACATCACATATATATTGTTACAATCATTGTACCACTTAATTTTAAGGCTTTTAAAGAAAAAGAATAGCAACAGAGAGAATGGAGTAGGGGAAAAGAGTTGTGAAAGTGAAAAAGCGTGCCAAAGGGAAGAAAAAAAAACAATGGTCAAGGAGTTAGAGAAAGGGGATTAAGAGATAGACCCTAGAAAAGAGAAAAAAGAAAAGAGAAAGAGGAAAAAAAGAAAGAAAAGCCAGTTACTATATTATATACATCACGCAAAAGGAATTTACCCACTTAATAGTTTTTCATCCCCCTTTACTAAGGCCCAACGTCAGTACCTTTTTGAGGTAGTCTTGCACCCTAAATTTGTAGCAAATCTATAAATGCAGACCACGTCTGATAGAAACTATCTGTTTTTCAGATCAGTTTCTAATAGAAAGAGAAGAAACTGAGGCAAGTTGTCATCAAGTTTTATACTAGACACTAACGGCCTCCTGCCTTTCATATCCACTAGATAAAATAGTAAGATTAAATGAGAACTTACCAGTTTGAAGATTGATCTTTATTTTATGCGGAGTTACGATGAGGGATTACGTGAAGAGCCTGCCAGCCCGCATGCACATCAATCTTCAAAGCAGCGGTGTAAAATCACAGATAACAGTTGTTGAACTGAATATAGTAAGATTCGAGAAACTAGAACTACCAGCTGACCTTTATGAGAGAGGGTTGGGAGTGGAGGGCACGTAATCCCTCATCGTAACTCCTCATAAAATAAAGATCAAACTTCAAACTGGTAAGTTCTCTTTTAATCTTACTATTTACTTCGGAGTCACGTGAGTGACTACATGAAGATTTTAAAGCTCTGTGATTTCATGCCGTGGCACGAGTACACCCAACACAACTGCATCAGTTGACCACAGATGAGTGAACATAAAAAAGGCATTCAGACATGACAGATTTAAAACATGCTGATGCTTTTAAATGTACAAATAATAATAGTAACCTCTTTCATCCAGGAGGAAACTATAAAACAGAACCTAAAATAGAGTTGGCAAATACCCCCGGTCTGGTAATGGGTTAGTTATGAAGTGTTTGGAAAGGTACATTCGTATGTCGATGTGGGATGTGGTCCAATGGAACGTCCATAAACCTTGCTGCTGATGTTGTTGCAGCCCTGGTGGAGTGAGATTTGAGAGTGTCAGTGTTCACTCCTGCATAAGCCAGAGATTTGTTTTAACCACCTGGAGATGGTCTGTACTGATACCTTTTTTATGAGGTTTTATGTAACTAACAACATAGCTAGCTCAGAGCCTCCAAGGTTCTTGGTGACCTTAACATACTGTTGTAGATGTGTGACCACACACAACCGAAGGTCCATAAGGTATACCAAAACCTCTAGTTTGAATCTGATGCCCCTGGTCTGCTCTGCTTGACTGTCATAACATAAATGTTATTTTTGCCTTCATACATCCGAATGGGAGGACTTATGCAACCTGAACCAGGAGCTGCCTCAGGCATATGTGCATGTATTTTAGCACCATCTCCATCACTACGTTCAAACGAGTGGGAAGAATTGCAACCCTGAACCAGGCGTTGCTTCAGGCTCATGTGCATACTTCTGTAGCACCCTCTTCACCACTCCACTCATTTGAGTGAGAGGAAATTTGCAACCTGACATGCCTTAAGACGGAGCATTCTTTGACTGTGACGAGTCCCACTCTTGTCTGACATAGATGCCCAAGACTTGGCACTCACCCTGAGTTGGGGTTGTCAGGTTGCTTCCTTCTGCAGCCGCCAGGACTAGCTGTGCGAATCGATGATCTGTTGGTAGCCTCATTTACCAAACAGGCTGCACATGCTAGTGACTCCGAGTCCTGCTCCTTTCAAATGTTATATTCGGGTTCCTACCATTGTAGTATATAGGAAAGGACTGGAGCATCTCTGGCCCCATATGCCAGATATAGTGGGAGAAATGCTGGAAAAACCCTGCCAGTTATTTGTCATGGGCAAAAACATGTACATGAATGAAAACGCCCATCCCAGTTAAATTAGAGATTTGATCACTTTATTGATATGAATAAAGTCGGCGTCTTGGGGAAGAATCTTCCACAGTCCCAGTCATATTATAAAAGAATACACTATAACTGGTCCGCACAACCCATGTTTTGGAAGAACCAGACCCAAGTACCTGCATAGTTACCGGTGGTCTAGAGGTAAGGCCAAAGGCCCCTGATGTAGGTTCTATTCCCGTCCTTGAATTGGAGAGTAGAACTGCTGGCGTGCGTGGATTGCACATATTCCCTGAAAGCCGGCTTAGGCCTAGGCCTGAAGACCTCGACCCAGAGAATCAGCTGTCAAGCTGCTATCAGCTTCAGTGAACTGCTTACTGCCATTGGAGGCGTAAGGGTGTTATTGCCGCTAGCAACGGGATGGGAACTCTGCCCCCCCCCCCCGGATATTCTGGAACCTTACTCATGAATTGCAGTATGTCCCATGGACATACTTCCGGGGTTGGAGTCAGTCACACACTGACCCCTCGCATTCCCCTCCATAGAGAGGAGATATGTAAGCAGCCCTGAAAACAGGTGCTGCCGTAGGCCCCCGAGGACCTGCGCTGATATGGCCCTGTTCCATGGACCGTATCAGGATGGGTTAAACATCCGAGGACGGATGTCAGAGGCGAACCCTCCTGGCCGGGCTCGTCCAGCCCATGCTTCTCCGACTCCATACTGGTTGCCCACCTTTTTGGGCTGCCGAAGTCGGAGTCGCTGACCGCACAGTCAGCGACTGAGGTAGCGAACCTGACGGCCACCGGCTACCTGCTCTTCCGCAGTCCGTAGCCGGTTCCCTCGCGGTCTGTAGTTTCCCGCGACCCGTCCGGATATCGCCCTGTATTTCAGAAACCCTCGTAAGTCGCTGACCGTCCTGTCAGCAATTTGGGTAGCGAACCCGAGGCCACCGCGGTGTGTAGTTTCCTCACGGCTTGTCCGGATTACGCCCCGTACTTCAATACCCTGGGAAGTCGCTGACCGCACTGTCAGCGACCCAGCTAGCGAACCCGATGGCCACTGGCTACCCGCACATTCGCGGCCGGCAATCCCGCGGTCCATAATCAGTTTCCTCGCGGTCCATCCGGGTTTCACCCCGTATTTCAATGTCCAGCAGGAAAACTCTGCGAAAAGAGAGTCCTGCAACAAAAGAACAACCTGAAAAGTAAGTTCGAAACCTTACCTGCAGGATTTGAAACTTACCGCTGCAGGAGCAACATGCCTGCCAGCCAGTCGTGCCCAATGCGTTAGACGATAATGATGCGCTGGCGGGCTCTTCACATAGTAATTCACGTGACTCCAAAGTAAAACTAAAAACAAGCTATGTGAAGGAGGTGGGATGTGCACGAGGGAATGTATCTTGGCTCATTGACACTGACACACATACATATATCCTACCCATCTAGTGATTGTGCTCCAGTGAGTCACTTTCTCAAAATTTAATTCCATTCATAAGTGGAATTGAATGTATATAGAAGAGCCAATGTTCTTGTGTGTAGACTGCTAGCAACCAAAACCAATTTGCAAACCACAGGTACGGTGAACATATTTTTCTGGGAGAAATATTGAAATAATAGATTATAGTTGATTTATCTAATTGATAAGTTAAGAAGGCTCTCCTGTCCAAGAACACCAATGGGCAGGTAACTCACCTCACCACATGTATTTGTTATAATTATGTTCCAGCCATATTTTTAAGACCAACGTTTCATCTAACATTAGCTAGGAATCTAAATTGCAGTATTAGCACATGATAAAGTCTTTAATTGTCTGTTAATTGTGCCACATCTAATCTTGAGTTGAAGAAATACAGCACTAAATAAATGTAATAGAATCCATGAAATAGAATGTTACATTTGATATTAATGTATTAAAGTAGATACAATACATATTCTTATGAGTTGGCTGATTTTAATAAAATGTAATACTCTTGCAATTATAATTTTAAAAAACTTATGTTCGGAATGCTGAGATTAGTTTGTCTTTCTACTGAAATACTTGCAACAGGCAATGCACCCAAAAGTAGAAAGCTGCCAGTAAACATAATGAATTAAGAAATAAACTGGTCTAGAATGGATCCATTTCTTAGTTCATATTATTTTGCAGTCAATTCCAAATAATAATTACTTTATTTTTTAAAATAGAATGTATAGAGAATCATGATTATGTGATTGGACGAAATCTGGAACCAGCAAACTTGAATCCTAGGTGAGGATTTATATCTAATTAAGAAATCATAGTTTTACTTTATTGTGATACAGCATTGTGGCTCTCCCTTAACTGTCCTTTGAAATGGTCTAGCAAGCTAGTCATATAAAACCACCACTCCAAAATTGGATCTATTTGTGCATGCTTTACATGAGTATAAAAAGTGGTTTTACCCAGGTTTCAATTGCCTGAGTGATGTTCCTGGTAAAATAGTGTCCATCGGGAAATTGGTTCAAACGTTTTCCGACCTAATTTATTTAGGCATAACCAATGTTTTATTTTTTGTTTCTAAGATCACAGCCCACACACTGCACATTTCCTTGACTGTCTACATAACGTAGAGATTTTGGGTTCAACATATAATCTTTGTTAATAACTCACAAATAAAACAGAAGCAGAATAAACGGGGATCATCATTGGGTTGCCAATAAAAGGGTCCGCATTGTCAGATCGATATCCTGCACAAAACATCTGCTAGCCTCAGTTTTCAATGGTTAGAATTACAGGAATCGGCATCATTGATTCCTGTCCCATGATCAGCCTGAATCTCACTGTGGGACAATGCCACTTGTGGCATGGTGCTTGATATGGACAGACCATGGCTTGAGGAGTTTCAGCTACAAAGAAGTTTGTCCCCTCATGTTCTCTCCCCCCCCTTTCCACCACTGTTTTGCGGCTGTCATAGTAAACTCTGACAGTTCCCAACAATCATTGCAGCAACGATGCTGCAAATGCGGGAACTTCTTGTACCTGAGTGGCTTGATCGACCATTTCAGACCTCTGAACTGCAAGGAGACACATTATTCTATATGCTAACAAAAAGTTGTGCAGTTGCCCAGATTCATACATTTTTGCTAGGGATGCACATAACACTATAAACAACACTTTTATGGGACTTCCGGGGGCGGCCATGAAGCTGTAAGGTCGCAGCATTGAGCTCCTCTCCGTTAAAATTGTGAAAAAAGCTGTTTTGAGAGACAGGACTGATTTTAAAAACTCACCGGAGCTGGAATTTAATGGGAGTTTTAAATGAGCAAGGAGAGACGCTTACGAGGACTTAAGAAAGCTACTATCAAGCTTCAGGAAGTTTTGGAAACTCTGCAAACGACAGCAGAGAGCTCAGAAGAAGTCTTACTCACAAGGATTTGTGTCTGAAATGGCTACAAAAGGAGAAATAAAGGAGAAGGAGGTGAAGCAAATGCTAGCAGACATGAGTACTACATTGGAGAGAATGGAGATTAATCTTTCTAAAAAAAATGATTCTGCTTGTGGTGAGTTAAAGGAGCTGAAGAAACAGTTTAAAGAGCTTGATAAAAAATTAACGGGAGATTGTGCCAGAATGGAAAAAGACTATAATAAGAAGTTTGATAAAATGTGTGGGGACATGAAAAAGTCTGATAACCTGATGGAAGAAATGGCGGGCCAAATTAAAGAGATGTCTTTGGAAATATTGAATCTGAAAAAGCAGAGCAACAAGAGAGCAACTTGTTAAAATGACTGATAAGTGTTTGGAATTGGAGGCGAGATCGAGAAGGCAGAATTTGAGAATTCTAGGAGTTAGAGGGGCGTGGATCTCACACACGTACTTTCGTTGCTGATTTACTTAAAGAAGTTTTTAAACTGACGGAAAATCCAAGAATTGATGTTGCCCACCAGGTTGGACACTTTCCAAAAGGGATAAATGCTCCCCTGAGACAGATAACTGTGAAATTCCTTGACATTTCTTCACTGGAAAATATGCTGAATAAAATTGTTCACGGGGACAATCTTACATATCTTGGGGATAATATTAGACTTTTCCGTGATTATCCCTGTGAAGTCGTCCAAAAAAGGATCTTGTTTACAAAGACAAGAAATATTCTGAAAGGTATATCCCAAGTGAGATATGGGGTGATCTACCCTGCAAAATGACTGAATGATAAAGATACTAAACGCTCATTCATGGACCCTGAAATGGCTTTTAAGTATGCACAAGATATCGTAAAGGAAATATCGGATGAAGAGTATTAAACTTTTTAATACAAGATCTTGCTCTAATTAAGATGGCGGAACTTTTCCAGACAGCTTATCTGTCTGGAATGTGTTTTCCAGCGTACAGTCCATGTTTCACCCTGAATGGCAAACTTAAAGATAAACAAAAGGACGTGGAAGATACAGAATTAATGAGGGAATTAATGAGGGACATAAAATGAGATATTACGGATTCCAGCTACATGGTTTTGTTTAACCCCTTGGAACCTGCTTGTATTAAAGAATGGGATATTAAGTAATACTTTTGGGTGGATATATATGGTAATGTTCAGAATAGATTCATATTAGATAAATTGGAAAGGCACATATACTTATAGAACTGAACATAAGTTGTGTTTTATTTTTGGTTTTATTTTTCCCCTCTTTTTCTGATTTTTTTCTGTTTTCAATTGCTCTGATATATGAAACAGTTCACAGCCATTTATGACGAAAAATGAATTTTTCGTCATCTTAGGTGGCTTCGCGTTTTTAAGGTTTCTTCTCTTAACATCACTTTTTTTAAATTCACTATCAAGATTCTTATTTGTTTAATTTTTTTAAAATTAACATCACATCACATTTGTTCTCTTTTTTCTTATTAAGGTATACAGGAGGGAGATGTAATATAAATTTAAAAGTTCGAGACGTCCACCCAGCACCCAGAGTTCTGAGGTACTTGGTTGCACCATCTGAGTCAAAAACACTAAATTGATATATAATGCAAGACGATAGACAAATAAAGAATGGAGGAATCACATTCTGCAGTTGGAATATAAGGGGTGCCAATAAACCAATTAAGAGGGGTAACATTTTTACCCAATTAAAATCATTAAATTCTGACATTATGTATTTGCAGGAAACACACATGAAACAACAAACACAGATGAGATTGAAGGCAAACTGGATAGGTCAAACATACTATTCTTCATTTACTTCTAAATGAGCTAGAGGTACGGCTATTATTATTCGGAAAGGTATACCATTTAAATTAAAGAATACTATTTCGGATAAAGAGGGAAGGTATATCATAGTTTCGGGAGAAACGTATTCAACTCCACTGACTATGATAAATATTTACGCTCCGAATTTTGACAACCCCCAATTTTTAAATAAAATTATAGATGTAATATCAGAGTTTAATTACCAAAATGTAATAATAGGGGGGGACTTTAATTGTGTTTTAGATCCATATTTAGACAAATCAGTAAAACAAAGGAGGGGTAACTTAAAATCTAAGACTAGTGCACTTCTAAATACGTATATAAAAAAAACTAATATAATAGATGTATGGAGAACTGCTAATCCAACTGGAAGGGAATATTCGTTTTACTCATCGGTACATAAAACTTATTCATGAATTGATTATTTTTTAGTGGATACAAAATTAATTAATTACACAACTAATCCTTCATATCACACCAGTATTATTTCCGATCATTCTCCGTTGACTTTTCTATTAAAATTTGAGTGAATGCCGGGTTAAAAAATTTTTTGGAGGTTTAATACACGAATTCTAAATAACCCACAAGGGTTATAAATATTTAAAACAACAAATGAAATTTTTTTTTGAGACAAATGAAACACCAGGTATTTCACCTTCTTTACTATGGGAAACTTTCAAGGCATTTATCAGAGGAGTTTTAATCTCATATATCATTTTTCCAAATAAAAAGAATAAGACAGAACAACAGATGCTAGAACAAGAAATTAGACAACTAGAGTTAGATAATGCCAAAGATCCAACTACAGATAAACATAATAAGATAATACTACTGAAATTTAAACTTAATCGAATGTTATCGGCAAGAGTAATAAGATTATTCCAAATCACAAAACAGGAACATTTCGAATTTGGTGACAAGCCACACAAACTCTTAGCTCGTCAATTGAAAAAACAAGAAAAGGAAAATACTATCACTAAAATTAAATCAGGGAAAGGTGAATTACTAACATTACCTAAGGATATTATGAATAGATTTGCTCAATTTTATCAATATTTGTATACATCTAAAACTAAAATAGAAGATAGTAAAATTAGAAATTTTTTAGATAACTGTAATCTTCCAAAACTTGACCTTTCGGAATAAGAGGAATTAGGAGCTCACATTACACTTGAAGAAATAGGTGAAACAATAAAATCGCTGAAAAATGGTAAGATGCCTGGACCAGATGGTTTTAGTAATGAATTTTATAAAAGATTTCACGAGATAACGGCTCCACGCTTACTTAATTTATATACTCATGCCTTTAAAGAAAATTAATTACCAGAAACATTAGCTGAATCAACTATTACGCTTATACCAAAAAAAGATAACGATTTAGATGAACCGGGCTCATATAGAGCTATATCACTTTTAAACACAGATCAGAAAATGTTAGCAAAGACCTTAGCAAGAAGATTGAGTAAATATATTAGTAAGTTGATAACTCCTGATCAAACGGGGTTTATACCCAAAAGACATCCATTTAATAATTTGAGACGCCTGTTTAATATAATGTACTCACATAAAACGGAGGAAGGAGATATATCAATTGTTTCTCTGGACGCAGAGAAAGCATTTGATCAGGTAGTGTGGCAGTATTTATATAAAGTATTGCAAAAATTTAATATGGGAGAGAATTTTATTGAATGGGTAAAATTACTATATGATAAACCGACGGCAAGAATATTAACCAATAATATGTTATCTCCAAAATTTTATTTATCGAGAGGCAATAGGCAGGGATGTGCTTTATCACCTCTGCTATTCGCCCTTATGATAGAGCCCCTGGCTGAAAGTATAAGAAGTCATCCGAATATTCAGGGATATAATACTAGGGACTCAAATAATAAAATTTCATTATATGCAGACGATATACTTTTATATATTACAAACTCACAAACGAGTATACCAAACTTATTAAATTTAATAGAGGAATTTGGTTATTTTTCTGGATACAGAATAAATTGGAATAAAAGTGAAATCATGACGTTAAAACCTCAAGAATCTACACACCTATTAAAATTCCCCTTTAAAATTGCAACAGAAAAATGTAAGTATTTGGGTATTCAAATTACTAGAAAATACAAAGCATTATTTAATGCTAATTTTATGCCTTTATTAAATAAACTCAACGTGTCGATTCAATTCTGTAAAACACTTCCGTTATCATTAATAGGCAGAATAAATGCTATAAAAATCTTTTTACCACAAATATTATACCTATTTCAATCTATACCATTATATATACCAAAAAACTTCTTAAAAAAATTAGACTCTAATATTACCAATTTTATCTGGGATTATAGATCACATAGAATCCAAAGAAAACATTTGTGCAAACCAAAAAATATTGGGGGACTTTCCCTTCCGAACATTTTGTATTATTATTGGGCTGTGCATATTAAGAATATAGTTTACTGGTTGGACAGTTCTACCCAACAGACAGAATGGATAAGAATGGAGAAAGAGGATTGTTCTCCTTGTAATATAGGAGCGATCCTCTTCTCCCTGATAAAACTGAACAACACAATACATAAGAATAACCCAATTATACATGATACAATAAGAATAAATGTGAGGTTATCCACTTTGGTGGCAAAAACATGAGGGTAGACTATTACCTGAATGGTGGCAGATTAGGAAAAGGGGAGATGCAACGAGACCTGGGTGTCATGGTACACCAGTCATTGAAAGTAGGCATGCAGGTGCAGCAGGCAGTGAAGAAAGCAAATGGTATGTTAGCATTCATAGCAAAAGGATTTGAGTATAGGAGCAGGGAGGTTCTACTGCAGGGTTACACAAAAAGCTGGAGAAACTCAGCGGGTGCAGCAGCATCTAAGGAGCGAAGGAGATAGGTGACGTTTCGGGTAGAGACCCTTCTTCAGACTGGTTCTACTGCAGTTGTACAGGGTTTTGGTGAGGCCACACCTGGAGTATTGCGTACAGTTTTGGTCTCCAAATCTGAGGAAAGACATTCTTGCCAGAGAGGGGGTACAGAGAAGATTCACCAGACTGATTCCTGGGATGTCAGGACTTTCATATCAGGAAAGACTGGATAGACTCGGCTTGTACTCGCTGGAATTTAGAAGATTGAGGGGGGATCTTATAGAAACTTACACAATTCTTAAGGGGTTGGACAAGCTAGATGCTGGAAGATTGTTCCTGATGTTGGGGGAGTCCAGAACAAGGGGTCACAGTCTAAGGATAAGGGGGAATTCCTTTAGGACCGAGATGAGGAAAACATTCTTTACACAGAGAGTGGTGAATCTCTGGAATTCTCTGCCACTGAAGGTAGTTGAGGCCAGTTCATTGGCTATATTTAAGAGGGCATTAGATGTGGCCCTTGTGGCTAAAGGGATCAGGGGGTATGGAGAGAAGGCAGGTACGGGATACTGAGTTAGATGATCAGCCATGATCACATTGAATGGCGGTGCAGGCTCGAAGGGCCAAATGGCCTACTCCTGCACCTATTTTTCTATGTTTCTAATTTGGAAACAAATAAAATTATCCTTAAAATTAAGAAACCTATCATTGTTAATGCCAATAGTGAATAATCCTTCATTTAAACCATCTCTTATTGATAAAACATATAATCAATGGGAAAGAATGGGAATTAAAAGGATCGGGGATATGTATGAAATGGGAAATCTGTTATCATTCCAACAACTACAATTAAAATTTAAACTGAAAAATAACCAAGATTTTAAATATCTTCAGATCTGTGACTTTGTGAAGAAATAGATACAAAGATATCAAAACATAACTTCAGAGCCATTGGAAGAAGCAATGAACATTAAGGCTGACTCACAGAAATTAATATCATATTTATATAATAGTATTTTAAATATAGATTTACCATCAACAGAGACACTTAGAGAAGAGTGGGAACGAGAATTAATGATAAAAATTAAGGAGGAAACATGGGAAAAGTATTTGATATATATACATAAATGTTTGATTAATGTAAGACATAATTTAATTAAATTTAAAATTTTACATAGATTATATTACTCAAAAACTAGACTGAATAAATTCTATCCAAATACTTCCCCATTTGTGATAAATGTCTATCCCAAAACGCAACTATAACACACTCTTTTGTCTCCTGCATAAAACTTTATAAATTCTGGAGTGATATTTTTGAAATATTTACAAAATTATTTAAGATTAAAATGGAACCTAATACTGAAATGATTATATTTGGAGTAATGGAAGATGGGAATAAACTGAACTCATCTCAAAATTTATTTTTTAATTATGGGTTAATAACGGCATAAAAACATATTTAACTTTTGGAAAAATACAACCATTCCAACGCTTAAAATGTGGATTTCAAACATGTTGGACACTACACATCTTGAGGAAATGCGATTCCTCCTAATAGATAAA
This sequence comes from Raja brachyura, assembly GCA_963514005.1. Next base: position 65,701,601 of record OY740785.1, read on the forward strand.
TCAGACCAATTTTTAACGAGTTGGTCTCCATTTATCGATTTTTTGGAAGCATATGGTGCAACAAAACTGTAGAAGCTAAATCTCCGTAATCTCTTAATTTCTACTCTTCTTTTCTTTTTTTTTCTTTTTCATTCTCAACTTTCTTTTTTAACACTTTTTTCTTTCTCACACACTATATATCACATGTTCCTCTATCTTTTATTTTCTACTCTCTCTTTTTCTTTTTCATTATTAAAAAAATTAAAAAACTCCGTTTCTACAAGCCATACAACAGAACAATTCATTAAAAAAAATACACAGACAATTCAATTCACACAAACATCCATCACAGTGAATCTCCTTCTCACTGTGATGGAAGGCAAAGTCTTCTCTCTCCCCCGCACCATTTTTCTCCCGAAATCAAAGCCCCTGGCAGGCGGTGTTAAGTCCCACAGCCATTGAGGCCGCGCTGGGCCGGGCAATGTACGGCTCCGCTCTAGGCCCAAAAGTCACAACGTTGGAGCCCCCGGCAGGCGCTGGAATGTCCCGCGGCCATTAAAGCCGCGCCGGGCGATGTATGGCCCCGCTTCGGGTCGCTCCAACCCCGCGACACGGGCTGGAGAAGCTGTGTTGCGGGAGCTCCGGAGAGCGGTCTCTCATCCGGACCCGTGAGCTCCTGATATCCCGACAGTCCACCGGTCTGCAGCTGCGAGGTAACACAGTTTTGAGGTAATTAAGAACAATACTGTTAGACCAGCCACAATTGATTTTGATGCGGACTTTAGATATGACTGATTAACTCAGTTAACCTTTAAATGTCCACCTCAGGAATATCTGTGGTCATCAAATCAAGCAAAATTCAGAATCTTATCTTTCAGCCATTATCCTAATCTCCTCTAAGATGATTTTGGGGTGTATCCTGTCTCATTGGCATGGCAGATTCAAAAAAAGTGTTGGCAAAGTTGTAAATAATCTACAGGATATAGACCTGGGCGTCTCCAACCCCCAGTCTAAATTTCACAAAGTCTCAAAGTAGTCCTCCTGCTCATCATCTCATGCCTTACTCTTCATTGAAAAACACTTAGATAAATCAACCAAGAATAGCTAGGATATAAAATATAGTCAGGGGGTCTGGATCTTTTGCCGAGAGTGGCTTTGTAGCATTAATAAGCCAGCTGGACAAAGCTGCTAGATGGGTCAGTGGCAGCTGATAAGAGAATCAACATTGTGGAAAGACCTACTTTACCTCAACCGCACCAAACTACCACATGCCACAAAGGTGGCTTGGTCCATCACACGGTGTTTGGCAGAATCACTGCAAATTCCTTGTAGAGACAAAACCTTGACTTCAAATAATAATCCTGCTGTGTGACACATCCATCACTTTAAATGTGATAGATTTAGAACAGATTGAGCATCTCAAAAATGGACACGGATGAGGTGCTCTGAGGTATCAACAGAAGCAGACAAGTATATTCCAGTGCAATTTATAATTTCCCTCACATGTGTCCTCTCGGTACCCCGCAGCTCCGCCTTTGCTACCCCTCCCCCTAGTTGCAACAGACACAGAGTCCTCCTAGTCCTTACCTTTCACCCCATCAGCCATTGCATACGACACATAATCCTCCGAAATGTTCGCTACCTACAATGGGACCCCAACACTAGTCACATTTCCCATCTCCACCCCTTTCCGCCTTCCGCAGAGACCATACCCTCCGCAACTGTCTGGTTAACTCATCCCTTCGCACCCAAACCACTCCCTCCCCAGGTACCTTCCCCTGCAACCACAGAAGATGCAACATCTGTCCCTATACCTCCTCCCTCGACTCTGTCCAGGGACCCCAACAGTCCTTTCGGGTTAGGCAGAGGTTCATCGGTGAGACCAAATGTAGACTGGGTGATCGTTTCGCTGAACACCTTGACTCGGTTCGCCTGAACCTACCTGATCTCCCAGTTGCTAAATACTTTAATTCTACTTCACATTCCCACACAATCACTTCTGTCCTAGGTCTCCTCCATTGTCAGAGTGAGGCTAAATACAAATTGGAGGAACATATTTCGCTTGGGCAGCATACAGCCCAGTGGTAAGAATATTGATTTAATCTAACTTCAAGTAACCCCAGCATTCCCTCTCTCTCTATCCCTCCCCCACCCAAGTCACACTAGCTTCTCGTTTTCACCCAACAAACAGCTAGCAATGGCCTGTTTCCTTTATTATCATTACTTTTTTGGATATCTTTCATTCATTGTTTTTTATCTCTACATCATCATCTATATCTCTTGTTTCCATTATCCGGAACCAATCTGAAGAAGGGTCTCGACCTGAAATGTAACCCATTCCTTCTCTCCAGAGATGCTGCATGTCCCGCTGAGTTACTCCAGCTTTTTGTGTCTATCTTCGGTTTAAACCATCAGTTGCTTCCTACACAATTTGTAACATAGCAGCCTGGCATTTTCCTTTCCATTTTTATTGCCAAATGACGGACCAGTGCCAGGTGTACCTGAAAATAAGGCACCGACCAATAGTGAAATTACAGCATTGGACTAGATGCATGTTAAACAATGGAAAAGGTAATCCTCTTGTCAATACATCAAAGTTCTGCCTTCCTACAACAGCCAGTTGCATTTGATATTGGATAAGGTTTAGAGTTAAGTAATTAAAACAATTGAAGTGAGAAGGATCCATATATGTAGCCATCCTCAGAGCTGGAAGAACCCAGTATGTAAGAAGGATTTGTGACCATCTTCAGCTAGAAATGTCAGATGGATGATCCATTCTAGTTTCCTCCTCTAGTTTGCACACTCATATAACCTATCTTGAACCAACTTGATTCACTTCACTTGATACGTAAAAATGATAATGCTGTAGCAGAGTCCATAGGATTGTTTACAATGTACTCTGTTTACATATTCTGTTGTGCAAGTGAGAATTTCATTGTTCTACCTGGGACATATGACAATAAAACACTCATGACTTGATCTGACAACATGCCAGCTACTGAGATGAAGGTTCATGCTGTTGAACTATCCATGCCTCTAGCTGAGCTATTTCTGTACAGCTGCGTACTCAGCCCCCTGCTGTACTCACTCTATACTCATAACTGCGTAGCCGGTCATAGTGCAAACTCCATCATTAAGCTCACTGACGACACCACTGTTGTGGGATGTATCACTGATGGGGACGAGTCAGAGTATAGAAGAGAGATCGACCGACGGACCAAATGGTGCCAGCACAATAACCTGGCCCACAACACCAGAAAAACCAAGGAACTGATTCTGGACTTTGGAAGGGGTAGGATGGGGACCCACAGTCCAGTTTATATCAACGGGTCGATGGTGGAAAGAGGCAAGAGCTTCAAATTCCTGGGCATGCACATCTCTGAAGATCTCTCCTGGTCCGAGAACACTGAAGCAATTATAAAGAAAGCACATCAGCGTCTCTACTTTCTGAGAAAATTACGGAGAGTTGGTATGTCAAGGAGGACTCTCTCTAACTTCTACAAGTGCACAGTAGAGAGCATGCTGACCAGTTGCATCGTGGCTTGGTTCGGTAACTTGAGTGCACAGGAGCGGAAGTAGTAAACACTGCCCAGTCCATCTTCGGCTCTGACCTGCCTACCATCGCTGGGATCTATCGCAGTCGCTGCCTCAAAAAGTCTGGCAGCATCATCAAGGACCCACACCATCCTGGCCACACATTCATCTCCCCGCTATCTTCAGGTAGAAGGTACAGTAGCCTGAAGACTGCAACGTCCAGGTTCAGAAATAGCTACTTCCCCACAGCCATCAGGCTATTAAACTCAACTTAAACAAAACTCTGAACATTAGTAGACCATTATCAGTTTATTAGCACTTTAACTGTTTATTTATTCATGTGTGTATATATCAATATATAATGGTATATGGACACACTGATCTGTTCTGTATTCATGCCTACTATATTCTGTTGTGCTGAAACAAAGCAAGAATTTCATTGTCCTACCTGGGACACATGACAATAAACTGAAGAATAAATTTGACAATAAATTTCTGTCCTGGGCTTCCTCCATTGTAAGGGTGAGGCCCAGCGCAAATTGGAGGAACAGCACCTCATATTTCACTTGGGTAGCTTTCATCCCAGCGGTATGAACATTGACTTCTCTAACTTCAAATAGCCCTTGCTTTCCCTCTCTCTCCATCCCCTCCCCTTCCAAGTTCTCCCACCAGTCTTACTGTCTCTGACTATATTCAATCTCTGTCCCACCACTTCCCTGACATCAGTCTGAAGAAGGGTCTCGACCTGAAACGTCACCCATTCTTTCTCTCCAGAGATGCTGCCTGTCCGACTGAGTTACTCCAGCTTTTTGTGTCTACCTTTAGTAGAAAGATTAAAACTATTGCCATCAATGCCCATCATACATTACTTTCACCATCAGTTCCCTTCATTAGTCAATCATTTTCTATTAGTGATATTTAGTTTTCAAATATCAAATGATAAAATCTTTTTCTTTTGTTTGACAGAGTTATGTGGTCATTTTTTCTGTAGTGCAGGTAACACAGTCTGAAGAAGGGTCTCGACCCGAAACGTCGCCTATCTCCTTCGCTCCTTAGATGCTGCTGCACCCGCTGAGTTTCTCCAGCTTTTTGTGTAACCAACTGACAATAAACTCTCTTGAATCTTGAATCTTGAATCTACCACCTGGCATCTCACGGGTAAAATGAAAACATTGGCCAAGTATCTCCTGCCCACAAAATGGACAAATCTAATCTGGCTAATTATTGCTTATTCAGCCTAATCTCCATCATCAGCAAAGCAATGGAGAGTCACCAATCAGACAGCACCTACTCAACTACTTACTCATACTAAATATGGATTCCACCAAAACCTCTCAGCTCCAGTCCAAATTAATACAAAACAATTGAATGCCATAAATGACGTGTGAGTTGACAGCAAGGTAGCATCTGAACATGTGTGACATCAAGAAGATATAATAAAATTGAAGTCAACGGGGAAACATTGCATCGCTGGCCTTGCCAGCTACCTAACTCTAGGAATGAATTAATAAAATACAGAATAGTTCTGTTGCCACTAGCCTGTTTGGATCTCTTTAGTCTTTGGAAAAAAATATTGCTGTTTAGGAAGTAACAATGGAATAAGTACTGTGTGGACTTTGAATTAAGTTGACTTCAACTCCCCCTCCCATTCCCAATCTGATATTTCTGTCCTGGGCTTCCTCCATTGTAAGAGTGAGGCCCAGCGCAAATTGGAGGAACAGCACCTCATATTTCACTTGGGTAGCTTTCATCCCAGCAGTATGAACATTGACTTCTCTAACTTCAAATAGCCCTTGCTTTCCCTCTCTCTCCATCCCCTCCCCTTCCCAGTTCTCCCACCAGTCTTACTGTCTCTGACTATATTCAATCTCTGTCCCACCACTTCCCTGACATCAGTCTGAAGAAGGGTCTCGACCTGAAACGTCACCCATTCTTTCTCTCCAGAGATGCTGCCTGTCCGACTGAGTTACTCCAGCTTTTTGTGTCTACCTTTAGTAGAAAGATTAAAACTATTGCCATCAATGCCCATCATACATTACTTTCACCATCAGTTCCCTTCATTAGTCAATCATTTTCTATTAGTGATATTTAGTTTTCAAATATCAAATGATAAAATCTTTTTCTTTTGTTTGACAGTTATGTGGTCATTTTTTCTGTAGTGCAGGTAACACAGACTTCAGTCTGCAGAAAGTGTTAAATGTGCAGTTCGAAGACCAAATTAAGCAGCAGTTGACATTTATCAAAGATTTGAGAAATGAACGTCCTTTTTCATTTAATTTTATGGATTTCACAAAGTTCTTCAGTCAGCTTCGATCAAATTCTACAATAGTATTTATTGAAGCCTGCCGAGGTGAGTCTAACTTTTATGGACTACTTTAACCTTTGTCTTGAAACATTTTAATAGTTGTTTCAACAACCTGACTTTAGTGCATAATTTGTAATGCCTCAGAAAAATCATATAGTAATTTAACCTAGAAATTTCACTGTGACCATAATTAAAACAGAATGGACAGGAATGGCTCCTGAAGCTGAATGGAAAGGCCGAAGATAATTAGCACTTTGGCCTCATTACTGCAGATACCTATAGATAGCTCGAGGTAGCTTATGACAGAATAGGACTGAAATATTGGTTTACATCAATTCCTGCAGCAGTCCTCAAGTAAATTATTACAGGGGAATGGGAAGATGGCATTGGTAGCCTGGATTGGAATAGAGGTCATGGTTTAGCATGCATTGGGGGCAAGAGTAGCAGTAGCTATGTTCAGGGAGAGGTGTCATGATGGTCAGGATTGGGAGGAACATTAGAAATGGTTGGGATTAAGGGATGGGTATTGTTATATTCCAGATCAGGAGGAGGATTAGTGATGTTTGGGATTAAAATGGGCAATAGTATTACTTAGCACAGGGAGCATGAGAAAGCGATGGTTAATATGTGGGGTGTTAAGACAGTCAATATCAAAGTAGGAAAAAGATTAGCAATGTTTGGGATTTGGAGGGATGATGGAGAAGGCTGGGATAGGAGATTTAGGTTATTGTTTGATAGGATTAAGGGAGAGGTGAACAATGGACAGGAAGGAGAGGGCAGTAATGATCAGGTTTGGGAGAGCCTAGTTTATGGCTAAAATTGGGGACAGAAGGTAGAACTGGTCAGAATTTTCAAGGAAAGATTTTATTGTTAGAGTTGAGTATATTGATAATGGGATTAGGGGTTGAAAGAGGAGGCAAAGTAAAAGAACAAGTACTTCCAAAGCGATTTGCAATGGTAGACAATTAAGAATTTTAAAAGAATCACTATATTTCATGCGAAAGGGTGTATTCTAGTCTCTTAAATCTCGACAAATTCAGTAGAACCTGCTAGTCATTCTTAAACATCCAAAAAAACCTAAATGAAACCAAACATTTCAGTAGCTATTTGAACCAAAGAAGTTCACCAATCAGTCCAATGCATGGCATGTAGACAAAACGGTCCAAAATAAGCAGCCATTGCACTTGGCCTGGACCATTGTCCACACACTGCCTGAATATTACAGTCATTCTATAGGGTGTGCCACATCCATTCTACAGCAAAGGTCATGAAATTAGATTATGTGGAAGAGGGGTAACAAATACAATCTGTGGTCTCATCCTGTGTGTCTCTACTTCCAAATTCATGGTAATGACAAGGAATCTGGGAAATGTAATTTTAACTTTGAATGATGTAGAATATCAATTTAAAGATGATATTTTTCTTTTTACATGCTGTCAGAATTACACCCCTCCTCCCCTTCAATTTATACATTAGAAATCTGATATGCAATACCCAATTTCCACCTGGAGCCAGTAGAAGTTCCATCCAAACATGGTGACACTTACTTTTAGTATTTGTGATCTCTATGGAAATTATAATTCTGTAGCAGATAAAATGTCTGTAGATTTTAGTTACTCTACCCTCTTTTTTGACTATTGAGACTTTATATCTATTTTAATATTGATTGCCTTATAAAACACTGAGCTAATTTCATTCTCTACATGAAACTGAGTAAATACTTAAGTTAGAAATACTTGGAGTTTTCAAGGTGCCTTCATTTAAAGACTCTTCAAGCACTCACAATGCTTGTGACCCAGGTTCAATTCTGATCCCGAGTGCTGTCTGCATGGAGTTTGCATGTTCTCTCAGTGACCGTGTGGATTTCTTCCGGGTGCTCCAGTTTTCTTCCATGTCCCAAAAACGTATGGGGTTGCAGGTTAATTGGCTGGTGTAAAATTGCCCCTAATGTATGGGGAGTGGGATAATGTTAAACTAGTGTGAATAGATGATTGATGATCAGTGTAAACTTCAAAGGCTAACGCAGATGTCTACACCAAAAGTACTTCCACTGATCAGGATGTACTTCTTTATTGCAATTAAATAACAGGCTACAACAGCCAGCTCATGAACTGCATTTTCAAGAACTAGTAATATTTAACATAATTACTTTATTTTATTTTTGTAACTTTAAGAAACAAAATATTACAAACAAATTGAATCAATTAACCCAAGCAGTGTCAATGCATGAAAAATGTCATTTATTTGTTAACCAAATGGATCTCATGAACTGTTACTGAATATTAACTACATTTCTGGAAAACAGAAAATATGAAACTAAAAATTAAGCATGATTAACCGTTTTGGTATTAGTGCAAAGGAACTCAACCTAATTCCAATCACAATCACGATAATACTTTATTAGCCAAGTATGTTTTGCAACATATGAGGAATTTCATTTGCCAAGTCAGTCATACAAATAAAAGGCAACGGAACACACAAAACACATTTTAGCATAAACATCCACCACTGTGACTCCTCCACATTCTTCACTGTGATGGAAGGCGAAATAAAGTTCAAATCTCTTCCCTTTGCTCTCTTGACGGGACGATCTTGACTCCTATAGCCAGCGGCGTTTTGGCCCTCCGCATCGGGGTGATCAGCTCCTGCATCGGGGAGATGTCAACAATCGAACCCCGATTCGGGGCTGGTCGAATCTTCCCGACTAGCCTCTCCAGAGACTGCGAGCACTTGTTGGAGCGATCCCAGGCAAGGGAACAGCTCCGATGTTAAGTCCACGCCCCGCAGTGAGGTCCTAAGTCAGTCCGAGGAGGCCTCCAGCTCCATCGATGTTAGACCGCAGAGCGACCGGAGAATGCGATCCGGAAAATAATCTGAAAAAGATTATCCGGAAAATAAACTGAAAAAGTTTCCCCCGATCCCGAACCCCTACCCCCACATAAAACAAACCGGAGAACATTTACACAAACTTTTAACACACACTAAAAATGTTTTTAATAGACAAAAAAACAGACAGACTGTTGGCGAGGATGCCAATCGTGTGACGCCCCTGGTGGTATGATTTAAATCATATTTTAAAAAAAATAGAACATCAGCTCTCTGAAAGTGGTACCACAGGTAGATAGAATGGTAGAGATGGTGTATAGCATGCTGTCTTTATCAGTCAGAGCATTGAGTACAGGAAGACATGTAACTTTTTAGGACTATGGTTAAGCCGCTTTTAGAATATTGTGTGCAAATTTAGTCAACCCATTAGAAGAAGGATGTGGAGGCTTTGAAGAGGGTGCAGAAGAGGTTTAACAGGATATGGCTGGGATTAGCGGGCATTAGTTATCAGGATACCTAGGAAAATTTTGGATTGTTTTCGCTGGAACGGAGGTTGAAGGGAGATCTGTTTGAAGTGTATAAAATCTAGAGAGGCATAGATAAACAGTCAGAATCTTTTTCACAGGGTGGAAATATCAAAGACTAGAGGCCACAACTTTAAGGTGAGAGGGGCAATGTTTAAATGAGTTAAGCAGGAAAAATACTTTTATACAGAGAGTGGTGGATGCCTTGAATGTGCCACAAAGGTGGTAGTGAATCCAAATACAATAATGGCATTTAATAGGTATTTAGATAGGGACATGGAAATTCAGATAATGAATGTTATGGATCATATGCAGAGAGAGGAGATTAGTTTACCTTGGCATCTTGGCATCGTAACTGTCACTGTATGTCATGTTATTACTTGTGGGAAGAGCACCAAGGCAAATTCCTTGTATGTGAATACTTGGCCAATGAAAGTATGATCGGTATGGAAATAGTGGGCCAAAGAGCCTGTTCCTGTGACAGACACAAAATGCTGGTGTAACTCAGCGGGACTGGCAACATCTTTGGAGATAAGGAACAGGTGACGCCCTGTTCTTGTGCTGCACTGTTCCATGTTTTATTTCTATGCACAGATTATATGCTTATTCATGAGGAATACAATTACTGATTTTGTAAGCATTATTTGCTTTGGGGAAATCCAGCAACCGATCCTTATTTTGACAGCTAGTTTTGGAATTGCATGTATTTACTATAATTATCATTCTTTCAATCTTTTTACAAATGAATGAAGCTAACACCAGTCCAATGTAAAAAAAAGTCTTGAATGTCCTCAATTAATGCTACGATATAGATAAAGCTTATAAAAAACTATATTCTTTGAAAACCTGTTACATTGTACATTTTGCACAGTAATCCTAATGTTGGCTGCAAGCTTGCATTGTGAATATTTGCCTTCGAAGCCAGGGAGCACCATCTAGATTTGTGATGCCCTACTCCTGCGTTTTATGTCAACAGTCCCATAGATAATTTGATTCACAACCCAGAATCACATATTTTATATACTTGGGGTGCTGATTGAGTTCTCAAATGTTTTCATTGTTTACGATAAAGTGAAATATTATCTTTAATGTTGGCATTTTTTAGTTGGGCAGCATATAAAGTACCTCTGAATGCATGTAATAATGAATGGAAAAAACATATTGCATATGCGCTTAGAGCTTTGTACGCAATGATAATTATCTTATTTCTCAATTTTTCTTTTAGTAATAATTATTACATTAAACTGAAGGACACAAAAAGAATACCATAAAAGGAGCTGAAAAATGTGGCCTAATAACAGACAATTAAAATGTTCGTGGGAAACTCGAGAACAAACTAAAATACACTGTTAAGGTTTACCTATGTGTTCTAGTACAGTTCTTACTGTAGAATTGTCTATTGCCTATCGTCTAAAATTAAAGGTGCAATTCCAGATAACGAGTCCTTTTGTATAGGAATTGTCCAGCATTAAACTACAAATAGCTAATCCACAAGTAATAAGATTATGATTTTGATAGGATTGCACTATGCTATTTTTTGAAACCATCCGTTTTGTTCCTATTTCCTCTCATAAACATCTATTAATATTTTTGCCAATATTATCCAAGTCCATAGCACCTCATTTTTTTTATTATTTTGTGTCTCATGGTTGCTCATTATTTTAAATTACCTTGCAGTGTCTTTTAATTTAAATACATTTTAAAATATCAACCTGAAAACATTAAATATTTAAAAGCTAACATATTGGGGTTGAAATTTTACCTCAGCCTCAAGCACAAAACATGAAACAGTTCAATACTTATTCCATTCAATTGTTCTTTCCATCATTCTACTGCTGGAGAACCAACGAAGGGAGAAATCTGGCACAATATAATCAAAAGAGAATCATAGCCCATTTAACTGGACCGCCCATTTCCCATTCATTTTTTGTAACTGCCCAGGACAATATTTAGCTCCACATTGGGAATAATGGCCAAGTCAACAAGGGTCAATATACTATACAATATACTATACAAATAATTGCTTAATCCAATCAGGAATACTATTTGGTGAAATCCAGATGTCCTTTGATCAAATTTACAAATGAGCTGAGACACAGATGTTCTAAATGCACAGTGTGTTATCAGTATCTGTTCCTATTTTCTGACTTCAAGGTGGTTACTGAATATACACAAGACCCACAAACACTGGCAAATATATTTATTTGTTTGTGAGGTGTAGAATCTAAACACGAGTCCTTCACAGTAGCCTATATAAAATTTCGCAAAGGATCTGAAATTGGACTAACATATTAAATTAGGTTTACCCAACGTAATTTAGGCTTGCCTAATTGTTTGACCTCCCTTCATATCTTTCACTTGTGCTGAGTGCAGGGGAACAGAAAGTTCTGATATACCATTGCCCAGAAATTATATTCGAGTGGTGGTGTATTTTTCAGTTCCACGTCAATGAATTCCAGTATTTCCTTTGAGTAAAATATAAATATACAACCTTTTTGCACAAATTGCACAGATTATAAATTTGATGCAGCACCACTGGTCACGGTATGCATTAACACACAAAAAATGTTTGGTGCATGAGATCTGAGCAAATTAACATCATTCATTGTGCAAATTTGGCAGCAAAAATTGGGTCACATTTGACTGACCTAGAAGGATCATTGACGTCCAATGGAGAATATGTTTTTGTAGGATTTCTCTACATTATTTTAAAGGGCTACCCTGTCATTTCATATTTGATTCTGCAGTCTGCCCCCAAGTCAGCTGGCTGAACATTCAGGGGGCTGCCACAAGCTAACAGATCAACTTTGTGTGACATACACTACTGATTTTCACTTATTACTTCTTGCCCTGGATGCTCTGTGATGCATTTTTATGTAATGTCCTTGATGTTCTGAGAGTTTGAGATGATGAATCGGTACCTGAGGTAGGAAAGATATCTCTCCTATCCTCATCATCAAGAGGGAGCAGGGAAGAAGAGCTTGTCTATACCATTCCTGTTCCACAAGAGTCTTCAGGAAACTATTCTCTAATCTCTAGCTCTTTCAAAAGCAATATATCCAGAAACTAATATAACATAATAATGTTGACGTTCTGTGGACAGGACTTCGGCAAGCGTTTTATCTGCATTGTTCTTCCCGTAACAGGCAAGGTTACTGTCACTCTGACCTTTAGGGATCATTCCAAGCAGTAGCAGCTGATCTTGTAGTACATTCATTTTCCTTGAGCAGAGACCTCAAGGCTTCTCAAGAACTTAGAGACCGATCAATTAATTCATGTGATGCTTTAGACTCCCCTTAGGAACACTGAGTTCTAAATGAATCACAATGGCTGACATGTTTTGAACATTCAACTTCTGTCAGACAATAGAAAACAATAGTCTGGTGGTTATTGCCATCTATACAGATAATTCATCTCACTCATAAGTTTTTACAGTCTACATTGTTTGCCCAATTTCAGTTGCCATTCCATATTGAGAGGTAGATCTTGGGGGACAGTGGAAATCTCTTTACCTCTCAGCTTCTCCTATCCATGCTCCTGCTGGTTCGAACAAAGCATCTTTATAACCATTGCATGGGCTACCAGCGATTTTATGCGGAATGTTACCAGGGTGCTCAAGATTTAAAGTCAGTGTTTTGCAGCAACACGTCATCTTAGTCTTCAGAAAGAATAAATCATTTATAATTTGCTGATTCCTTGGTAAACTCACCTGAATGTCTTCAGCGGGAGGTTGAGGAGGTTGGGATTGGACAGTAGGAGGAGAATCAGGCAGAGGAAATAACCAAAGAAGAAAATGGAGGTCAGTTAGTCAGTCATAAAGCAAGGAAGGGGCACCTTATTTTGCTTTGTTGTCAAAATCAATCCAATTAAGAAGGAACTGCAGATGCTGTAAAAATCGAAGGAAGTCAAAAGTGCTAGAGAAACTCAGCGGGTGAGCCAGCATCTATGGAGAGAAGGAATAGACGACTTTTCAGGTAGAGACCCTTCTTCAGACTGATGTCGGGGGGCAGGAAAAAGAAAGGAAGAGGCGGAGACAGGAGGCTTGTGGGGGAGCTGGGAAGGGGAGGGGAAGGAGGGAGAAAGCAAGGACTATCTAAAATTAGAGAAGTCAATGTTCATACCGCTGGGGTGTAAACTACCCAAGCGAAATATGAGGTGTTGTTCCTCCAATCTGTGCTGGGCCTCACTCGGGCAATGGAGGATGCCCAGGACCGAAAGGCCAGATTTGGAATGGGAGGGGGAGATGAAGTGCTGAACCACCGGAAGATCTGGTTGATTAGTGCGAACTGAGCGGAGGTGTTGGGTGAAGCGATCACCTATCCGATGTAGAGAAGTGGACACCTGGAACAGCGGATGCAGTAGATCAGGTTGGAGGAGTTGCAGGTGAACTGCCTCACCCGGATAGATTGCTTGGGTCCTTGGATGGAGTCGTGGGGGGAGGTAAAGTGTATCATTTCCTGTGGTTGCAAAGGAAAGTACCCGGGGAGGGGGTGGTTTCGATGGGAAGGGACGAATTGACTAGGGATTTACAGAGGGAATGGTCTCTGTGGAAAGTAGAATGGGGAGGAAATGGGAAGATGTGGCGAGTGGTGGGATCCCGTTGGAGATGGCAAAAATGTTGGAGGATTATATGTTCTTCAGGAGCCTGCATCATTTAGAAGTGAGAAGTTAATTTATCATTTGATAACACTGGTGAAATCGTACTGAGCAATGTTTTACTTGGAAACGGAAACATTTGAATGGAATTGGCAGAGTTCTTTTGTGGCCTTGTATTCAGATCTCTTAACATGCAATGACACAGATAGGGACAAGTTTAAAAGTTTGTTCTTTGGAAATAGAATAGAATGATACCATATGATGTCCAGTGGTTTGCACTCTCATCTTTATTCCTTTCACGGGTGAAGAGCAAGGTTTTGATCATGTCTAAGCACTGTCTTTGTGATGCAGTGTTTAAGCAAAAACATTTATTTGGCATATGATTTATGCTACCTTTTTTCTGACCAGAATCTCGATAATCCTCAACACAGGTGCTCCACAAGGATGCGTTCTCAGCCCCCTTCTTTACTCCTTTTACACCGCCAACTGTGCAACCATGTACAAATCTAATTCAATTTACAAATTCGCAAGCGACACCACCATTGTGGGCCAGATATCAAATAATGATGAGACGGAGTACAGGAAGGAGACTGAGAACCTCGTGTCCTGGTGTCGAAATAACAACCTTTCTCTCAATGTCAGCAAGACAAAGAAGATAGTAATCGACTTCAGGAAGCGAAGCGGTACACATATCCCAGTTTGCATTGATGTTGCCGAAGTAGAGATTGTTGAAAACTTCAAATTGCTCGGCGCCAATATCACCAACAACTTCTCTTGGACCACTCATATTGAAGCAATGATCAAGAAAGCAAACTAATGTCTCTACTTCCTTAGAAGGCTTAGGAAGTTCGGCATGTCCTCAACAACCCTCACCAACATCTACAGATGTGACATAGAAAGCATTTTATCAGGATGCATCACAACGTGGTTTGGGACCAGCTCCATCCAAGACTGCAAGAAATTGCAGCAAATTGTGGATGCAGCCCAGACCATCACACAAACTAACCTCCCACCCATTAACTTCATGCTGTCTCGGCAGGGCCAGCAGCATAATCAAGGACGCGTTGCACCCTGCCCACCCCCTCTTCTCCCCTCTCCCATTGGGCAAAGGGTATGGAAGTATGAAAACGCACACCTCCATATTCAGGAACAGTTTTTTCCCAGCTGTTATCAGGCAACTGAATAATCCTGCCACAACTCAAGAGCAATCCTGAACTACTGTCTACCACATTGGTGATCCTTGGACTATCTTTAATCAGACTTTACTGGCTTTATCTTGCACTAAATGTGATTCCCTTATCACGTAACACGACACTGTTTCCGCTGACTGGTTCGCACACGCAACAAAAGCTTTTCAATGTACGTGACTACACGTGACAATAAACTAAAACTAAACTGAACTGAAAGTGAACCTTTATTGGACCTAAACTAATTGACTTACAGGATTAGACTGGAAGCAGATTTTTGTGTTCCCTTGCAGTTACTAGAAGCGATATGATACTTTATACGACTTGTATTGTGATAGAATGGATAGGAGCAATCAGGGATGGAGCAGAGGAAATTTTGGGCATTTGCTAAAAAGAATACATGCTCTCAGAATATGACACTTCCTTTGTTATTGGACTTCATGTGGATGATCTTGGTTCTCCTCCATGAATTAATGAACGGAACAAATAAAAGAAGAAAGCAAATTCCTTTGAGCTTCCCACAATGTTCCCAGTTTTCCATTGCATTCAGGGTTTTATTTCTTTGATTTATTGTTTCACACTTCCTGACCTTCTCATGATCTAGACTGTGCTCAATTGTGAACATGTTGCTTTGACTATCATAGCAGCGTGGGCTTTCACACCAGGAATGTGCATATGGTATGTGACATCATGAAGTGTTACTGTGCCAATTCTCAATATTTTGGAATTACTCAAGGTGCATTATCATAGGGAGTTTATTGCACCACTAATTTCGTAAGTGAAGAAAATCACGTTGGCTTTAAGGTGACAGAGCCACCCTCGTTCCTATGAATAATGATCCAATTAAGACTGGCTCAAATACCAGGAGAGGATTAACACCACTAAGCATTTTCCTTCATGCAATGTCTACCATGAGCATCATTGTTGTCTCAAGGAACACTTTCTGCTTGGAATCTCAGGAGCAGCTCTGCAATTTACGCCTGACTGCAGGAATGGCTGCCAACTTCCAATTTTGTGACTTAAGGAGATGCACTTTGACATTCTTGTTCCTTTGGAGTCTGTAGCAAAGAGAATGTAATTGCCATAAAGAAAACTTGTGGTTCTGAGAGTTATACTAGTCCATTTTTCAAAGGTAACAAATTGACCTCAGAGCCTACATATAGGTGTTTCTCAAATATCCTTTCCAGCTAAAACCAGTGACTTGATAACTCAATCAAGGTAGTTTGGATTTGTCTTCACTAAGGAAGACACAAACAATCTTCCTGATATAGTAGTGGCCAGAGGATCTGGGGTGACGGAGGAACTGAAGGAAATCCACATTAGGCAGGAAATGGTGTTGGATAGACACATGGGACTGAAGGCTGATAAATCCCCAGGGCCAGATGGTCTGCATCCCAGGGTACCTAAGCAAGAGGCTCTAGAAATCGTGGATGCATTGGAGATAATTTTCCAATGTTATAGACTCAGGATCGGTTCCTGTGGATTGGAAGTTAGCTAATGTTATCCCACTTTTTAAGAAAGGCGGGAGAGAGAAAACGGAGAATTATAGACCAGTTAGCCTGACATAGGTGGTGGGGAAGATGCTGGAGTCAATTATAAAAGATGAGATAGCCGCACATTTGGATAGCAGTAACAGGATCGGTCCGAGTCAGCATGGATTTACGAAGGGGAAATCATGCTTGACTAATCTTCTGGAATTTTTTGAAGATGTAACTAGGAAAATGGACAAGGGAGAGCCAGTGGATGTAGTGCACCTGGACTTTCAGAAAACATTTGATAAAGTCCCACATATGAGATTAGTGGGCAAAATTAGGGCACATGGTATTCGGGGTAGATTGCTGACATGGGTAGAGAAGTGGTTGGCAGACAGGAAACAAAGAGTAGGGATTAACAGGTCCCTTTCAGAATAGCAGGCAGTGACTAGTGGGGTACCGTAAGGCTTGGTGCTGGGACCGCAGCTATTTACAATATACATCAATGATTTGGATGAAGGATTCAAAGTAACATTAGCAAATTTGAAGATGACACAAGGCTGGGTGGCAGTGTGAACTGTGAGGAGGATGCTATGTGACTTGGACAGGTTGGGGGAGTGGGCAGATGCATGGCAGATGAAGTTTAATGCGGATAAATGTGAGGTTATCCACTATGGTAGCAAAAACAGGAAGGCAGATTACTATCTAAATGGCGTCAAGTCGGGAAAAGGGGAAGTACAATGGGATCTGGGGGTCCTTGTACATCAGTCTATGAAAGTAAGCATACAGCTACAGCAGGTAGTGAAGAAAGTGAATGGCACGTTGGCCTTTATAACAAGAGGAATCGAATATAGGAGCAAAGAGGTCCTTCTGCAGTTGTACAGAGCCCTAGTGAGACCACACCTGGAGTATTGTGTGCAGTTTTGGTCCCCCAATTTGAGGAAGGACATTCTTGCTATTGAGGGAGTGCCGCATAGGTTTACAAGGTTAATTCCCGGGATGGTGGGATTGTCATATGCTGAGAGAATGGAGAAGCTGGGCTTGTACACTCTGGAGTTTAGAAGGATGAGAGGGAATCTCATTGAAACATATAAGATTGTTAAGGGCTTGGACACGCTAGAGGCAGGAAACATGTTCCCGATGTTGTGGGAGTCTAGAACCAGGGGCCACAGTTAAGAATAAGGAGTAAGCCATTTAGAATAGAGACGAGGAAACACTTTTTCTCACAGAGAGTGGTGAGTCTGTGGAATACTCTGCCTCAGATGGCGGTGGAGGCAGGTCCTCTGGATGCTTTCAAAAGAGAGCTAGATAGGGCTCTTAAAAATAGCAGAGTCAGGGGATATGGGGTGAAGGCAGGAACGGGGTACTGATTGGGGATGATCAGCCATGATCACATTGAATGGCGGTGCTGGCTCGAAGGGCCAAATGGCCTACTCCTGCACCTATTGTCTATTGTCATCACTGAAAAACGCAAAAAAAAACCTGCTCACCATATATCCTTCAGCCTTCACTTGGAAGCAAGCAGTTGGTCATCCACTCCTCAGCTTTTCTTATCCTGTACGATTAATACAGGACCACATCAGAATCAGGAGATGAGGAACCCTCAATCCTACTCCACCATGCAATAAAAACATAACTGATCTGTTTGTCCTCAGCCCCACTTAATTATATTCTCCAAAACCCCTGACTGTTATCGGTAACATATGTACTACTTGCAATTTCTCCTATTGAATTTATTTGGGCAAATACTTAGTTTTACTAGTTTTGGATGATGGGAGAAATGTTCAGAGAAACAAGGGGCTGATAAAGAAGTTGGAATACTCAATCTGCCTGATCCTCATCTTCATTATGTTTGATATAAACAACTAAAATAAAAGTTCCTTTTTGCACCTCATCTATTTTATAATCCTTGCTATCCTTATCCTCCTTCTCTTGCATTCTCCTGTTGCTCTGGCAGATCTTACAGATTCATTGAATTGTTTGGTACAGAAGGATGTCATTCAGTCCACTGTGTCTAAGACTGGATTGTTCCATCAGGAACTGTCAATCACATTTCTTTTTCTTTCACCAAAGCCCAGAATCTAAGTACTACATCGTGATTTTTTTTAAAAAGGTTAAAAAAGTGCAAAATTACTATGTGCTTCACAAATATGGCAGTGCAGATATTTGGACACCAGCCAGGCACCATAACAGTATTGTGATTACTTTGCTATCTTCCAAGTTAACAGCAGAGGGCCTCCCCACTGGCACCATGGACTACCAGAAGGTAATTGCATAAAAGTTGGGAACCCCCTCTGCAGCCTGCTTCTGCCAGGAACGATGGACTAGTCAGCCTGCAATAACCAATAGACTGCTGCCTCTTTCCCACAGCTTCCTTCTGTTACTGCTCCTCTTCATCCCCCATTATAATGCAATACTGATTTTAACCACTGAGAATTTCATTCCAAATGTACTTTGTGATTCTTTTTAAGGGACAGTGACAGCAGTTTGGTTCTGTGCTATGCCCAACTCAATGTGAAGCAGTCAGTAAAAATCAAGGAGAAACACACATCCAAACACTATACATGGCGATAACAAACTTTGAGATGACTCATCAAGTAATAATATGTTGTTTAATTTACGATGATTTACATATGGCCAGGTTGCTCGGTTCTTGCTGATTAACATAATGATATCATTCCCACTCAGGAACACCTAACATAATTCCACATACAAACAGCTTCAACCATTTGTTGTGTATCTCCAAAGCTTGCTGGTATATCTACCGCATCCATTGCCTACCTTCACTGTAATTTCCTAGTGAGTCCTGTTTTCTTCTCTCAAGCAGCAATATCCTGAATGTAAGCCTGTCGTGTCGTAGGCTCATCAGATGATGTTAAATATAGATCAATCATTTGATTGGAATAATTTATTTTCCACTTTAGGATTTCCTACTTAGCAATAGTGTTTGCATTAGGAAATCATTAAATTATTCCTTACACATGAAAATACATTTTAATATTTTTGCAAAATTAAAATGGCTGTTGAATTTGCTTCTCATTGACATGTTTAGAAACCATGCAAGACTGGGCAGAGCAGGTGTTCATTTCAAATTTCATATGGCACTCCATCTAGTGATCCAACTGAGAACTGATTAAAGCCAGCCATGGGAACTAAGTTAGGGTGCCAGATTTAGGTGAACAGACTGCTAACCTGTTTCTATTTGTTCAAAAAAGGGTCTATATTCAGCTTCCAATGATTTGTAATTCAAAAGATAATTGTGTCTTACATAAATTCACTCATAACCTCTTGTCTGAAATTGCTTTGCCCAAACTGCATTTGAAAAGAACAATTTATGACCAAATAATATTTTCCTTGAATCCCAAGTTGTCCAAGCTTGTTTCACGCAACACACAGAGCAGAAAATACGTTTTCTTTTTTCAACAAATAGCAGTAGCTTGAAAATTAGATAATGGCATTGCAGTTGGAACATCAGCCAATTATTTGTCACAGAGTATACAAATACTTAAGTATAAAATAAAGCACCATTTTGTGCCAGTTTCCTTGTGTTTCCTGGGATCTCTGTAGAATGAGTGCACAATTAATGGAACCTTACACCCTTTGGTATCCAAGACATCGATTCCAACCCTCAACAATCTTTATTTTCAGTAAAATGGCACTACTGGTATGAATAAATGATTGCATTCTTGCATTCTATTCATTGGAGTTCTCATTGTATCACTGTTTAATCACAAATCCGAGGGCAATCTTGTCTTGTTGACTTTTATCTTCAAGAAATAGATTGAGAGTTGCTTAATCTATTGTTGCTTGGAAACCTTAAAGAGGTTCATACCATCTGTGTGCGTTGGTTCAAGCCCAGATCCATGTGGTGAAGTGGCAGTTTTCTAAAGCATTGTGTCAACTAGACCTACCCCTCCTCCTGTGATTACTTACGCAGACTGCTTTCTAAAAGTAAGTCTTTTTTTTTTTTTTAATGTGGTTTAGTTTCATTTGTATTTATCTTAATTAGTTTTATTTCTTCCGTTCTTTTATTTTGGACTGTAGATATCACAAAAGGCCTTGGGTCTTTGTGCCTAAATAAAACGTTAAACGTTAATGCCTTAATGCCTTGTTTAAACGTTAATGCCTTAATGCATTAGGCCCTGTCCGAATAATACTTAAAACGACGGTGGCAGGCAACATTCTTGAACTGCTATGGTTGTTCTGGCGTACTCTCATAATCCAGCTGGACAGGAAGTTCTAGGTTGTTGGCCAGTTCCAGGTGATGAAGGAATTACAATTTTCAAAAGAAACTAGTATGTTACTTGGAGGGAAGCCTGCAATTTGTGATGTTTCCATGCCCCTCATGCCCTTGTCTTTCTTGGTGGAGACACGATGGGTGCAGTATCTATGAGAGTTAGTACATCTTTAAAGAATGATTGTACTGCTTTGAAGAATTTTCAAGGCATTGATTTTGTTTGGAAGCTTTCAATAATGGATATCTTGTTGCAACTATTTCTTTGTCATTTGTCTTTGCAGCTGCAACAAAGGGCTTACAGACATGACAGGCTTGCATTCAGGATGTTGCTGCTTGAGAGAAGAAAACAGGACTCACTGGATGCGGTAGATATACCAGCAAGCTTTGGTGATACAAACAGCTTCCTGTGTATGTGGAATTAAGTTAGGTGTTCCTGAGTGGGAACAATAACATTATGATCCTCAGCAAGAACAGAGCAACCTAGCCATACGTCAAAAAAATGGAAGGCAATATTCTTGCTTGCAATAGAGCCAGAGGTAATGGCAAGTCTATTGGTGTAGAGTAGTACGATTAAACAAGAACTTATCTGTTCAAAGTTTGATCTTTATTTTATGAGGAGTTACGATGAGGGATTACGTGAAGAAGCCCCGCCAGGCGCATATTCGGCATACTTCAAAGCAGCGGCATTAAAAACACAGAACCAATAGCCGGAGTAAGATAGTAAGGCTCACAAATATTAGAACTACCAGATGATCATTTATATTATGGGGGTTGGGAGCGGAGGGCACGTAATCCTTCATCATAACTCCTCATAAAATAAAGATCAAACTTCGAACAGGTAAGTTCTCATTTAATCTTACTATTTTACTTCGGAGTCACGTGAGTGACTACGTGAAGATTTTAAACCTCTGTGATTTTCATGCTGTAGATCATTCCGTACGACACACTGCTACAGTTTACCCAGTAGTGAGTAAATATATATTGCTTGAAATCATGCAATAAATAATATATATAAATATTTTAATTATTATGTTTTTTTTTTAATTTATTATTATTATTATTATTATTATTTTTAAATAATAATAATACGAAAAATAATAACCCCTCTATCCCAGGGGAAATAACAACAAATGTTATGCAATAAAGCAAACAATTTTGAACAGAACCCAACACAGCATGTGCAACTCTGGCACTGTAACAACAGGTTTATCTTAAAGCTTATTTTTTTAGACCATCCAGCAGTCTCCAGAATTTGGTCGAGCGGCACGTCCTGCACCTTCGCCGCAGACATTGATACCGCTCTTGTAGAGTGAGATTTATACACATCAGTGTCTACTCCAGTTAATCCAGAACCCGTTTATCCATCTAGGAATAGTTTGTACTGTCACTTTTATACGTTTCTTGTGGGTAATGAACATTGGTGTCTCACAATCTCGGAGACTCTTAATTCAATATTTATTAATTCAGATGCTTAACCACACACAATGTTTAGTTGACAGCGTATGTCTTAAAGGTTACATTGGTTCCATCCTTTCTTGGCTTGCTTAAATCATTGACATAACACATTATTTTAGCCAACTGTATACAATCTAACCACAACATTTGTAATCTTTGTACTCATTGTGCTGATATTAATGGTATGAACATAACCACTTTAAATATGAACTTCTGAAAAGACAGTGTCCATTGCCGAATCAATGTGAGAACTATACTGACATCCCAGATTTCTAAATATCTGGGTTTGGTAGAATTTTATTAAAATTCCTCTCATAAATCGGGATATTAACAGATGAGACCGATAGTTGTCGATTCTGAAATAGTCCTAAATAGGAGGGCAAAACACTCCAAGCTCCATTCATGGCACTATAACTCAGGTGCAACATAACAAGGAACTCCAATACATCCAATATATTTGCTGTATGATAAAATATATCTGACTGTATACAAAAAGATTTCCCATTCCTTATACGACACATATATTGTTTCTTAGTGCTATCTCCCCAAGCTGCAGTTATGACATCCATGATCCTATCCGACATTCCATCAGAACCTGCAGATTAACAATTAATACGGTCATATAATGGATGACTTCTGCTGTTACTGGGTGTACCAACAATTACTGCATCTGGGATTTGTCATGAATGTCTGAATCATTATTCTGAGCACCAATGGGAACAATGGCTGTGGAGTAATGGTCCCTAGATAAGGGACATATCAGATATTAACTGATAAGAACAGATACTACACTTGATCTTAGCCAAAAGGCCGAGAACAATACCAATTTGGAACCAAACGCCTACGGCGGAGACTTGCTCTATTTTGCTGACACATTGTCTAATCAGACAAAATGGGGAAAACATAAAAGACTATACTTCCCCAAAGTAGCGAGAATGCATCCACCGCTAATGCTCCTGGGTCTGACTCCCACGAGACACATTTAGATTACTGGAGATTTAATCCAGACACAACAGATCAACATTTGGTACACATACTGTCTGATAATCTTTTTGAAACTTTTTGTATTTTAACATTCATTCTGTATTGTAATTGCACTTTTATGATCTGTTGTCTTACCACAATATTGCATTCTCCCACAGTTGTGGTATTGTCTACTCGTAATTGAACATGTAAGTTCTTTATAGTAGAACAACAGCTATCAATGCATAAAATGCCCCCAATAACTCCAAATAATTCAACCATGTATTTGGAGAATTAATCGTCTTGGACAGTCCATCAACCACAACAACTGGTGTCGCTGTCCTAAGCTCCCCATCCGAGAGCACTCTCATCAGTCGGTAATAACACTGAAGACTTCTGAACAAGCACATTTTAACTTCTAGTAACTTGTGCAACATTGAGAATCCATCATTGAATTCAACTCAACCTTTAGTTGATAACTGCATGGACCTAATCAATAACCTGCACGCTTTTTACTCTTATACTCTGGTCTTTGCAGACTTTGATCATGCAGAGGTCCCAATTTGACAGCATGAATGCTGCTATCACTTTACCAGTAACCGTAGCTACTTCTTGGATGGTGGGATAATGTTTTTTACCAAGACAAATACAGGCATTTGTAACATCACCAACCTTAATTTGTTGATAAAGTTACTCACATATCAACTGTATTAAAGACAAACCCCAAATAATCAATTATTTAGGATGCCTGTAACTTCCATGTTGTTTGGATGTACAGAGCCTTAGCCTTTAAATAGGCTTATGGTTGCTGAACTCAGTTCTTCAGCTGTCTCCCATTTACAATTACCATATCCTCTAGATAAGTCATTACAATGTGATTCTGAGCCCTCATTAACACCAGTGCTGGTTTCAATAATTGTGTGAGCAATCTGAGGGCTGAATTTAACCCATTAGGTAATTCCTTCAGCTGACCCATCCAATTAATTGAAGTACCTGAATAATAAGGCATCTTTTTTAAGTCTAAAAAAATAACCACATAGCAGCCTTGTGATAACAGCTTCATTATAATGCTGAAGTGTACTTTTTTAAATGTTCATACTGAACTATAAATTTAAGTTTGTGAGTCCTAGAATGACTCTGCAACCCCCATACTTGTGTCTGGGATATATTATCTCTACCTGACGAGTTCCTAGTACATTCAAACACCAAGCCGATAAGATTTATTGCAGAATTACAAAACAATTGTAATCTTAACCAACCAGAGGTTGTTTCCCCAGAAATTCCATGTGTAGTGGAATGCCATTTCTGTACTTCCGTTAATGAACCAGAAGATCTCCTTTTCTTAATATAGGGGTTCGTATTCATCAATCATAAATCTGGTAATAGCTTGCGCACATAATCCTGCATTATTTGGGTATAATGTTAGCCAATGGCAATTTTCATCATACAATTGGGTTCGAATATGCTTTGCAGAGTAAAGCAAGCAGGTCTTAAAAGTATTGGACATAATCGACCCATGTATGTCTTCCCCAAATGCAGTGACGCCAACTGAATATCAGCTAGAGGACATGCTGAAACACATTTCCTGTCCTCGCCTCGTTACACTCATGAGTGCCCAATTACTGTTGGCATCCTGAGCGAGGCACAATAGACGGGTGTTTTATATATTTTTATATATTATTTACTGTTTCAGTCATAACAGTATCTTGGAGTAGTTGAGAAACCAAATAATGTTGGCCGCCAGGTTCATCCATAGCCTCACCAGTCCATACCGATATAGCAAAACTTGGTGCTACATCGGGAACACCCGGAATATTTCTATTGTGCTCTGGTGTATACACATAAGTAGGGACACCAGTTTCAGGGTCAGTTTCATCCTGCCCTGGTACTCCCGAGCCTTGCTCTAGGGAGACTTCATCCAGACCTATGCAAGGCACTGGTGAATGAGATTCTCATTCTTAATAGGCACCATACTCATTGTATGGAAACTCCTTCAGAGCCTGCCTTAGAATCTCATGGGTCTTAAAACCCTTAATTGTTTAGAGTTTTGAGCATTTTATCTTGCTCTAAGGACTTCATCCAGACCTATGCAAGGCACTGGTGAATGAGATTCTCATTCTTTATAGGCACCATACTTAGTGTATGGAAACTCTCACGGAGCCTGCCTTAGAATCTCATGGGTCTTTAGAACCCTTGACTGATTAGAGTTTTGAGCATTTTATCTTGCTCTAGTGACCTCATCCAGACCTAACCAAGGTACTGGAGAATCAGAATTCCATTTTCATAGGCACCATACTCAGTGTATGGAAACTCCTTTGGAGCCTGCCTTACAGGAAGACATACATGTGTCTTAGAACCCTTGACTAAGTCAAGTGTGGAGCATTTTCTCCATTTACAGCCTTCCCCTCATTCTTGTCCTCCCTTGGAGGAGAATTACTTTCTTTACTGTTTTGTATTTGTGCATAAATCATATATGTTTAAAATTATAATTCTGAGAGGCACATTCTGCTTGCAGAATATTTGTATTAACCTCAGTATCACACAGGGTTATATACATTTCCATAAAGGAAAACTACATCTGGTAACATATATACAGAGCAGACTTTATTTTACAATTGTGGGTATTTGGAGCCAGCATTTAGCGCAGCAGTTATCTCCAAACCCAATCTAAATAGCGGTAAATAGCGGGAACCGGATTTTAAATCAGCCTTATCTCCCAATCCGATCTAAATCGGAAACTGTGGTTTCAGGGCGTTCCATTCAATTACCGCAGTTTAAAAATACTTATACTCTCGCTGGCTCCGTATTTTCAAGCCAGATTTACAGAGGTTTTTTTTTAAATTCCCAAAATACATAAACACTCTAGCTGGCTCTGCAAACTGTTTAAAAACACTCGCAAGAAGTTCAACAGTGACTTACCTGCGGGTTAAACTTACCACTGATGGGAGCTGCGCTCTCCACCCCGTCGGTGCCACATGCGTCGACGTAATGCTGAACATGCGTCTGGCGGGGCTTCTTCACGTAGTCACTCATGTGACTCCGAAGTAAAATTGAACTATGACGAATTCTCTTATGCACATGTATTAAAATAATTGAAAAATAACTACCTACAGAAATTTTCATATGCACATTCAACCTGAAAATAGAGGAAACAGTTGGAAAATCTGTGTTAGACCAGACACTGCAGAATTGTTTAGCTTGGAGACTGGGAATGAGGATATTCAGATTAACAATAATATGGGAACAGCACCAGACCACCAACCCCCTTCAAGTCTGCACTGCCATTCAATATGATTATGTCTGATCTGTCCTCAGAGTTTAACTCTATGCAAGATCCCCATAGCCCACAATGTTTCAAAATGCATCTAGTTCCATTTCAAAACTTCTATTGAGCTAGCCTTCACGACTCTCTGCAGCAGAGAATTTTAGAGATTCACCACTGCAAAATGAAGTGTCTTTGTACCTTGGTATTAAATGGCTGGCAACTTTTCTTTAATCTGTCTGAAGAAGGGTTTCGGCCCGAAGCGTAGCCTATCTCCTTCGCTCCTTAGATGCTGCTGCACCCGCTGAGTTTCCCCAGCTTTTTGTGTACCCTTTCTTTAACCCATGTCCGCTTGCAGATAGTGGCAAATTAGTTTTCTCGTCACTTGCAGACTACATGATGAATTTGGTGGGAAACCAGTAGATCGTGTGACTGTAAATTTTACTTAGCGCACAAATCCCGTTGGTGCAAAAGGTGGGAGGCTTTGCACTGGATGTTACAGAAGCCACAGATTCAAAATGAGTACTTAAGATGGTTCAGACTTGAGCATAGGGAGTACAAGAACCTAGAGAAAGTAACTATGAACATAGCCCTCTGAGGCAGAGAATTCCACAGACTCACCACTCTCTGTCTTTCCTTGTGTTCGTTCTAAATGGCTTACTCCTTATTCTTAACCAAATGTATAAACTAGAAATCAAAGGCAATTAACACAAGTCCACTCTACTAACTCTACGGGACAGGCAGTATCTCTGGATAGAAGGTATGGGTGACGTTTCGGGTCGAGACCCTTCTTCGTCTACTTTTCTACTGTTAGTTTTTGAATGTGGAAGATCCAACTTTCTACTTAACAATGTGAAAGTATGAACCACAATGCATGTTTATTAGAATTGCAATTAAATCATTATCACAGAAGAAAAACATTTTAAAATTACATTAATGGCTGAAATATTTTGTTTAGCAGTTTAGATGGTGTACAGATTCTTATGGGCGATTCTTCGAGAGGTTCTTCAGTGAACCCTACACAGGGAGGAAGAAGAGGAAAGGAAGTGTGGATAAAGAGCTGTACTTGCAAGCATCTGCAATCTCACAACAAACTCAAGGCCCCGATCAACTTGTCTTCCCTCATGTACTGCAGAGGTGATGGTTGAGCTGAGTAGCATCCTGCGATAAGACCTGTTGCCAATTGAAGTCAGTGTAGGTGTATTGACATGGTCACTGCACCCCTAAACTTTCTGCTGTCTGGCTCCAGTCACGCTTCCAATGAGTATGTTCGCAACATCAGTCAGTTTGCAGTTCATGGCTGCATTAACAAGGTGACGAATGCCTCAAGCAAACACATTCATCACTTTCTTATGGGCATCCAGAATCAGATAAACAGTTCACAGGAATTGCACTGACTGCAGGTGAAACTGACTAAGGAAGCAATGTGCCTCTGCAATTCTGCAAGTTTCACATTTTCTATTTTCACTCCACAGGACTGATTTAACAAATTGCAATGCCTTCTACTCTATAAACATGTAACTTGCATGTGATCATCAATCACACTTTAGGCTTATATATTGCATCAACAATGCATCCTACACTGCTTATCCCAGCCCAACATTGTTAATAGACAATAGACAATAGGTGCAGGAGTAGGCCATTCGGTCCTTCAAGCCAGCACCGCCATTCAATGTGATCATGGCTGATAATCCCCAATCAGTACCCCGTTCCTGCCTTCTCCCCATATCCCCTGTCTCCGCTATCTTTAAGAGCCCTATCTAGCTTTCTCTTGAAAGTATCCAGAGAACCGGCCTCCACCGCCCTCCGAGCCAGAGAATTCCACAGACTCACAACTCTCTGTTAACAACTGTTAAAGACCAGCAACCAGAAGATGAGCTATCCCAAGCAAATTTGATTCACATCCCCTCTCCGGAAATCATGTTTCGCTGTGGAAATTTGCTCCGATCCGATCCGATCCATGCATCATTCAACACCTTCACCAAGCAGACATTCAACAGGTTTAGATAGTTGGCAGATTATCAACAAGGTCCAAGAACACCAGATTTTTAATGTGGTTTCCCTTACATACACAACAGGTTGAAAACTGGGGTTGGTATATTCCACAGCGTATTCACACAGCTTGGACATTTTCTCAATGAAAAAGCTAAACCAAGAGCAGAATTCAGAATTCACCAGTGTCACAATGCATGGTTGGACAGGCCAGTGACATTGTGATACACCACGTTCATAAATGCAGCATTAATTTCATACTGACTGTGGCATCAGGCATGACACTAATAAGTCATGTTACAGTCATAAAGAGTCATAGTCATACAACAGGCCCTTTGGCCCAACTTTCCCACGCCGACCAACATGTCCCATCTACACTAGTCCCTCTTGCCTGCGTTTGGCCTATATCCTATCCAGTTGTACAAAGTGTTGGCTAGGTTTCACTTAGAGTATTGCATTTGCAGTTCCAGACACCACTTATAAGAAGAATGTGATTCAACTAGATGGGGTACAGGTAAGATTCACAAGAGTGTTACCTCGAATGGAAGGCATGAGTTATCAGGAGAGATTGACTAGGCTAGGTCTATTTTCACTGGAATAAAAGAATCTGAAAAGTTACATGATTTTAGTATGTAAAATTATGATCCACAGATAGTGTAGGAGTCTAAAATCAGAGGACGCAGATTTAAAGGAGATGTGAGGGTCAATTTTTTCACACAAAGAATAGTTGGAATCTAAAATGAACCGCCAGAGGAGATGGTGGAAGCAGGAATAGTAACAACATTTAAGCGGCATCTGGACGAATACTTCAAAAAGCACAGCAGAAAGGGAGATGGAATTAATGCAGGGAAGTGCGATTAGTATAGTTAGGCCAGATGGTCAGCATAACCATGGTGGGCCAAAGGGCCTGTTTCTATGCTATGCAACTATATCACTCTATGACAAGTATCACCAATTTACTCAGAATATGCACGAGTTATGCTAGGAAGATTAACTATAAGATATTTACATATATATGCGAAGGGGGCCAGATGTTACATTGTTATCTTCCCAGTTGCAATGCAACGTGCCCGCAGCTCATTTTGGGAATACCAGGCAGGTAGTGGATTTTCAGACACAAGTTCCTGATGCATAATCCTGACATATGAATCACCATGCCAGGGGCATAAATTCAGAAATTATGCCCTTATGTAGAATCCACAGCATATAGTAAATAATCACAGTATGAAAAAGCTACAGCCTGTCAAAATGTGTGTCCTTATCTCGTGCATGCTGTAAAGACTGTGCTGGGATTTATGGTTGATATTACACTGAATGTGTCATGCATCCTGTACATTAATCTAAAACTAAAGAGCTGCTCAGAGCTGTGATTCAAACATGAAAGATATGCGTCATTTGCATTTCGCTTCATGCATAAATTAATGAGCCATGGAACTATATGCAAATCAGAGCTATTTATGTTTTATCATCTATGTTAGAATCACATAGTTGCTGGTCTTTTGGGAAGAAACACAGACCGACCGCTTCATCAAGGCCAGCAAGTGAACAGTTTGCTAGTTTCAATTTTATTTCACCACAGTCTTACAGACAGGGAGGATTAAGTGCCAGTGCTAATGTTATCACAGTGCAGTCACTGACCCCCACACCCTCCCAGGGGGCAGGCTCCAGCTAAACCAGCTGCTTTCCAGGCCTTGGGCTTCATTATAACCACATCACTGGACATCAGCTTGTACAAATGAGGCATGAAATGGAGATGTTCTTTCATTATATCTTTGAAGCTATCAGGTCTGTGCATTCAGAAACCAGAGCACAAGGTTACACAGCATCCCAAGTTCAGACAATGTAGATGTGGGCTCAATAGATTACATTTTTAGAATACCAGGAGTCAGAAGGTAGGTTAGCGCAGGAAGCCAAGCCACTGGCATCAATTTCATGTAACTTGAAGGAGATTCCATGCTTTGGAAATCTCTCCTCCAATTTCGTATCAGAGCACGTTCACTTAGAAGGACCATTGTGCACTTCGAATCATAGAGATAAAGTATTGAAACAGGTAATTTGGTCCAGTGAGGCTGTGCCAATTGTCCATCACCCATTCCTACATACATCAAGCCATGGGAAAAACTAGGAAAGAGGGAAATTGTATCAAAAAGGAGACAAGACATACACCTTTATCTTCATGTTCCACTGATAAAGCCTGACTACGGTTGAACATGTGTCTTTTTAGTACTAATGAATAGGGAAAACCTATGTCTATTAAAATGGGAATGTGAATTGATGGAAGTGAAAGTTAATGTTTGACTATAGAAATGTGCAATTGGATAAAACAATGAAAGGAGTCTGTTGATGTACAAGGATAGTTCTGGAGAAGAACAGTCTATATTTTTCATCAATGTCAATTGGGTGGGGCAGGGATGTGGAGAAGAGACAGATGTAGTTAAGTCTTCATGGCTTGCATTAGTTGCTTATCATTTATGTCCAATGAAGCAGAAAGATACACAGTATCAAAGACGCCGTGCTACTTACGCGCTGGTCTTGATTAAACAGCCTACGTTTCTGTCCAAAACACCAGCAACAATATGATTTGAACATGGATAATAAAACATACGTAGCTCTAATTTCACATACTGTAGGTACAGCATTCCGTCAATGGTTCCAGAACCTGATGTCCGACCTTATTAATCAAAACAAATCTATCCTGATAAGAGCAATTAACAATTAACACCTTGAAGGCAGTTTTGGTTCGAAGTTTTAGGAACAAATTGGTGCTTGGTGCTTGTTCAGGACATAATGAGTCATCATTCTCTGGCTTTCAATGACAATTGCACACCCTCAGCCGGTCCAGACTGGCACGTAGCCACAGCTATAACAGAAATTAAGGTGACGTTGGATTCAAGTAGAACTTAAAGAACACAAAGTCAAAAGACTAGCACCCACTTCTGAAGTGGACATTGCTCTTTAGAGGATTATTAAGAAAATTGTTCTGGCAACTTTTACCCTGTTCCAGGGTTTCAATGTTTCAAACATGATCGAAAGGGAGGCAAAAAAGGTGGTAGAGTTGCACTACTGATCAGGGAGACTTTCGCGGTGACACCAAGAGAGGACATACAGGAGGGTTCATCTTCTGAGGCTTGGAGTCTGGGAATGTAGGTGAGGTCCTAAACAAATACTTTGCATCTGTTTTCACTGAGCAGGACAGTGAGGACAGTGAGATCAGTGCGGAGAAAACTAATATGCAAGGGCAGTTTGAGATTAAGAAGGAGATGGTATTGGGAATCTTGAAGAGCATTTATGTGGATAAAGCCCCAGGATTTAATGGGATTTATTCCAGGTTATTAAGAGAGGCAGATTGTGATAGTCTTGACGCAGATCTTTGTGTCTTCTCTAGCCGCAGGCTAGATCCTGGAGGAGTGGCGTGTAGTTAATGTTGTTTATTTAAGAAGGGAAGTAGATAAGATCATGAGAGGCATAGATTGGGTAGACAGTCAGAATCTATCCCAGAATAGAAAAATCAAATACTAGAGGGAATAGCTTTAAGGTGAGAGGGACAAAGTTTAAAGGAGATGAGCAGGGCAATTTTTTTTTTGCACTGAGGTTGGTGAGTGCCTGGATAACACTGCAGGGGTGATGGTTGAAGCAGAGATTCAACCATTTGGATAGGCATTTGGATATGCAGGGAATGGAATGATATGGTTTATGTGCAGGTGTATAAGTGATGGTCTTGGCATTATGTTTGGCATTGACATTGTAGGCCGAAGGTCCTGTTATTGTGCTATACTGTTCCATGTTCACTTTTAGGAAATTTAGATGTATTTAGTGTTCTGTTCAATTGTAAAAAGAAAGACTAACTAGATCAATGTGCAATCAGATTTATTCATCCTTGCCCAGTTTTCAATCTAAACGAACTACTTATCCAATTAAAAGTTTTGCATGTGATAAGTACTTCCATAGTTGTAGGAGCCATAGAGGGAGTGCAGAGAAGGTTCACCAGACTGATTCCTGGGATGTCAGGACTGTCTTATGAACAAAGCCTGCATAGACTCGGTTTATACTCTCTAAAATTTAGGAGATTGAGAGGCGATCTTATAGAAACTTACAAAATTCTTAAGGGGTTGGACAGGCTAGATGCAGGAAGATTGTTCCCGATGTTGGGGAGGTCCAGGACAAGGGGTCACAGCTTAAGGATAATGAGGAAATCCTTTAGGACCGAGATGAGAAGGACTTTTTTCACACAGAGAGTGGTTGGTCTCTGGAACTCTGCCACAGAGGATAGTTGAGGCCAGTTCATTGGCTATATTTAAGAGGGAGTTAGATGTGGCCCTTGTGGCTAAGGGGATCAGAGGGTATAGAGAGAAGGCAGGTACGGGATACTGAGTTGGATGATCAGCCAAGATCATATTGAATGGCGGTGCAGGCTCGAAGGGCCGAATGGCCTACTCCTGCACCTAATTTCTATGTTTCTATGTTTCTATGAGCCATTCATGCTTAAGCTAGTTACTGTTAGCGTATTTTAATATTTTGAATAGATATTTCTAGCTGTATTGTTTTGTACACTTAAGGGTGGGATTTTGATACGTAGATGGGCGTGACTTACATTGAACTAAGAGAAATGACAGGGAGTGGTCAGGTCAGACGGGGGCTGGCACAGGAAGTGAAGAAGCAGTTTTTACCAGTTCAGATAGTAAGAACAGAACGCTGCAATTTGTATAAGACACTTGTTTATATTTACAACAACTTCAATTAAAATCAATGAAACTGGAAATAACGACCTGAAGATTTGGTTTTATTGTCGATTGCGTAAATTCTAATCCTCCCTGCAGTGTAGTAATGGCAATTTAAAGTCGGACTTTGGAAAGATAAGAAATTGCCATTACAATAGTGTTTATACAACACTGTGAAGATTACATCTCTCAAAGGTTAATACCTTGTGATGCACTTTCATAAGTTATAGATGTAATAATATTTTTTTCTGAAGTAAAAGATCATTTTCTGATGATGCATTGTCAAGATTTAATTTCTTATCAAGTAGAAATTATCATAATTATACACTGATTACAAACCTTTATAACAATTAAAACTTGTTCAATGATGTTGCCTAATCCTTTGAGTCCGGCACTTTGTATTTAGTTTAGTTTAGAGATACAGCGTAGAAAATGCCCTCCGGCCCACCAAGTTTGCACCGACCAGCGATCCCCACACATCGTCACAAGCCTAGGCACTCCAGGGACAATTTACACTTATACTAACCCAAGCCAATTAACCTACAAATCTGTACGTCTTTGGAATATGGGTGGAAACCGAAGATCTCAGTGAAAACCCACGCGGTCACGGGGAGAACGTACAAACTCCGTACACAACACACATAGTCGGGATCGAACCCGGGTCTCTGGTGCTGCAAGTGGCAGCAACTCTACCGCTGCGCCTCTGTGCCACAGACACTTTGTGTCCATCTTCAGTATAAACCAGTATCTACGGTCCCTTTCCACACAAAGCTTGTTCAGATTTAGTCTGTACTATACGTTAGGAGGGAGGGATGATGTACTTTTGCAAGATCACAGTGGTAGCGGTCAATCTGAAATAATTAACAAAAATAATAAGAATATCATCCAGTTAGGAAAGGAAGAGGTGTACATCAGGATAGGTTTAGATAATCCAATACTTCACAGATACAATGGCACGGGACTATTTATTTGGAGGATAACAGCTGGCAATTAATGAATAATCTACATTTATGCAATAACCTTTGGGAATTATACAGGATTTATAGTTTTCCTTTAGGTGCTTGTCATTGACGTATCATAACTGTGAAACAATAGTGAGAGAAAACGTTTACATTTTAAACACAAAGACCAGCAGTGGATAAGCCAAAGATAAATAATGCACTAAATTAATCATTTTTGCAGATATTCACCAAGACTAACATTATGTCCAATCTGCCGTTACAACAAGCACCTGGGTGACCTTAAAGTCAGGGAGACGATTTGAAACATTTTCCAATCGGCTGTTCTAACGTCGTTGATTGGATAGAATGAGCTGATTAACTAATCAGATGGAACAAAGTAATTAACCGATTGGAAGGAGTGCGCTCATTGACTGACGGAGGGGTTGAACTACATCATCACTGGGGTGTGAGCAGCTTGATAACTGGCAGAGTGGAGCGGACCAATTGACTAATTGGACAGAGTGAAAGGATTAACTAACCAAGTACAGGACTGCTAAACAGGCTGGCGGTAGAGAGATGATGGGTAGTGAGATGATTGATCCTGCACTCTGATTCAATGACCACGTGGAGCAATGATTGAACCACTCCAAGAGCACTGATGGAGTCTAAGCAGAGCAACAGTTGACCAAATGGATTGAGTGAAGATTGTCTGACAACATAGATGAATGTTTGACTGACCATACAGATTGATACATCACCCACCATTCAGAGTGCTGACAGATACATGATGAAGGATTGATGGAATTCTGTGGAGTAATGATTGGGATATCATTGTGCATTGGTTGGCCTGTATTTGAAGTGCTGATTGACCGACTGTACAGAATGATCTGTGTTTTTATGATTGGTCAAGTATATACTCACAGTTTGAGTCGGTGATATGAAGCAATAATGTCTCCTGAGTGTCTGGGCCACTGAATTACACATTATTTAGAACACTGGCTACCTCTCCTGTGGAGCATCATACAGTAATGATGGACTGAATTATGAAACAGGTGGTATAAAACAATAATTGAGCCACGAGACAGAACACTGACCAATTGCGCAGAGTGACGATTGACTGACTATAAGGAATATTTGTTTTCCAGTGTGATTGACTGACTGTTTGGCAAACATGATGAAGCACTGGTTGGCTGATGGCACAGAAGCTAAGCTGTCCGACCATTTATAATATTGCCTTACCCACAATTTGTAGTGATTAATATATTGTACAGTTAATCACCCATGTGGAGCGATGATTCCCCAACATACAAATGTCTAATTGACTACTTGTATGAAGTGGGAATGATTGGTCATAAAGAGTGATTATTTATCCACCTATAGGACCAACATTGAACACCCACTCTGAGCACTGACTGACTGACAATAAAAACCAATGATCAGCTGTTGAATGCATGTTGACTGATTGATCACACATAGGCAACTGACCAACTTTAAGGATTGATAATTAGACATATGACATCTAATCCCTCCATACGGAACACTGATTAACGAACCATACAAATAAACTGTTAATCCACAGTGTGTAGCAATCAAACAGAATCAATGCACACAGGCATGAATGACAGGTGTAGCAAAATACTGATTAATTGAAGATCTTCTTTCTCTTAGATAGACCCTTAGGATCAAGAATGACTAACTTTGACTCCCAATTTGCAATTCTAAAATTGCTATAGAGACCGATGTGTGAACTGCAGACTTTTCAACAGATGGTGTATGAGTTGCATGGTGGGACATGTGGATGAGTAGTTTTGTGAGGTGGATTCTCCTTCTGCATTGATCCAGGGTATTCATGTTCTCCCAGATCGTGGCCATGAAATTTTCCATAACATCCTGCAAACTCCTTCTCCACTTTAAGCAGTCATGAGCCAGAGATTCCCACAAGTTAGTGGAGATGCTGCCTTTCTTCAGAAAAGCTTTGAACCCATCCTTGAATCTTTTTCCTTGACCAACTGGTCATTTACCCCCACGCCAAGGTTCATAATAAGGTGTGTTCTGGGAGTTTGATATTGAGTATGTGAATGACTTGGCCTGCCCAAAGTAGGTGACTGGGAGAACTAGGGCTTCAATGGTGGGAATGTTGGCTTGGGGGCAGACGGGGATACTCGCTTGCTTATTCTAGCAATGTTACAAAATTTTGAGATTTTAAAAATCAAGTCTGCAATTTATCCCACCAGATAAAGCATAAAAAGAAGTTTAATTTGACACCTAATTCACTTTCATATCTTCAGTATTAAGAAAGTTATGACCATTTTCATACTCGGAAATTAGCATCTTGTTCCCCATTGCCTTTCAATTAACTTAACTCAAAAGCTGTGATCTAGAACCGTTAAAAGCCCATAACTTTCTTAAAAATGAAGAGAACTCAATGAAATTTTCAGTTATTATAGATTGAAGCATTCTGAAACAAATATGAAACAATCTTACTTGGATGACCTGAAATTAAAGCATATAATTAGTTAGTTATCTAATTGTAGCTAATTACAAAATTCAATGAGTAGATCTAAACATCTATCCATTTCTTAAGAAAAGATAAACTTTTTTAAAATTGCCTAAGTGTTCAAATAACATTCACAAAATAATCCACAATATAACATAATTTTTAAATCTCATTTTCATGAATTTCTGGGCCAAATGGAAAGAATTTAGCGTTTAATGCCTGTAAATTAATGGCCATTTAAATCAACTAGCGAGTGGGTTTTAGTGGAATGCGGTGGATTGGAACGTTGCGGTTTGCGGTGAAGTCGGGAGGAAAAATACTGTTGGTTCATACATTTTTTTTGGACCCCATTTCGCAACATGAAAATATGATTAAAGCCTCCATAAAAACCAACTTTTAATATAAAAATAAACTGTGTACCTTTTTTTTCTCCCCTACGCAAAATCCTTCCTGTTGTCGGCGCTCATGGCTTTTGAAGCTGATTTTTAAATTACTCTAGTTAATAAATAATCTAGCGTAATTTAAAAATACCTTCATGAATGAAATGTTGGAGCGATTTTTCTTCCGCAATGAAATCGCCCGACATGGATCGATTTTCCCAGTCTGCAGAAAAACGGCACTTTAAGCCCGCCCCCCTCTGAAAGGCGCCAAAGTCATGCACACGGGGAGCGGCAGAACTGCAGCGCTGCTCAAGGTAAGTTTTGTAACATATCTATTATTCTTCAATTCATTTGGAGAGTTTTGCAGAAGCAGCATTGGTCAATAGACAATAGACAATTGCTGCAGGAGTAGGCCATACAACGCTTCAAGCCATCACCGCCATTTAATGTGATCATGGCTGATCATCGACAATCAGTACCCCATTCCTGCCTTCTCCCCATATCCCTTGACTCCGCTATCTTTAAAAGCTCTATCTAACTCTCTCTTGAAAGCATCCAGAAAATTGGCCTCCACTGCCTTCTGAGGCAGAGAATTCCACAGATTCACAACTCTCTGGGTGAAAATGTTTTTCCTCTTCTCCGTTCTAAATGGCCAACCTTTTATTCTTAAACTGTGGCCCCTGGTTCTGGACTCCCCAACATCGGGAATATGTTTCCTGCCTCTCGCGTGTCCAATCCCTTACTAATCTTATATGTTTCAATAAGATTCCCTCTCATCCTTCTAAATTCCAGAATATACAAGCCCAGCCGCTCCATTCTCTCAGTATATGACAGTACCGACATCCCGGGAATTAACCTTGTGAACCTACGCTGCGCTCCCTCAATGGCAAGAATGTCCTTCCTCAAATTTGGAGACCAAACTACACACAATACTCCAGGTGTGATCTCACTAGGACCCAGTACAACTGCAGAGGGACCTCTTTGCTCCTATACTCGACTCCTCTTGTTATAAAGGCCAACATGCCATTCGCTTTCTTCACTGCCTGCTGTACCTGCATGCTTACTTTAATTGACTGATGAACAAGGACTCCCAGATCCTGTTGTACTTCCCCTTTTTCCAACTTGACACCATTTAGACAATAATCTGCCTTCATATTTTTGCTACCAAAGTGGATAACCTCATATTTATCCGCATTAAACTTCATTTGTCATGCATCTGCCCATTCACCTAACCTGTCCAAGTCACCCTGCATTCTCATGGCATCCTCCTCACAGATCACACTGCCACCCAGCTTTATGTCATCTGCAAATTTACTTGTAATCCCTTTATCTAAATCATTAATATATATTATAAATAGCTGCAGTCCCAGCACCAAGCCTTGCAGTCCCCCATTATTAACTGCTGGCCATTCTGAAAGGGACCAGTTAATCCCTACTCTTTGTTTCCTGTCTGCCAACCAATTTTCTATCCATGTCAGCACTCTACCCCCAATACCATGTGCCCTAATTTTGCCCACTAATCTCCTACGTGGGACCTTATTAAATGCTTTCTAAAAGTCCAGGTACACTACATCCACTGGCTCTCGTCCATTTTCCGAGTTGCATCCTCAAAAAATGCCAAAGGTATAGTCAAGCCTGATTTCCCCTTCGTAAATCCATGCTGACTCGGACCGATCCTTTTACTGCTATCCAAATGTGCTGCTATTTCATCTTTTATAATTGACTTCAGCATCTTCCCCACCGTCAATGTCAGGCTAACTGTCCTTTAATTCCCTGTTTTCTCTTTCCTGCCTTTCTTAAAAAGTGGGATAACATTACCTACCCTCCAATCCACAAGAACTGATCCTGAATCTAAAGAACATTGGAAAATGATCACCAATGCGTCCACGATTTCTAGAGCCACCTCCTTAAGTACCATGGGATGCAGACCATCAGGCCCTGGGGATGTATCAGCCTTCAGTCCCATCAGTCCACCCAACACCATTTCCTGCTTAATGTGGATTTCCTTCAGTTTCACCATCTCCCCAGATTCTCTGACTAGTACATCAGGAAGATTGTTTGTGTCCTCCTTAGTGAAGACGGATCCAGAGTACCTGTTCAACATCTGCCATTTCCTTGTTTCCCATAATACATTCATCCTTTTCAGTCTTCAAAGGTCCAACTTTGGTCTTAACTATTTTTTCCTCTTCACATACCTAAAGTAGCTTTTACTATCCTCTTTTATATTCTTGGCTAGCTTACCTTTGTACTTCATCTTTTCTCCCCCTATTGCCTTTTTAATTATCTTCTGTTGCTCTTTAAACGTTACCCAATCCTCTTGCTTCCCGCTCATCTTTGCTACATTGTACTTCTTCTCTTTTATTTGTATACTGTCCCTGACGTCCCTTGTCAGACACGGTCATCCCTTACTCCCCTTGGAATCTTTCTTCCTCTTTGGAATGAACTGATCCTGCACCTTCTGTATTATTCCCAGAAATACCTGCCATTGTTGTTCCACTGTCATCCCTGCTAGGGTGTCTTGCCAGTCAACTTTGGTCAACTCTTCCCTCATGGCTCCATAGTATCCTTTGGTCGTATTTTACCAATACCTGTATCTTGAGAAGCCTGCTGTAGGCGATGTCTCGGGAGCATATAAAAGGCCGGGGATCACTATTCCCTAGTAGACACTGAATTTTGTACCAGATCTGATGATTTTACTTTCGAACACCGTTTTCTCAATCAAAGGCTCTGTTACTCTGTTAATGTGGGGCAGTGAATTCCTTCTTTGTTGCCTGCCTTGACAGAGAGGTGGTTCGTGAGATATGAGAACCGGTCTCGTTTTCCTGCATCTTATGAACCTTCATTATTGGGCAGCTGGATGGTCCACCAAGGGGAGCAATTGTATGGGGATGAGTTCATGGTCCATCCTCTCATTAGTTTTGTTGAAAGGGATTGAAAATAGCGTGGAACATTTTATGCATACTGCAGTTTGAAAACTGATTGAGGTGTAGGTGACTTTGGTTCTGGAGTACGGTTACCATTGGTTGAACAATTTTCAATGAGTTCTGACGATTAGCTCTATGGGAGTTTTGCTGGAGATGAGGTGCAACATTGCAGAAGAAACACTGAGAAATATTTTGGGGAAACTTTTAATTTAACTGTCTTTGCTGAGATTGGTTTTGTTTTAGATGTGTTGGATAGTATCACAGCTTGCAAGTCATAATGGAGCAAATAGAGAAGATGGAGATGAATTTCTGTGGCTATACCATTACAGATCAATGACTTACCATACAGATCAATGATTAACAGATTGTATGGAATAAAGAATGACCTATTCTATAAAACCTTAATTTACCACAAACAAATGATTGGCTGAGGGTATGGACTTTTGATTATATTCCCTTACAGAGCAATGGTTTACCCAATGCATGATGAACGCACATGAATGACTAACTGAATGGAATATTATTCACTAACCATATATAATACTATACAGACTTCTGATCAACTGAATGTAAACAAGGATGATTGATTGGACACAGTGTTGCCTGACCAAACCCACAGAATTAGAATTGAACCATCATGCAGAGCGTTGATGAACGGTTACATGAAACACCAAGGGACCAACCATATAGATCACAGTCTGTTCACAACATGGACAGACAATCTAACCACTGTATAAAAGAGCAAACTCAATGAAACCCCACTTTTTGCTAATGTAACCCCACTTTTTAAAAAGGGAGGGAGAGAGAAAACGGGGAATTACAGACCAGTTAGTCTAACATTGGTAGTGGGGAAAATGCTAGAGTCAGTTATTAAAGATGGGATAGCAGCACATATGGAAAGCGGTGAAATCATTGGACAAAGTCAGCATGGATTTATAAAAGGTAAATCATGTCTGACAAATCTTATAGAATTTTTCGAGGATTTAACTAGTAGAGTGGATAAGGAAGAACCTGTGGATGTGTTGTATCTGGACTTTCAGAAGGCTTTCGACAAGGTCCCACATAAGAGATTAGCATTCAAACTTAAAGCACATGGTATTGGGGGTTCAGTGTTGATGTGGATAGAGAACTGGCTGGCAGACAGGAAGCAAAGAGTAGGAGTAAACGGGTCTTTTTCAGAATGGCAGGCAGTGACTAGAGGGGTACCACAAGGCTCAATGCTGGGACACCAGCTATTTACAATATATATATTAATGATCTGGATGAGGGAATTGAATGCAACATCTCCAAGTTTGCAGATGACATGAAGCTGGGGGTCAGTGTTAGCTGTGAGGAGGATGCTAGGAGGCTGCAAGGTGACTTGGATAGGTTGGGTCAGTGGGAAAATGTATGGCAAATGCAGTATAATGTGGATAAATGTGAGGTTATCCAATTTGGCGGCAAAAACAGGAGGGTAGACTTTTATCTGAACGGTGGCCGATTAGGAAAGGGGGAGATGCAACGAGACCTGGGTGTCATGGTACACCAGTCATTGAAAGTAGGCATGCACGTGCAGCAGGCAGTGAAGAAAGCAAATGGTATGTTGGCATTCATAGCAAAAGGATTTGAGTACAAGAGCAGGGAGGTTCTACTGCAGTTGCACAGGGTCTTGGCGAGGCCACACCTGGAGTATTGCGTACAGTTTTGGTCTCCTAATCTGAGGAAAGACATTTTTGCCATA
The DNA here is from genome assembly GCA_963514005.1 of Raja brachyura. The sequence goes on from OY740785.1 coordinate 65,743,113, forward strand.
GAGGGAGTACAGAGAAGGTTCACCAGACTGATTCCTAGGATGGCAGGACTTCCATATGAAGAAAGACTGGATGTACTCGCTGGAAATTAGGAGATTGAGGTGGGATCTTATAAAGACTTACAAAATTCTTAATGGGTTCGACAGGCTAGATGCAGGAAGATTGTTCCCGATGTTGGGGAACTCCAGAACAAGGGGTCACAGTTTAAGGATAAGGTCTTTTAGGACCGAGATGAGAAGATAATTTTTCCCACAGAGAGCGGTGAGTCTGTGGAATTCTCTGCCACAGAAGGTAGTTGAGGCCAGTTCATTGGCTATATTTAAGAGGGAGTTAGATGTAGCCCTTGTGGATAAAGGGATCAGGGGGTATGGAGAGACGGCAGGTAGAGGATACTGAGTTGGATGATCAGCCATGATCATATTGAATGGCGGTGCAGGCTCGGAGAGCCGAATGACCTACTCCTGCACCTATTTTCTATGATTCTATGACTTCTAAGAGCACAATCAATCGTAAAGAACAATATTTGACCATATCTATGGATGATTGGCTGTAAAATGGAAAGGTGATTTACCTGTCCCACAGACCAATGATTAATGGAATCTAGGGAAGTGTATGAAGCCACGCTACATGGAACACTGCATAACCACTGTTAGGATCTGTCATTGGCTAACCATTCAAGGAAGTGATTGATTCAACATGTATAGTGTTAACAGTTTGTGTGAGGTACAAATTGACTGACCGAGAAGAGCACTGATCAAGAGTCAAGAGTGTTTTATTGTCATATGTCCCAGATAGAACAATGAAATTCCTACTTGCTGCAGCACAACAGAATATGTAAGTTCAAATTTAAGTTCAACTTCAAGTTCACATTTATTGTCACATGCACCAATTGGTACAGTGAAATATGAGTTACCATACAGGCATACGAATAAAAAGAACACAATACACAATAGAGTTTAACATAAACATCCACCACAGTGGAAGCAACATTTCTCACTGTGATGGAAGGCAATAAAGTTCAGTCATCTTCCTCTTTGTTCACCCGTGGTCGGGGCCTAGAACTCTCCGCAGTCGCCGTTACGGACGGCCCGATGTACAGGCCCTCTCGCCGGGCTGAACGGAACTCCGGTGACGAAATGGATCGGAACACATGCTGCAGCTTGGAATTTCCGAATCGGCCGCTTCTTACCGGAGACCGCGGCTTCCGAGACCACAGGCCCTGCTGGACGGAGCCCCAACACTGGCGATCCTTGGCAAGGGATCACACTGCTCCGCAATTTTAAAGTCAGCACATGCCCATGGCTAGAAGCTCCGCAGACCACAGCTACATGGTGTTAAAGGCAGCAGCTCCAACACTGGCAATCCTCAGCAAGGGATCGCCCTGCTCCGTGATGTGTATATATATATATATATATATATATATATATATATATATACACATCACGGATCATGTGTATATATATATATATATATATATATATATATATATATATATATACATGCACACATACTCAAAAAACAAACAATAGTAGTGCAATAATAATAGTAATAATAATAATAATAATAATAATAAGTCTATTGTAGTTCTGATCTTATATGAGGTTGTAGTGTGATGGCTGTTGGGAAGAAGCCTGATGGCTGTAGGGAAGAAGGTGTTCCTGAACCTGGACCTTACAGTTTTCAGGCTCCTGTACCTTCTTCCCGATGGCAGTGAAATTGGTGTGTGGCCAGGATGGTGTATGTCTCTGATGATGCTAGCTGCCTTTTTGAGGCAGCAACTTCGATAAATCCCTTCGATGGTGGGGAGGTCAGAGCCGGTGATGGACTGGGCAGTGTTCACAACTTTTTGCAGTCTTTTCCGCTCCTGGAAGTTCAAGTTGCCAAATCAGGCCATAATGCAAACAGTCAATAAGCTCTCTACTATAGATCTGTAGAAGTTCAAGAGAATCTTTGACATACCAAACCTCCTTAATCTTCTCCGGAAGTAGAGGCATCGATGTGCTTTATTTATAATTGCATCAGTGTGCTGGGTCCAGGAAAGATCTTCAGAAATATGCACGCCCAGGAATTTGAAGTTTTCCTCAAATCACCATCATAATATAAACAGGATTATGGGTCTTCATCCTTCCTCTTCCAAAGTCCACAATCAGTTCATTGGTTTTACTGATATTGTGAGCCAGGTTGTTGTGCTGGCAATCGATCAATCTCACTTCTATACTGACTCATCACCATCTGTAATTCATCCATCAACAGTGGTGTCGTCAGCAAACTTGAAGATGCACTGCATCTGACTATACAGTTATGAGTATAGAGTAGGGGGCTGAGCACGCAGCCTTGAGGTGCTCCCGTACTGATTGTTAATGAGGAAGAAGTATTTCTCCCACAGATAATTTTTTAACTGTAATTTATCCATTGTATGAACTGAGCAATGATTGAGGAAAAATACAAAGGACTGAATGACTGACCACGCAGTAAGTCGATTGACCAACAATATAGACTGCTGACCAGATGGAGCAATAATTGAGATTTGAACCATTGCAATCCTAGTGAAGATGCTCACGCAGTGCATTTGGAGAGAAGAGATTTAGACCCGGTGACATTGAATGGATGACATTAGATTTCCAAGTCAGGATTGGACATTTCCATAACCTTGTCCTTTGTGGTGGAAGAGGTTGTGGACTTGAGAATTGCTGTCACAGTGGCCTGAGAGAGGAACATTTTGAGTTTGTCACAAAATGCATCCAATATCAAGGGACATAATGTTTAGAATGTAGAACTATTTAGAACTATGCAAGGTGAACATTGGTATGGAACTCTGACTCACCGACCATGTAGAGTCTAATTCTTTGGAACACTGATTGACCCATTCCGTCAAGTGAAGATGAACTGACAATAATTAAGAATAATTGACCGTAATGAACACTGACTAAGTCACCATCAGGATTAATGATTGCTGGTACAGAAATCTGATTAATCAACCATACAGAATGATGGTTGACTGACAGTACAGCTACCTTCCCCATCATAAGGAATACTGATTGTCAAACACACAGACCAATGAGTAACTAACTTTGCTGTGCATTGAGAGCAATAGTTGATCTATCATACACTCTGACTATCCAATTATGGAAATGTAATTGACCTACAGTAAGGTCAACAAACGACATCTGATTGACTAACCATATGGTATGATAATTGACTAAATGGACAGACTATTGACTGACTAACTGTATGCAATGGTGTTTAACTGTCCATGGGTGCAATGACTGATGAACCATGCAGAGCACTGTTTAGTTTACGTCACTGGGTATTGAAAGATAAACCATTCAGGCCAATAGTTGTACAATAAACTGAATGGATTAAGCAATGATGAACTGTCTATTTAAGCAGCAATTTAGTTACTGCACAGATTATGACTGATCTAACCAATGGAGCACCAAGAAACCTTTCAGAATGCTGATCATGCCACTGTATAGATTGATGACTGACCAACTATGCAAGGTGACATTGGTATGGAGCTCTGACTCACTGACCATGTAGAGTCTGATTCTTTGGAACACTGATTGATCCATTCCGTCACGTGCAGATGAACTGACAAATGGAGCGATGATTAACTGACCACATGAAACAATGATAGGTCATCCATATAGACTTCCAAGAACCGACCTGCTGACCTGTTGAGTCGTAATTGACTGTGTACGGAGCTTGGAGTGGCCAGCTGAGATATAATTAGAAACATAGAAACATAGAAAATAGGTGCAGGAGGAGGCCATTCAGCCCTGCATTCATTGGCCCCTGAGTCAGCACTGCCATTCATTGTGATCATGGCTGATCATCCCCAATCAATAACCCGTGCCTGCTTTATCCCCATATCCCTTGATTCCACTAGCCCCTAGAGCTCTATCTAAATCTCTCTTAAATCCATCCAGTGATTTGGCCTCCACTGTCCTCTGTGGCAGGGAATTCCACAAATTAACAACTTTCTGGGTGAAAAGGTTTTTTCTCACCTCAGTCTTAAATTGCCTCCCCTTTATTCTAAGACTGTGGCCCCTGGTTCTGGACTCACCCGACATTGGGAACATTTTACCTGCATCTAGCTCGTCCAGTCCTTTTATAATTTTAGGGTTACACAAAAAGCTGGAGAAACTCAGCGGGTGCAGCAGCATCTAAGGAGCGAAGGAGATAGGTGACGGTTCGGGTCGAGACCCTTCTTCAGACTGGTCGGGGATCAGGGAAACGAGAGATATAGACAGTGATGTGGAGAGATAAAGAACAATGAATGAAAGATATGCAAAAAAGTATTGATGATAAAGGAAACAGGCCATTGTAAGCTGTTTGTAGTGTAAAAATGAGAAGCTAGTGCAACTTGGGTGGGGGGGGGGGGGGAGATGGAGAAGGAATGTCAGGGCCCGAGGGCTGAGGGAGAGGTGGGCAGGGGGAGGAGGCAGTCTGGGTTAACAGAATTGAGAAAATTCAATGTTTAAGCCCAGAGGATGCAGACTCCCCAAGCAGAATATGAGGATGGGGGAGGTGAAGGGACAAGTATAGCATCTCTTGCGGTTGCAAGGGAAAGTGCCCAGGGAAGGGGTGGAGCGGGAGGGAAGGGAAGAATTGACAAGGGAGTTGCGGAGGGAGCGGTCTTTGCGGAAGGCAGACAGGGGGGGAGATGGGAAGATGTGGCGAGTGGAGGGGTCACGCTGGAGGTGGCGAAACTGGCGAAGGACTATCTGTTGTATACGCTGGCTGGTGGGGTGAAAGGTGAGGACCAGGGGGACTTGGCCCTTGTTGTGAGCGGGGGAATGGGGAGAGAGGGCAGTGTTGCGGGGTATGAAGGAGACCCTGGTACGAGCCTTATCTATAGTGGGGGAGGGGAAACCCCGTTCTCTGAAGAATGAGGACATTTGTGATGACCTGGTGTGGAACACCTCATCCTGGGAGCAGATGCGGCGTAGATGGAGGAATTGGGAAAAGGGGATGGAGTCCTTACAGGAAGCAGGGTGGGAGGAAGAGTAGTCCAGGTAGCTGTGGGAGTCAGTTGGTTTGTAGTGGATGTCAGTCAGGAGTGTATCACCTGCAATAGAGATGGTGAGGTCAAGGAATGGTAGGGAAATGTCGGAAATGGTCCAAGTGAGTGCTGGATGGAAGTTGGTGGTGAAATGGATGAAGTCAGTCAGTTGTGCGTGGGTGCAGGAAGTGACACCAAAGCAGTCGTCAATGTAACGGAGGTAAAGGTCGGGGGTGGGGCCCTGGTACGCCAAGAACAAAGATTGTTCGATGTGCCTGACAAAGAGGCAGGCGTAGCTAGGGCCCATGCGTGTGCCCATAGCTACGCCTTGTGTTTGGAGGAAATGGGAGGAGTCAAAAGAGAAGTTATTGAGGGTAAGGACCAACTCCGCTAGGCGGAGGAGGGTGTCAGTGGATGGGTATGGGTTGCTCCTCTGGTCGAGGAAGTACCGGAGGGCTTTGAGACCATCCTGGTGGGGGATGCAGGTGTATAGTCACTGGACGTCCATGGTGAAGATGAGAGGATGGGGGCCTGGGGAATGGAATGCGTGGAGCCGACGGAGAGTGTCTGAGGTGTCTTGAACATAGGTGGGGAGGATTTAACAAAGGGGGATAGGATGGAGTCAAGGTATGTGGAAATGTGTTCGGTGGGGCACGAACAGGCAGAGACAATGGGTCTGCCAGGGCAGTCGGGTTTGTGGATTTTGTGGAGAAGGTAAAATCGGGCTGTGCGGGGCTGGGAAACGATGAGGTTGGAGGCTCGGGGGGGTAGGGAGCCAAAGTTGATGAAGTCAGTTATGGTGCTCGAGATGGTGGCCTGGTGCTCGTCAGTGGGGTCATGGTCCAGGGGTAAGTAGGAGGAGGTGTCCATGAGTTGGCACGTGGACTCCGCTTTGTAGAGATCGACGCGCCAGACTACCACGGCACCTCCCTTGTCGGCGGGTTTGATAACCCAGTCTGGGTTGTTATGGAGTGAGTCGATGGCAGTACGTTCGGAGGGAGAGAGATTGGAGTGAGACAGGGAAGTGGAGAAGTCGAGGCGGTTGATGTCCCGACGGCAGTTCTGTATAAAGAGTTCTAAACCTGGAGTGCCACGAGGGGGGGTCCACGAGGAGGGGGTTCGTGGGAGACAGGAAAAGGGATCATCAGTGGGGGGGCGAGGACTTCTTCCCGTGGAACATCGCTGTGAGGCAGAGGCAACGGTAGAAGAGCTCCAAGTCGTGGTGGGCACGGAACTCATTGAGGTGAGGACGGAGGGGGACAAAGGTAAGACCTCTGCTGAGGACCGACCTTTTGGTGTCAGAGAGGGGGAGGTCCGGGGGGATGGTGAACACGCGGCAGGGATGGGGGTTGTGGCTGGAGGAAGGCAGGTGAGTAGACTGAGGACGGAGCATTGTGTGGTGGGGGGGGTGGAGGGTGGTCAGGGGGTGGGGGGGTATGGGGGCTGTGGTGTGGGTGGGGAAGAGCAGGGGTTACATAGTAGGAGGGGGATAGGGAAGACCCAGTGGAATAGCCACTGAGGTCACCGGCACTAGGATCCAGTTCCGTTACAAACAGAGTGGTGGGAGTTAGCAACGTGGAGACTTCAGGCCCGCTGCACAGTCCAGTCTGCAGGTGAGGCGACGGCTGCGGGCTGCTGGAGGGCGGTGGAGTGTCGTGTGTCGGCGGGCGGTAGCATCTGCAGTTCCTTCTTTAACACTTTTATAATTTTATATGTTTCTATAAGAGCCCCCCACATACAAGCCTAGTCTTTTCAATCTTTCCTCATATGACAGTCCCGCCATCCCAGGGGTCAATCTTGTGAACCTACGCTGCACTGCCTCAATCACAAGGATGTCCTTCCTTAAATTAGGAGACCAAAACTGTACGCAATACTCCAGATGTGGTCTTAGCAGAGCCCTATACAATTGCAGAAGAACCTATCCTGAAATCCTCTTGTATGAAGGCCAACATTCCATTAGCTTTCTTCACTGCCTGCTGTACCTGCACGTCAACTTTCAGTGACCGGTGTACAAGGACACCCAGGTCTCGCTGTACCTCCCCCTTACCTAACCTAACCCCATTGAGATAATAATCTGCCCCCTTGTTTTTGCTACCAAAGTGGATAACCTCACATTTATCTATATTATATTGCATCTGCAACGCATCTGCCCACTCACTCAACCTGTCCAGGTCACCCTGCAACCTCCTAACATCCTCTTCACAGTTCACACTGCCACCCAGCTTTGTGTCATCCGCAAACTTTGCTCCTAACTCCCTCTTCCAAATCATTAATATATATGGTAAACAGTTGCGGCCCCAACACCGAGCCTTGCGGCACTCCACTCGCCACTGCCTTCCATCCTGAAAAGGACCAGTTCACTCCTACTCTTTGCTTCCTATCTGCCAACCAATTTTTCATCCACGTCAACACCCTACCCCCAATGCCATGTGCTCTACATTTAGTCACCAGCCTCCCGTGCGGGACCTTATCAAAGATGTTCTGAAAGTCTAGATGCACTACATCCACTGGCTCCCCTTCATCCATTTTACTTGTCAAAAAATACTCAAAAAATTCCAGAAGATTAGTCAAGCATGATTTTCCTTTCATAAATCCATGTTGACTTGGATTAATCATTTTACTGCTATCCAAATGCCCCATTATTACCTCTTTAATAATTGAATCCAGCACCTTTCCCACCACCGGTCAGGCTAACTGGTCTGTAAATCCCGTTTTCTCTCTCGCTCCTTTCTTGAAAAGTGGGATAACATTAGCTCTCCTCCAATCCGCATGAACTGATCCTGAATCTATTGAACATTGGAAAATGATCACCAATGCATCCACTATTTCTAGAGCCACCTCCCTGAGGACCCTGGGATGCATGTCCATTAGGCCCAGGGGATTTATCATCCTTCAGTCCCATTAGCCTACCAAATACTATTTCTCACCTAATGAACATTTCTTTCAGTTCCTCGACCCCCTTAGATCCTCTGTCCTCCAGTACTTCTGGGAGATTGTTTGTGTCTTCCTTAGTGCAGACAGATCCGAGGTACCTGTTCAACTCTTCTGCCATTTCCTTGTTGCCCATAATAATTTCACCCGTGTCTGCCTTCAAGGGACCCACATTTAACTTTGCTATTCTTTTTCCCTTAACATATCTAAAGAAGCTTTTACTGTCCTTCTTTATATTCCTAGCCAGCTTCCCCTCGTACTTCATCTTTTCAACCCGTATTGCCCGTTTTGTTTCCTTCTGTTGTCCCATGAAAGTTTCCCAATCCTCTGGCTTCCGGCTACTCTTTGCTGTGTTATACATCTTTTATTTTAGTTTTATTCTATCCCTAAATTCTCTTGTCAGCCACGGTTGCCTCCTACTCCCCTTAGAATCTTTCTTCCTCTTTGGAATAAAATGATCCTGCATCTTCTGGATTATGCCCAGAAATTCCTGCCATTGCTGTTCCACCGTCATTCCTGCTAGGATTGCTTTCCAGTCTCTCTTGGCCAGCTCCTCTCTCATGCCTTCACAATCCCCTTTGTTCAACTGCATCACTGCCACTTCCGATTTAACCTTCGCCTTCTCAAATTGCAGATTAAAACTAATCATATTATGATCACTACCTCCAAGCGGTTCCTTTACCTCGAGTTCTCTTATCAAGTGCCTAAATGGCGCTGCTCCCCAGCTGCTGTGCAAAACAATTACAAGACTGCAAAGTGGTACCAGATCCACCACCCGAGCAGTGTCAAAAGGCAATTGTAGTATCCCCTTCTGCAGAACATCTTTTGCTCAAATTGCCTTTTCAGTAAAAGGGACAAGATTATGGAACTCACTGCCAGACCACTTGAAATGTATCCCTACATATGTCACATTCAAAAGAAACACAAAATTGTGGCTAATTCAACAACAATCTTGTTCTCATATTTAGTTTTTACACTGTGCTCTCTCTGTATGTCTTTTTCTCTTTTCCATTTTTTATCTCATTTCTATTTCCATTTTCCTATTTTTAATAATGTTAATCTGTATTATCATTTTTAACCAAAAGCCCTACTAGGGACAAGTGTTGCGAATTAGCTTTGGCTAAAAACATTATGATGCATACATTATACATTATGATGACTGTTTCAAGCGTATCTATGTTTTTGTGTCTGTCCCTATTTAAATAAACCTTAATCAATCAAGCAATCAAATTTGGTTCATTGGACAACACTAAATCCAGAATTGCCTTTTCTCTGGTTGGCTCCATTACAAGCTGCTCTAAAAATCTGTCTCAGAGGCACTCTACAAACTCTCTTTCTTGGGGTCCTGAACCAACCTGATTTTTCCCAGTCTACCTGCATATTGAAATCCCCCATCACCACAGTGGCATTACCTTTGTTACATGCCAGTTTTAACTCCTGCACAATTGATGCACTGTAGTTTGCTGATGGTTATAAACTCGAGTGCCAGTGTGGGTAAGGAAATGCAGCGAGGCTGCAAGTGGATAGGTCAGTCTAGTTGAAAGTACATTTTTGTAGATAGCATAGAAAGACAGAATATTTTTACATGGTGAGAGATTGAAAGATAAATTTCAACAACATCAAGGAATCATTGTACACAAACTATTGTTAGTTAATGGGCAGGTATAGCACATAATAGGAAGTCTAACGGTATATTGAACTGTAAACAAATCAAGTTGAGTTCATTGTCAGATGCACAAGTATGGTGAAGTACAGGTGCAATGAAAATTTTACTGACAGCAATATCTTCATTCAGAATTGGCTTCATGGTAGAAAACAGAAGGTGGTGGTTGAAGGTTTTATTTTCAACCTGGAGGCCTGTGCCTCAGGGATTGATGCTAAGTCCATTGCTAGGTTGTCTACATCAACGAATTGGATGAGAATGTAGAAGGCATAATTCGTAAATTTCAGTTGACACTAGACAGTGAAGATGGATGTCAAGATTTATGGTGGGATCTTAATCAGCTGGGCAGGTGGGACAGGAAATGGCTAACGGAGTTTAATTCAGATAAGTGCGAGGAGTTGCAGTTTGGGCAGTCAGAGCAGGACCTTCACTGTGAAATGTTGGGCCATGGGAAGTGTTGTAGTTCAGAGGGATCTAGGAGTACAGGTACATGGTTCACTAAAAGTGGTGTTGCGAATTGATAGGGTGGTGAAGAAGGCTTTTGATACATTACCTTTCATCAGTCAGGGAAATGAGAATAGATTTTGGAACGTTATGTTTTAACTGTACAAGACTCTGGTCGGGCAGTGCTTAGAATAGTGCGTTCAGTTTTGGTCACCCTGATATAAGGAGATGCAATTAAGCTGGACAGAGTGTGGATTGAAAGGGTGTTTCCAGCACTTGAGGCCCTAGCAGGCAAGGACTTTATTCCTTGGAATGCAAGAGGGTGAGGGTAATCTTATAGAAGTATATCAAATCAAGAGGGGAATAGATGCGGTGAATGCACCCTATGCCCAGAGTAGGGGAAATCAAGAACTAGTATAGGTTTAAGGTGACAGAGGAAAGATTTAATAGGAACCTGAGTGGCAAATTTATTCACACATTGTGTGGTAGGTATATGAAACTTGCCACCACTAGAGGAAGTGATTGAAGCAGGTTTAAAAGGTATTTGGAAAGGGACTAACATAGGGACTAGCATAGATGGGGTATCTTGGTCAGCATGGACAAGTTGGCTGAAGGGCCTTTTTCCATTCTCTATGACTCTGTGACAAAATGGAATGCTAGATTTGTACCTTTTCTTACATTCTAAACATTAATTCCCTTGATACTGGATGCATTCGGTGACAAACTCAAAATGTTCCTCTCTCAGGCCACTGTGACAGCAATTCTCAAGCCCACAACCTCTTCCGCCACAAAGGACAAGGGCAGTAGGTTATGGAAATGTCCAATCCTGACTTGGAAATCTAATGTCATCCATTCAATGTCACTGGGTCTAAATCTCTTCTCTCCAAATGCATTGCGCGAGCATGTTCACTAGGATTGCAATGGTTCAAATAGGTGGCTCACCACCGAAGTTGAAGGACCCTTAGGGATGGGCAGTAAATGCTGGCTTTGCAGTGAAGCTAAGGACACAACAAAGTGTGCTACATTAACATAGATGAGCTCCACTTATAACAATGTGCTGCCTTGACATGCAAACACAAATTCAGACATATTCATATAAAGTCCAATGCAACAGCTGACATTTATAGCCAGCTGCTCTTAAAGCAACATGCACTTTGAAAATAGCGCCGAAACCTGGCGATTCTTGTATAATGTGTCAGAGCACTATTTCTATAAACTTTGTACTTAATCTAAGATTGTACTTACAAATAATATTACTTGACTGAACTGTATGCAGAAGGAATTTCACTGTGCCTGGGTACATGTAACAAGAAAGAACCATTGAGCTGTTGAGATACGGAACAGTGTGTGATACGTTCTGCACTTTAATGGATGTTTTACATTTTCAAAAATGTGTTGTGTAATCAGAACAAAGTGCCACATTGACAGATGTAATGCAGGGACAGAGATGTACTCACTTGGCAGCAATATGTTGCACTGATGGATATGATCCACATTTTCAGAAATACGCTGCATTCAGAGAGATGTGCTGCATCATCTGAGATATACTGCATTTTCAATGTCATTCTGCAATATCAGAAGTATAATGGGTGCCTAGAAATACACATTTATTGTCAGAAATGTGCTGCATTGTCAGAAATGTTCAGCATATTTAAAAGTGTACTACATTTTCACAGATGTGGTGCACTGAAAGGAATGTTCCCCAGTGATGGAGGTGTGGTGTGGTGAGGTGTGGTGCATTGAAAGGGATGTGTAGCATTTGGAAACAAGATCTGCAGATTCAGAGGAGTTCTGCATTTTTAGGGAATCTCTAAATTGTCAACGTTGTGTTGCATTAACAGGGATATATTTTAAGACATTTGCAACTGTGAAAAAGATATGGAGTACTTGAGGATGTGGCCTGTATTTCCAGAAATGTTCTGCGATATCAGGGCTCTCGAGCATTGGCAGAGATTTTCTTAATTTTCATGGATATTCTGCAGCATTAGCGATATTCGGCATTACATTTAGATGTGTTACATTTTCAGGGATATTCTGGACAAACAGCAATGTGCAGCATTTTCAGAGATGTGATGCTGTAATAGATATATTCTATCATTGCATTTGAATCACTGACGGACATTTTTGCATTTACAGAAATATTTTTTGCCAGGTATGTCCAGCATTGACAGAATGTGCAGAGAAGACAAGGGATCGCTAAGGTGTCATATGTCCTGCCTTGAAAAAGTTTTGCATTTTTAAAGATTTGCTGCATTGTGATGTGTTGCATTTTCTTTGATTTGCTGAATTTTCAGTGAATTCCTGCAGTGACAGCAATGTGCTGCATTGATGGGTGTTTTGCATTTTCAGTCATCTACAGTATTATAAGAAATGTGCTGCAGTAACAGAGATTTGCTGCCCTAACAGAAATGTGCTGCATTAGCAAAGGTGTGCTGCTGAGACCAAGATATATGTTATACTCAGGATGGTGTTGTGTTATTAGAAAAGATCGACAGCGACAGAGATGTGCTGTATTGCTAAAGACTTGCTGAAATTTTAGAAATGGCAGAAATTTGCTGCATTGATGGAGATGATAGATATACTGCCGTGACAAAGATATGCAGATTAGATAGCTACGCGCTGCATAATCAGAGGCGTGTTACAGTCATAGAGTTGCACTGGATTGAGATAGGTATTCTATATTCACAGAAATGTGCCACATAAATAGTGATATACTGCAGTGTCAGGAATATATTGTATAGCTGCAGATGTGCAACGTTTACACGGGAGGTGCTTCAAATATACTGCACTCTCGGGGACATGCTCCACTGATGGTCATACAAGAAATGTTCTGCATTAACAAGACATGTGCTGCAGTGTCAGTGATGGGCTGCACCAACTGGATTGATCCACATTTTTAGGGATGTTCTGCAATGCAGATATATCCTGTATTTGTCAGAGATTTACCATACTATCAGATTTGCTATGCTGACAGACGTTTTCTGCATTTCCAGATATGTTCTACATTTTGAACATATTCTAGAGCAGCACATATGTCCTGCATTTTAAGTGCAGACACTCTGCAGTTTCAGATATGCTGCTTTATCAGAGATGTACTGCAGTGACAAGGGTCTCCAGCAGTGAAATTGTGTTGCATTGATAGAAACATTCAGGGTGGCATCCAAAACCTTGAGACAAGCATCGGGAGAACACTGGGGCCCTGTGCAAGCAGTACGGGAAGCAGACTACCTCACAAACCATCCACCTGCCTGCCCCTATCTTCCCCATTGTGCAAGTGTTTGCCGTTCCCGCATCGATCTCATCAACCACCTCTGAGTCCACAAAATCCGTGGAAGAGAGTCATCCTCTTTCATTTTCAGGGATCTGCTGATTTATCAGATACATAGAAACATAGAAACATAGAAAATACATGCTGCGGAAACTGAGATGTGGTATCGTTATAATGATATTTTGCATTTTTTTGTAAATGCTAAATTATCAGAAGAATGCTGCAGTGACAGAAATGTGCTGCATTAACAAAAATATCCAGCCTTGTCTGAAAATTGATACATTGGAACAAGTAAGCAAGTTTATCAGATCTGACAGAGATGTGCTGCCATGACAATGGTGTACTGCAGTTATTGGGATGTATTGCCGTAACAGGGAAGTATTGCAGTGACAGAAATGCACTGCAGTGACAGGGCAGTGCGGTAATGAAAGGGATGCACTGCAGTGTCGGTGGTTCATTGCAGTGTCAGAGGTATATTGCAGCGACAGTAGTGTACTGCAGTGACAGGAATGTACTGCAATGAGCAGTGTATTGCTGTGACATGGATGCCATGCATTGGCAGTGATGTACTGCAGTGATGCGAATGTACTGTAGTGAGGAATGTACTGCAGTGACTGTGGTGCATTGCAGTGACAGGAATGTACTACATTGTCAGTGGTGTATCACAGTGCCAAGGATGTCATGCATTATCAGTGAACGCTGCAGCAATAACTTCTCTACATTGAATGGGTTTTTTTTCAGTGTTCTATTGCTATGTTAAGGGCCTGTCCCACTTAAGGGCCTGTCCCACTTACGTGTCCTTTGCACCCTAATTACACGACCTCATGGTCGCGTTGAGCCGCGATGGTGCCACAAAGATCGCGTGCGACTTCATTCGACCGCACAGCCATCTGGAGCGCGTGATGTAATTTGAAGATAGACACAAAATGCTGGAGTAACTCCGCGGGACCGGCAGCACCTCTGTGATGTTTCGGGTTGATGAACATCTTCAGCCTGAAAAGAAGGGTCTTGACCCGAAACGTCACCCATTGCTTCTCTCCAGAGATGCTGCCGGTCCCGCTGAGTTACTCCAGCATTTTGTGTCTATCTTCAATTTTCTTGGCCCCGGTCTGGGAGTAGGAGTGGGGGCGGATCCGGACCGCAACGGCCGTGAGTCCCAGGCTGAGCTCGGCGATCCCTTGCCCGCTTCTGCTGCTGTTGAAGGTGAGACGTTGCGTCGCGCCAGGGTCTTGGGCCTGTCCCACTTTGTCGTCAGTTCCGCGACAGGCCGTTGGCGCGCAAAGATTTCGTTCGCTACAAATATTTCGGAGCCCCGCGCGATATCGCACACAACTACATACCCCTCCGCGCTTCTCAGTGGGACCGGCCCCGCGCAGCCATACGATGCCCATGTGCCTCAACGCGACCACGAGGTCGCGTAATCTGCGTGCCAAGGACACGTAAGTGGGACAGGCCCTTTATGCAACCTTTACAGGTGACTGCTGACACCCGTGATAGGTCGCCAAAATTTACAACATGTTGAAAATTCAGCGGCAACCAGAAAGACGCTATGACCCTTTGGAGACCTCTCACAACTATAGGAGACCTCTCACGACCATGCAGCCTGTATGGTCGTGAGAGGTCTCCTATGGTCGTGAGTGGTCTCCAAAGGGTCATAGCGTCTTTCTGGTTGCCGCTGAATTTTCAACATGTTGAAAATTTCGGCGACCTATCACAGGTGCCGGCAGTCGCCTGTAAAGGTTGTGTAAGTGGGACAGTGTAGCGGCACCTGCTGGTGCACGCCAATTTCAAACCCTGCGCGCACGTGACCCAGGAGGGGTTGAGGTTTTCGCGCGGTTTTCCAGTACCCCGCATTCAGTTGTTCGACGACCACCGTTGTGGCCAGTCACATGTATTAGACCCGTAGCATCGGTGAACTTGTTTCGTAATAAATATTGTTCAAGAAAACCAATCGTCGTCTCTTCATCCACTAAATTAGTGACCCCGACGAGTCTAACCACTGTTAGACCCAAACATGCAGGAGGATTATTTTCCCGGCGACTCAGCCGGCGTCCAGCAAGACTTACCTGGGTTCAGACTGCCAATTTTTTGGCCCAATTAGTCGCAGGTTTGGTTTGCCCACGTGGAGGCACAGTTCCACCTACATCGGATCGTCGCCGATGAGACTATGTATTTCAACGTTCTGGGGGCCCTGCCACAGGAGTCAGCCTCTGGATTGCTGCCATATCTGAGGGATCCGTCGGTGGTAGCGAAGTATGAGGGCCTGAAGGCTCTTTTGTTGCACACCTTTGGGCTCAGCTGCCGAGACAGGGTGGCGAAGATCCTGCACATGGTATTGGGGGTAGAGTGCTGACATGGATAGAGAAGTGGTTGGCAGACAGGAAACAAAGTAGCGATTAACAAGTCCCTTTCAGAATGGCAGGCAGTGACTAGTGGGGTACCGCAAGGCTCGGTGCCGGGACCGCAGCTATTTACAATATACATCAATGATTTGGATGAAGGGATTCAAAGTAACATTAGCAAATTTGCAGATGACACAAAGCTGGGTGTCAGTGTGAACTGTGAGGAGAATGCTATGAGAATGCAGGGTGACTTGGACAGGTTGGGGGAGTGGACAGATGCATGACAGATGAAGTTTAATGCGGATAAATGGCGTCAAGTTGGGAAAAAGGGAAGTACAACGGGATCTGGGGGTCCTTGTACATCAGTCTATGAAAGTAAGCATGCAGGTACAGCAGGCAGTGAAGAAAGCGAATGGCATGTTGGCCTTTATAACAAGAGGAATCGAATATAGGAGCAAAGAGGTCCTTCTGCAGTTGTACAGAGCCCTAGTGAGACCACACCTGGAGTGTTGTGTGCAGTTTTGGTCCCCTAATTTGAGGAAGGACATTCTTGTTATTGAGGGAGTGCAGCGTAGGTTTACAAGGTTAATTCCCGGGATGGCGGGACAGTCATATGCTCAGAGAATGGGGCAGCTGGGCTTGTACACTCTAGAGTTTAGAAGGATGAGAGGGCATCGCATTGAAACATATACGATTGTTAAGGGTTTGGACACGCTAGAGGCAGGAGACATGTTCCCGATGTTGAGGGAGTCCAGAACCAAGGACCACAGTTTAAGAAGTAAGCCATTTAGTACGGAGACGAGGAAACACTTTTTTCTCACAGAGAGTGGTGAGCCTGTGGAATTCTCTGCCTCGGAGGGCGGTGGAGGCAGATTCTTTGGATGCTTTCAAGAGAGAGCTAGATAGGGCTCTTAAAATAGCGGAGTCAAGGGATATGGGGAGAAGGCAGGAACGGGGTACTGATTGGGGACGATCAGCCATGATCACATTGAATGGCGGAGCTAGCTCGAAGGGCCAAATGGCCTACTCCTGCACCTATTGTCTATTGTCTATTGTCACATGGAAGAGATCGGTGATCGGCGTCCTTTCTCTATCATGGTGAAGATGTTGGCCCTGATGGACGGGCATTGACCGTGCTTGTTGTTCGAGCAAGCCTTCCTGGAGCAGATGCCAGATGAGGTCCGGTTAATGCTTGTGGGAGCCGATTTCAGCGACCCCCAGCAGCTCGCAGAGAGAGCCGACGAGTTGTGGACCACCGGGCAGCGGGAGGTTGTTCCTTTACCCACCCAGTAGCCACCGTTAGGGTGCAGCCCAGAACACATCGGGAGGAAGGCCAGTCATCGGCCACATCCGAGGATCTGCCGCAGCCGACGGACACGTACAGCAGACATCATCGGTGTTATTATCATCTTCAGAAGCCCAATGATGCCAAAGCACTTGCCCGTTTCAGGGAAATGCCCCGGCCGATCGTCCTTAGAGGCAACTGCGATCGGCCTAAACGAACGCCTCTACGTCCGTTACCTACACTCTGGCCACCGTTTCCTCGTCGACTCCGGTGCCATGGCCCGCATCCTGCCACCGACCGCCCGAGATACCCGCGTCGGTAAGGTAGGACCCATCCCCTCAGCCGTTAACGGAAACGACATCCGAACATATGGTACATGGACCCTTGACTTGGATTTTGACTCCCACCAGTACAGGTGGAAGCTTACCATTGCTGACGCGCCCAGCCGATCTTGGGGGCTGAATTCTTGTCCGCATTCTCCCTTCTCGTCGACGCATAACCCGTTAGCGGAGGTACAAGAGCCTTTGCAGCTTTGTTAACCGAGTTCCCCGAGCTGCTCACACCCCAGTTCGATGGGGCCGCGCCTCGTCATGGCCTGGTCCACCATATTCCCACCGAGGGCCCACCGATTCACACGCGCGCGCGCAGCCTCCCGCCCGACAAGCTGCGCATCGCCCGCGACGAATTCCAGCTGATGGAAGACATGGGCATTGTACGACGATCAGATAGCCCTTGGGCTTCCCCGCTGCACATGGTGGAGCTGTCTTCATCCACTAAAACAGGCCCTTTAGAGATACACTACATGCTGAGCAACATTTTCAAGGATGTGTTGTAGTGGGGCAGATTGCCTGCTTTGTCAGGGATCTGCAGCACAGCACATCTCTGCAAATGCACATTTTATCAGAAAATGTAATAGATCTCAAATAATGCAATGTATCTGTAATTAAATAATTTATAGTACACAGTATACATATTACCAAAGATCATAGATTATCTATGATCTTTGGTAATATGTATATTGTGTACTATAAATGATTTAATTACAGATACATTGCATTATTTGAGATCTATTACATTTTCTGATAATAGATTATCTATGATCTTTGCACATTACTGCAGCACATTCCGTCATTGCAGTACATCTGAAAATGTAGAATGCTGACATGTGCTGCAGAGAAATGGATCTGCTTTTGTGAATAGCGAATACATGTTGCTTTACACTGGCATGCTTCAGTCAGACATGTCTGTTGCAACGGCAAAGATGTGTAGCTGAAACAGATGTTGAGATGTTGTGCTTTGTCACAGAAGTGCTGCCGCAGCAGAGACATGCTGCAGTGACGTGCTGCACTGATGTGCTGCTGTGACTGATTTGCAGGACTGACAGAAATATTTTGCAGTTTGAGCTTTGAGTTTCAATGAGCCAAGCCATGAGTCAAGATGTGCTGCACTGGTAGAGATCTATTACATTTTACAACAGGTTCTGCATTGGCTAAGATGTGCTGCATTGTTTATGACAAAGATATGTAAGATATGTGGTGCACTTTTAATGCATTTTCAGAAATGTTCTACATTTTCAGGCAATGACAGTTTTATGTCTTGCATTTTATGAAACAGTCTGCAATTCCAGACATATTACATTATCATTTTCAGCTAAAATCTGCTTTTACAGAAATGTGCCATATAACGGGTCATATTGTACAGTTACAGCGATTGCTGCAGTAACAGGGACATGCTGCATTGCTGGATATGTCTACAGGCAAAGCAGACATGTTCTGCATTATCAAAGAAGCACAGCTGTGACAGATTTTCTGCAGTGACTGATAGGGAAGAGTGACAGAGATGTGTGTGTTATTAGTGATGTGCTGCAATGATAGACTCGTGCAGTGGCCAAGGTGTTCTATTTTGGTGGGACGTGCTGCATTGAAAGCGACATTCTACATTGACAGATACTTTTTTGCATTTTCCAGCATGATGCCATGAGAGATGTTTTGAATCCATGGAGCTATTCTGCAGTAACGGCACCACGATGCACAGGCAAGGGCCTTCTGCATTTTTCGATGTTTAACACTTTTAAAAATATTCTGAATTTTCAGAGGGGTTGGCATTGCTAGAGGAATGCTGTGTTGACAAGAGCACATTTGTTAAAAATGTACTGCTCTTTTCGAGATATGGTTCAATGCTGGAGGTGGTTCGTATTTACAGGAATGTATCGCAGTGTAGGAGATGTACCACAATGAGGGAGCCGTACTGTTTTTTCAGGTTAATAAATTATCAGATATATTCTGCATTTACAAGGATGTGGTGCATTATTGTACAGTTACAAAGATTGCTGCAATAACAGTGACATGCTGCATTGCTGGATATGTCTACTGCCAATGCAGGGCAAAAGCTGGCGGGGAATAGAAAAACTGAGTCTAAAAGCTTGTTTAGATATGTAAAAAGGAAAAGATTAGTGAAAACAAATGGCAGAACAGTTAAACGAGTACTTTGGTTCTGTCTTCACTAAGGAAGACACAAACAATATCCCAGAAATACTGGGGGACCGAGGATCTAGTGGGAGTGAAGAACTGAAGGGATTCCATAGTCAGGAAATGGTGTTAGGTAAATTGTTGGGACTGAAGGCAGATAAATCCCCAGGGCCTGATGGTCTGCATCCCAGAGAACTCAAGGAGGTGGCCCTAGAAATCGTGATCATTAGTGATCATTTTCCAATGTTCTCTCGACTCTTGATCAGTTCCTGTGGACTGGAGGGTAGCTAATGTAACTCCACTTTTTAAGAAAGGAGGGAGAGAGAAAACGGGGAATTATGGACCACTTTAGCCTTACATTGGTAATGGGGAAGATGCTAGGGTCAATTGTTAAAGATGTTAGAGCTGCGCATTTGGAACGCAGTGACAGGATCGGTCAAAGTCAGCACGGATTTTTGAAGGAGAAATCATGCTTGACTAATCTTCTGGAATTTTTTGAGGATGTAATAAGTAGAATGGATAACAGAGAGCCTAGGATGTGGTGTACCTGGACTTTCAAAAAGACTTTGACAAGGTCCCACACAATAGATTAGTGTGCAAAATTAGAGCACATGATATTGGGGGGTGGTGGGTCTGGTATTGATGTGGATAGAGAACTGGTTGGTAGACAGGAAACAAAGATTAGGAATTAACAGGTTCTTTTCAGAATGGCAGGCAGTGACTAGTGGGGGGCCGCAAGGCTCGGTGCTGGGACCCCAGTTATTTACAATTTATATTAACAATTTAAGGATATTTCATGACTCCGTTTAACCTTCCTAATTCCTTGTTTAACTTATCCTAGTCTTTTCATGATTCTCAAAGGGTTTTTATCATCGGTTTCCTTAGATTTCTTATTTTTTCTTAACTAAGCTTACAATTTATCTTGTTACCTAAGGACCCCAAGCCTTATCATCATTATCTTTTATTCTCACTGGAGCGTGCTGGTCCTGAACTCCAACCAGCTGGCCTTTTAGAGTATCCCACATGTCAGTTACTCTCAATCTATTTACCCCAGATTCTACATAATACTGTTGTAATTAGTTATCTCACAATATAAGACTTTCACCTGAGATTCAGTCATTGCTGTATCCATGCCGAAATAAAGAACTGCAGATGCTGGTTTATGCCATAGACACAAAGTGCTGGAGTAACTCAGTGGGTCAGGCAACATCTCTGCAGAAAAAATAATAGGTGTAATTTTGTGTTGGGACCCTTCTTCAGACTAAAGGAAAGGGGTGTAGAAAAGGTAAGATGGCAGTTAGAAATAAATTGGTCCAAAGATGGCAGTCCGGGAGAGTCCAAGAGGAGGAGGAATGTTGGATGAATGTAGGAGGAATGGAGCCATTGCTGGGCGGTGAGGACTCCTTCTCGTAGAAGAAGGCATGGAAGCCGAGGCCTACTCTGGTATTGTTATTAGACTTACTTGTCTGAACCTTTACATTCTCCTCAATCGCTTTACCTGCGGACCTTCTACACTGGTTCTCACCCCTTCGCCTCATTAGTTGAACCCCTCCTGAGCAGCACTAGCTTCCTCTCATATGGATGCTTAGCAACTGAAGGTAAATTAATAAACATTATGAAGTAACTTTTTTTAATTGAAAGATCTTTGTTTTTAAATGAGATGGTCTTTTCAAATGGTCAAGTAATCTTTGCATGATTACTTCTAAGGGTTAGTAATCATTAAACTGTTTTGAATATATATAGTGGAAGCTGGAATATTATGTTAATTAGCAAAATTTAGAGTGTTATTATTAGGAGAAATGTTAGAATTTAGCCACCAGTATTCTCTGGATACTGTGGTACTCCTTATAAGAATCAGTTGTTTTTTTTTAAATCACTTTGGTCCTCACGTGCTGCCAAAGTTCCCACTTTATTAGTCAAGATCAACAATGGTTTTACCAGTGTGATCTGAGTAAGGAAAAATGTTAATCTAACCACCAAAAGAGGAACATCGAATGGGATCAACCATTCAATCAATACCCTGCCACATTTAACGTTCCACTGAGGTCATTTGAAAGTAAAAAATAATGCGTATAAAATGGGTGACAGGTTTCAGGATATCTTCAGGAACGCTGAAGATAACCCTCATAACATTTAAAATATCGCAATTTAAAACATAAGATATTATAAACATTATATCTGTCTTGCTGTGCCTATTGTTTTCCTCTATTTGCTCCTTCCTACCATTACCTGCTGCTTCTCTTATTATAGCTTTTCCTCATATTCATGTTCCTTTTTACTTAATTTAATTTAGAAAATCTAAACTTAATTATATTCCTTTAGCATACCTAAGTTGTGATTCATGTCATTGAAATTTCAACACCTATTTATTGAAAAGAAGCTGTTAATTCAGCTAATTAAGTGCAAAGACATTAAAATCGAACATGAATATTTTCTTAATGGTCAAAATCATCATTTTATTTAGGTGACATCTCCCACAATGCTAGGGAGGTCATCTTATTACTGGCTCAGCTGGACCAGTGCTGATCATCTGTAAGTGGTACCTAAAGTGTTAATGTTCCTGATACTCTGCTGAAACTCGCTTTTAAGACCTCAGCATTAAGAAAACAATAGCTAACTTTTTTTACTCATTTTGACAATGTTACTTGATTAGATATTTTGATGTTTGATTTGTGGCCATGAAAATTCTACTGCACCATAATTTAATTAGCTTTACCGTGGTATGGCAAGGAAAATAGCTATTAGAGAATCACAGGATAAAACTGCAATCCAAATCTTTTTTTAAAATCTCTAATTCAATTATATCTTAATATACCAGTAGTGCAATTATCCTGGAATTCATTTTGCTAATGAAAAACTTATCCAATCTGACCAAATTATATATTTTCTTATTTTAATTTATCTTGATATTTCCCCAGTCTTCATTTTCCTCTTCACACCCAAGATCTTAAACAGCAATCCACAGTGAGACCCAATATATTGTCTGAAGAATCAAAGCCACTGGAGAAAGATGGGATCAGAATTTCCAATGCAGTTACTGCAATCTTTTACCAATACCTAGAAAGTAAAAACTTCTGGTTCACATAGAAGCACATTTAATTGAGCAGAAATATTCAATGTCAAAGCAGACTAAGCAAGAAATATAAAAACATAATTCTCTATTACCTTTTCTAAGTGTTGAACGAGCAGAGAGAGAGAGTGGGTGGTAATACTGCACAATGCTGCAAGCAGCTCGATAAAGCTAAACTGTTTTCATATTGACAGTTGGACAAGTGAAAACACAATTTTTTACCAGCACTTCATAAATAGTAAAGATGCTCTTGAATAAAATTAAATATGTAATCTTCATATTACAGATTTGTTTGCTGCTTGGACATATCTCCAAATTCCATTTTGTATCAGAAATAGAGTTTACAGTTATCTGTGATATTGAAATCACATCTCTTTATTGGTTCATAGAATTTTTAAGCTTCCAAAAACCTATTCCTGAGAATTTAATGTCAGATGACAGTAATGACCTAACAGTTTCTTCCGGACTTCAAAACAGACACAGCATTTACTGTATAATAAAAGCCTCTTAATTACTGAAAGCCTAATCACAACAAATAAAAATAGAGTTCTGTTGTGATTAGGCTTTCAGTAATTAAGTAAACCTTCAGTAAACCTTTCCACTACTGGAATAACCTGAGCTATTCTGTTGCAATTGTGTTTGCAACTTATACATTTAAGATTTTCTTCCCTCCACGTCTATTTATATGCATTAAGGCTATGAATTGGAATCAAATTGACGTATCCATTGTAACTCGCCATTCTGTTAACATTGATTCTATATTTTTTTAATCTCAAGATACCAAAGACTTGTAAGACTCTATTTGTAATTTCCATCGGCTCTCTCCATCAAGGCAGGCTCCCCAACAAATGATTTCTGAAGGAGACAACCACAGTATGGGACTTGGAGAAAAAAGAACTACCATGAATACTAACATGAACCACCATCTAAAACAGATTCCAGGAATGTTTTAAACACATAGCTGGACAATTGATTCCTGGAGAATGAAGTGATGAGGCCTCCATCATTGTTATGGTGCTCGCCAATGGTCAGCCACTAGATGATCGAAGTGTCAAAGCATAAGATGGAAGGAAGAGCATTTCTGAGTCTAGTAACAGGGTAGTTAAAATGTACTTCGTTTGAAAAGCCAGGGAGGTGATGGTAACCCGAAAATCAGAATTTCACCAAGCCGCAGGGATAAACCTGTATTGTATGAATTTTCCAAATCTAACGTGTATACATCATCGAAGTGCAGTGGATATGTAGGTCAGCACAAAGAGATAGCGCAGAATCCAGAAAGCAAGCCATCTGGTGCCCGCTGCAAGTCAGCCGTGTTTATAGAAAGCCACGCGTGAGGCAGGCGACAGGAATTATCTTCTCAGTCCCGCCCCGGACACGGGGAACCTTGCCTGACCTCGGCTCGACACCGCGCATAATGGCAACCCTTCTCGCACACAATATCTTGTAAAATAAAAAAAAACACACAGAAAGTGAAAACTAAAGCAGAGCCAACAAAGGGGCAAGGGCATGGTAAATAGTAGGAAATTATCCCCATTGAATAGATCCTCCCAGATTAAACTGAGGAGGGGCTGTTGATGAAACGCATAGAAAGGGCGAGGAGACGGTGTCTGATTTTAAAGGAGATGAGCACAGATGCGAAGCCATATGGAACAGTGAGCTGTGCTGAATCCGATTTGTAGAGTTTTGAAATGTAATTTCTTAATATGCTGATGAAAGCTGTATGTGCATGGTCCGAGCTGCCTTATTCCATACAGAAGGAGCTTACAGCAGTAACCCCCATCACTTTAACCCGCATCATTGCAACAATGCTCACCCCTCCCGGACAACACAAATATTATATTTGCAATTATTTTCAATGCCACACCTCAACGAGATGGGGAATGAGAGAGGGGATCTAGTCCCCTCCGCCCTTCGCTTGTCCTCTGTTGCCCCGGCCCGTCTTGTCCGCCCAAGAAGCATTTCCTCCCTTCTGAAGAAAGGCCCCGACCCGAAACGTCGCCTATCCGTGTACCCCAGAGATGCTGCCCGACTCGCTGTTACTCCAGCACTCTGTGTCTTTGTTAAATATTTCCTCTACGTTAGCCCACTGCCTGGCCGTGTGGTTTGAGGGTGGAGTGGTCGCACCTACAAGCTGGTCCTTAAGCACATTGGGGGGTCACCCGATCCCCGCGACCCCTCCGCCTGCCCTGGACCGCAGCGGAGGGTGCAGCATCAAGCGCCAAGTGCCCAATAGCCTTGCTCGGTGATAAACGGCGCAGAGGGCTGCATGTGTGAGATGGATGGACGGGAGATCTGGGGTCACCGTAGAAGCACGGTTAAATGTTTGAGGACTCGTCAAGTTCACAATTAGATTTGTAAACATTTTGCTATTAAACTGGAGGGGGCCTCTCGTTCTCCACTATCTTGACGCATGTGACAACTGAGAGGGGTAAAAGTGGCGCAGTGTTGAAATCATGAACGTTGTCTACATATCTGGCCCGTGGTGGCCACACTTCGAAGATATGGTTTATATGTTTGTACGAGGCCAATGCTACCGAAATGTATCTTCGTTTTTCATGTGGCGGTAGCACTAGCTAAAACTACCATCATGCAATTGAAGATAGCTTGGAAGATTGCTTCTAAGTTAAAACGTCGGGATTGACGAGTGTATGTACTACTTCGGGAGACCAGTAAACCCCTTGGATTCATCTCGTTACCAATTTTTTTTCCAGCATCCGGATTGCCCATGGTTCATCAGAGAGAGCCATGCAATAAATGGTCAAAACATATTCCTGGCAAATCAATGCTACCTCGCCTAAATGCATCTGCGATGGACAATCCATATAAATAGGAAGAAAGAGAAATCATCGCATACATCAGTTTTATCATCCAGTAATGAATAATAAAACGCGCGCCTGCGTGGCGCACCCTTGTATGCTTGTTCACTCGGGTTAAATGTTCGCTTACTAAGAGCTTTAGAAAATCATATTTCTTTCACACTATGGGCAAAGCGGTTTTATTTCTGGCCGTGGTTAATGATGTCCTCGTGTTAGATCTCTTTAATTCAAGGACATCCTCCAATACATCGTTGGAAGGCGAGGGCATACGGGGCAGATGACGCGTGGGTCCCATCATGTAATCGGCTTGTGTCGAACCCAAATCAGCAGATGGGAAGTTTGCTGAATAATCCTTAAAGAAAGTGGATCAAGTGCACACAGAATGACTGGATGGGCTAGGACACTAACCGCGATTAGAGCGGCTAATGATAAATTGAGGAGGCTGCAATCCTTCCCTCCCAGAGCTGCCCACATTGATGAAACTGACAACGGCGGCGCTCTGCGGCATCTCAGCAGCATGGGTCGCTGGGCTTTTAGATAGCTCTCTCTCCCTCTTTACCTCTCTGCGTTGGCTGTATTCTCTTTTCAAGAGCTGCTGATCGTATATTTCCGTGTAGGAGGAATAGCATTTACACTTGTGGGTGTATTGCTGGACTGTGTGTGCGGGTCGCTCACTCTCTCCCCCGACAGATTGCTTTCAGTCAGCTGTTCGGATTTGGATATTAAGCGCACACGGCTTTGTATGTTGGGGGACTCGCAGGATGTGGATGTGCTTTGTTACCTCTCCCCACCCCTATAAACCTCCAGTTCCCTGGGCCCTGGCTCCATGAAAAGCGGAGCAAGCAGTAAGTTTGATGTGCGTTGTTTTGTGTGTGAGAGGGGGGAAGAGAGAGAGAGGGGGAGAGAGAGAGAGGGGGAGAGAGAGCGAGAGCGAGAGCTCTATTTGATCATTAACATTTTAGCTTATGCAAGACTTGACAAAAAAGCTGAGGAGCAGATGGGCCGTTTTGCACACTTGGGACCCGGGCAGACTGCGCAAATCTAGCACGGTTTCTTGGCCTTCCCTCTGGTGTCGGCTAACCATACAGAATGGCTCAAGGTCGGAAAAGGCGATTTTTGTCCATTAACCGTGGATTCGTTTTGCCAGCCCTTTTTTTTGTAGGCACCGCCATTGATGTGTACTTGGTGGTCCAGGGCGGACATGTTTTGGGGGAGATCGCCCAGGAGGTAAAGCAGATCATGAAGAAATTGCAATGCTTTGTGTGGTGCGGACAGCTTTTTTCCATTGTTGCTATTTTGCTCTTTGCACTAGATGGAGATCGGGCCCGACTCTCCGTGTTCACAGCGGACCTTGATTTAATGTTATACAATTAAGGCACGCGGTGAATGCCAAGAGAGGATCCGCTTATCGTCCAGAGGAGATTTAAGCAGAAACCAACCCGACACAGCCTCTGGTGAGAACGAATTTACGTTTAGAAAAGGGTTTTCATGCTGCGCTCTCGGTTAGAAGTATTAGCCCCGTGGATCTTATTCATAGATCCTGGTCTAGGAAACATAATGCACCTGCTTCGCGGGCAGTGGCTCAATAGATCTGGTTTACTGGAGGGGGAGGGGGAGGGGGAAGGGGGAACTGTACCTTGCCACTACTCACAATATCCTTTTTGTGTGAGAAAAAACAAGTTGACGGACGAGCTGTTGCTATTTAAGATGCTGGCGCCATTTGAATTGGAAATTGTCACTGAATTACAAATAAATTAATTCATGTTCTACCTTGTGCCGTTGACTAAGGTAATTGCCTCTTTTTGTAAACGTTTTTTGCTTGACAATTGTGTTTGTATTCAGCCGTGCGGTGGCCACGAACTCTGATTCCATCTCAGCCCACAACCCCGCGAGAAACTGCCCAGAAACTCGTAATAATGGACCATTTATTTTAATGTTATATGTTGGGCTGTGAAAAGCTAGCAGACACCTATAATCGAATGCACATCTACAATGTAGATTTTAATGGAAAACTCCATTGCTTAAAGAAGGCAACTGATTAAAATGAATATTTTTATTGTCATTCTCTATCAACCTGCCATCTTAATCTAGAAATAATTCATATTGTACTCTTGTTTATTTGTGTCTTCTCAGCAGCGAATGCATTCAGAACAAATGTCTGTAAAATAAATCCAGCAGCGCTCAGTTACCGACCTACACGACAGCGGTTCGGTAAATTCCGGGCACTCTCACTCATACATTTTATTGGCTTCAGAAGATTGAGTTAACATACGTTATGTACAAAACACATCCGAAGTACCCCCACACCCAAAACCAGTCCCCCCTCCTCCCCCATTCATCCATCTTCACCTGCTTCAGGGAGGCAGAACGAAACTGAAGCGACCAAGGAACAAAAAATAAGTTTGGTGGGTCACTAAATAATTCACTGAAAACCATGTGATGGACATGATTGTGTTATCTGCAGAAGATGATGTTCACCAACATACAGACATTACGGCAATCATCCTATCCGAGGGCTCCGATATAATGTTTTGACTTCAGCCAGTTATTTTTGGGTCATCCACATCGCTATCGTTTTATTGCTGATACGTAAAGCATCATGTCCAGAGTGTAGAGATTGTAATTCCTATCATGAAATTGTTATTTATGTTAATGTTGACATTCTGGCTGAATTGAGCACAATCTGGCTCTAATAATCGTATTTGTTGTCAATTCCCTGACATCAAATGAGAAAACTGGTATCTGTAATAATATTTCACAGGAAGATTTAAACAAATACTTCCGTGTGGTTTCAGAGATGCTTGATTCGAATCTGCTATCCGTACGGTTCTGATTTAGCTCAGGCAAATATGCGGTTTAAATATGGGATCATTTGGAAACCATAGCTCAAGGTTTTTAGGGATTCATTTTTATTTCTTAAAAATATATATTTGCGATTCCCTAAATTTTGTAGGGTTCATTTTATCAAAGGCGAAATTTGGATAAGCCTTTGCGAGCAGAATCAATTAAAACAACCCCCTTTTGTTGGTAAACACCTTTAAGAATAATGTACATGTAGTGAGCTTTGGGCAGATCGATCGAACGTCTGGAACTTTCAAGGTGTGAACTGCAGCAATGATATTGAATTGCATTGTAATAGTGTGCAATAGTTGAGGATAAACAGATCTAAAGCATTGCAGTTTCTCATATAATTTATGCTCGGGGTTTTGTGCATCGTCTCATTTTGGATAAGAACAATTTAGGTTTGGACTCTTTTTATGCATCACCACGACATGTTTTCTGTATGTTTATTAGATAAGTAAGTAGCTCTACATTCCAATCGTTGACACGTTATACAGGAACTCTTGACGAATCTAGTTGTTTTACAGTTTTTTTTTGTTAATTTCCGTTTAAGTTGGATTCCAGCAACTGCAGATCAAACATTGTATTTCAGATTTAATGTAATATTCATTAACCCGCAACACAATAGATATACTATTACTCACTGCATAATTTCTATTACTGGGTTTAATATTTTCAAAATACGTTCATTTTGGGGGAAGACAATTATGGTTCTTATGGATGAACTGTGATAATGTAACCAGACAAAACTACCGGAATGATATTGCTATTGGATACGACCCACACGAAATATTCGTTTACCCCGTGCTCACAAATAATAAAAAATGCTAATATTTTTCCGCCTCTTTAATTCAGTTCACCTTTTTCTTGAATCTAAAGGTTCAATTCATTTGAAACCAATGGCGTGTAGCAAATTTAATAAATGACTTCAAAGCAAATTTGAAATGCCACACCGAATAACACAATTGGGCCATAAATAATCTCAGACTCTCGAATCCAATATTTTTGTATTACATATGAAAATGCTGGATTCGACTAACAGTTGTGAAGCTTAGCAAAGGCGGTAGGCAGAACATACCTCTCTTAATGTGACTCGTTTTTCGGTATGAAGAACAAAATCGCGAAATTATTCAATTCTGGTTATGTATTGTAACGTCTATTGCACCGTAAATCAATGAATCCCCCATACATTGCCATCTAGAATTTCAAATTATTTGCGAAGTATAGCTCCATTATATTTAATGTTGATCAGAGGGACAGTACATAAAATCAAATAGCTGAAAATATCAAATTGCGCAGAGTGATTCAATCTAAGCAAGTTTTCACCGGTTCACAATATTCGCCGTGGCAAAAATGATTCTGTCATTTAAATCTCATCCAGTTAAATTGGAAGCTAATTTTGGGAATAACTCATATTTGAATTGGTACCAATTGGCAACATGTTCGGTTTAAATTGAGACACAATGGACTTCAGACGCTGGAACCTTGAGCAGCACACGAAGTGCTGGAGAAACTCTTGCGGGTCAGGCAGCATCTGTGGAGGAAATGGGCAGACAACGTTTCGGATCCGAACCATTCTTCAGACTGGTTTAAATGTTGTTAAGCATCGACAAAGCATGTGACATTACCATCTACATTCCCCCCCACCGGCTTTATTCACCGCCCGCTTATTTCATTCCCCCCCCCCCCGGGCATAAACATCTATTTCGTGCCACAATAAAAAACTAACACAAAGATTGAAGTACTTTGAAACATTTGCTTTTCTCTACCTCATGCAAAACATCATCACATTTAAATGGAACGAGACACAGCATAACCAGTTTGGCTATTTTGATCAAAAAGATATTGGTTGATAAACTATAAGAACTGAACTATTAGTTTTTCTGCAAGAAGAAATTAATTGAAACCATTTTTTACGTCTAATTGATATGTAGCAGCTCATAAAACTAACAAGGAACAGGACTTAAATGTATAAGCTGTTACAATATGGATGGAAATAAACAATTTTAGGTTCTAAATTAAAGTTAACAGTCACCATTTCCAAAATATTTTGACCTACAGGTCAATTTTATTTCAAACAAATTTATCAGAAAATAAAGACCAAAGCAAAGTAATTAATTCCATTAAATAAAAATCTCAAACCAGAATTAACAAATTGAAACATTAGGGCTCAAAAAGGAAATCTCTTGGTATCATATTAATAGTTATTTGACTGTACTAGATGAATTGTCAATAAGATCTTCATCTTTGCATGGACTGGGGAGTTAATACTACTAAAAATGTTATCCACCTCACCAGGAGATAATTGTCAGCATTGTGAGAGGATTAACCCTTTTAATTGCTGGTGTTTATCTGTGGGTTTAAACACTTGGTTATCCTTAAGCAACATATTTTTTCTCTGCAATCACTGGGGGTGGTGAAAAAATACAATTACATTATATTCAGGGATATAACTGAACTCTGGGGTGTGTTTAGATTTGTGTGTTCCAATATGTTTTTTATTTCTATATAAACGTTGAACATTGAACCATTATAAAACCTTGCTTTTTTTTCACATTGGCACACATTACAGTTTCAAACTACCCAGAAATAAAGAAACAGCGAGCATTTTAAGCCTAATAAACATATGGAATTATTTGCAGACAGTTTCATGTAATATGCAATCAGTTTAGCTGTCATTTCATGTGCACACGAACATAGAAAGCTAATGGTTCCATAATTATAGGCTGTTGCTATGCCCTTTACAGCTTGAATTCAATGGTTAATACATTGTAAAGGAAGCCCAAGTTGTATTTCATGCTAAACTGAAAGTCTGAAAAATAAATTTTGAAAGACAAAATACCAATATGCCCGTGAACATCAACCATCAATAAACTGAAAGGTGGTGAAATGAACAACATTGAGACAACTGAGCTGACATCGTTTGAACATGATTTCTGTAAAACAAAATGATCTGCTTGCTATATTTCTAAGAAAACATGAGACTAATAATGAAGACTAATAATGTGAAAAATACACATCATAATTTTATAAACTTGATTTTTATTTTTATCAAAGGCTACGGTCTGTGGAATTCATTTAATATTCTGTCATTAGCTGAGCATGGTTTCCAAGTTTAAGAATTTATATCATGAAACAACAAGATGTGAAGGAATCAGGTTAACCACCAATTCATCTACATTGTAATTGTTTTGACTTCACAGCATTACTTCCAAGTCTTTTTTGAATTTGTGGCTTTGTGAGTGCTTTTTATTTATGGTGATCAGGTGATAAAACAAAAGACTATGTGCTCATTTTCAATGTGCAGTGGATGTATTTTAGTTCAAATATTAAATTACAATACGGTGTTTCAGTAACATGCAGCAAATTTATTTAACACACAATCTGATGAAACCATACCATACCAAAATGTAAAATTATAAAAATGAAGAAATTATGTGGCATTGCTTCGTTCAATACATTCACCTTCTGTTCTCATCATACATTTTGTCACATTCTTCTTCAAATTTATATTGTATTTCAGAACAAAACTAGATGATTCCAGAAATGTACAGAAGGACAGTCAAAATTAAAATAGAAAGTTATTTTTTCACTTCTAATAACTGGTTGCATTTGAAATAAATAATTGTATTTCTTTTTCAGATGGCCTAATAGATGCAAATTTACAGCACATACAGAATTATTACTGATTTTCTTTATTTTATTTTTTTTTGGAACTTCTACATATTATGTTTTAAATTTGGACATATTTGTCTTTATTGCTGCTCCTTTTATTTTCCTCCTTTATTGTTTGCTTGGATGTCTCTTGAAATTAAACACGCTTTGTGCTTTTGATGAAAATTACATTATAAATTACTTCCTCTGAATAGATTTTGGACTATGAGAGTTCAGACTGCAGCTAAATCCCTGCAGCTAAAGGCTTCTGCTACAATCCTGCTTCTAAATGTAAAAAAAAAATGGCACTGGAATTTATTCCTGAGAATTTTTAAAAACAAGTAATCATCACTGGAAAATACATTTACATTCCCTGTTGTGATAATACATGTTCCAGTATTGGTCACAATTGTGCAGATCTACAAATTTGACATGATCTTTCATTCAATTAAAAAAACATTTTGAGTAGATACTGCAATTTCAAATCACAATATTTATTGATTAAACCATGATCCTGATAAAAAATTGCTTTTGCTTATGAAAGAAGAAAGACACACATTTTAATTACAAAATGGAAAATCCTTTTTTAATTACTGCCAATAATTATTGACCCAAAATATTCTTTATATAAATAATCTTGAACAAAGATGCCCCTCATCTTAATTACTATTACTCAATTTGATCACATGAATGTACTATTACATTTCATCTAAAGACAACCAATTAGGATTCTAATAATCATCATTCAAATAATCATCAGTATTCATAGAAAAATGACTCCAACATTGATTTACGTTTTAGCATTTAAATGTCTGATGAGAATAATACGGTTTTGTTATTTAATATTTTCTGCAGTTACTTGGTAACAAAATAACCATCTTATGCTCCAGACCATCAAACCCTCTGGTTATGTGGTAGCTTTCTTCAGAGCCAATTGATATATTTTTAGATTTAAAAGGTGCAAATTAGCTTTTGATACTATGCACGTAAAGATGAATCAAGTTAGTCAGCTGATATTTTAACTTCTTAGTTATGCCTTTTACATTGTGATGCTTTCCGCCAACCTTTCAAAAATGACACAAGGAGGGATCACTAGACTCAATAGAAAACATATTTTACCTTAGAAGGATCCAGGATTGCATTGGTGGAATTTGAGAAAAGGTGCAACAATTGTCAAAAGCACTCCTAGATTAAAGTGAAAAAGAAGTTCAAAATATTCATTGGTTAACTATGACATAAATTAAACTTCTGACCCAACTTGATCAATTAATCCAGCACCGACCAGGGATAGAACTCATTTGTACAATGTCCAATTAGAGAGTTTATCCATGAAATATCAATCTCAATTGGGATATCAAAACCTTATTCCAGCTCTGATTAGAAATCATTGATTTGTAATATTAATTGTATTTCTCTCTCAACAGATGCTGTCTGGCTTGTTAAGTATTTCTGGCACTTTCTAATTTTATTGAAGCCTAAACAATATTGTATTGTTAATCAGTTTCAGCTTTCCTTTTCTTTTCTACATGTAAGCATCAGCATGACTTAGTATAAATATGAGTTGCCAATTATTGTTTTAACCAATACAAATAGTTAACTGGAGGTATAAGGAACTGCAGATATGAATAATGCAAAAGATCTGATTTTAAGAATGAGAAACAATTAAATAAATAACAATACAATGCAAAAGCACAGAATTATTTTTAAGATTTATGGATTTATTTTCAGTTCCCCCATAAAATAACTTGAAAATTACCGTTTTCAGCAATTAGAGAACAGCTAATAGACAGCAATTGGATCCTAGTTATGAGCATGGTATTCGTCAAGACCTTTCAAGTGTACACATTTCTGAAACTGTTCCTTCCTATAAAGTTACTAACATACTTAAAATGCCTACATTTATATATTTTTAAATAACTGTTTATCAGCATTTAACGAGTTACAGCTCCTCACTGGAGGTCTGTCAATAATGAACACTGCAAAGAGAATCAAAGTATCTTTTCACATATCTTTATTCTAAATTTCTGGTGTTTAATGGGTATGAAAGTATCCTGTTTCTGATGCAATCCCCATACCCGTATAAATAAGTTCTGCTTTTTTTTTGCACACCCAATTATAAACTCCTTATACAGGAGAATGCAGGAAAGGGATGACAGGAGGCATCTGATTTCTAGGTGGATTCAAAGACACAGGTTGATGTAATAGGAATAAGATAGTGGCCCAAATACTGTTTTCAAAATACTGGTGAGACTAATTGCTGTTGTCATTATATGTGAAAAGCCCTCAGCAAAATTAGGGAGGAGTAGATGCACACTTAATCACCAATCAAGAAGTTTCTGTCAAAGACATACTGCCCTGCTATTAGCTTTGCAAAACAACATCTTGCTATCTGACTCATCACTGCACCATACCGAAATACATCAAGATCCTGTGCACACATTGCCAATACTGTACAACGTTAAATCACCACTAAAAGTTACCTAAACATTTTCAAATTTAGGTAGCTTTATAACAATGTGGTAAATGCCAATTATGGCAGTCAACTTCTCAGGCATTTAAAATGTATTATTACTAGCATGGACTCAGAATTTTCAGTTTTAATTGTTGAGAACTCTTTATAAATTGCTTTGAATGTTTTTTCCCTTAAGATCAAGGTTTCCTTTTCTTTTGTTTTTTTTTTCAATCTACCCATTTTTACATTAATATCTACTATAATTTACAGTTCCTTGTTCAGACCCTCTACTCCTCATGTCATGATAGATTAAGAAGATACATAATTGCTTGTCCTGTTCACTTAGATCCTAGAATCCCTGTTAAGAGTACTATGTTATTTCCAACCAGCACATCCTGCAAATTTGCCATGCAAATTTCTCAGAGATAAAATTATTATTGGCAAGTTCAACAAATGGCTGCCATCGTTCATTGCCTGTTTATAGATTTTTTTTTAGGGTTCACAAATAGATAGAATATTAGTGAACCTGGCAGAGTTGGGATGTCATATCTCTCACCTCTGCTAGCCATTGCAAATTGGTGTAAATGACTGAGATTGATGTTATGCACATAGTTTGTACAACTATTCTCCACTCACTGGATTTTTCTGTAATATATCCTTCCTTTTCTAGGGAGAAGTTGCTTTAGTTTCTGCTGTAAATTCTATTTATTCTGCTCTTCAAGAGACCTCTTTCTGGGTAGATTGACTTAGACTACTCTGCAATCAATGGTGTTCTATCAACCCCGACATATGGCTCCCTGCCTGTAACATGTTGGTTGCCCAGTGAGTGAATACAAAACAGAATGGATTATGCTGAAAGATTTGTCTCATGCAGGATTGGGCTGAAAATAACAAATCAAAAAAAGCTAATCGATGCGTGCATAGCGCAGATCAATTTCAACAAGGAAAGCAAACACCTCTGCATCATCTTAAACTGTTTTGCCTCCATTGAGAAATCTCTATTGAAGAGGGTATAGGCAGATGATTGCCATAGATCAGAACAATTATTATTAATTTCAGTGCAGGTCAGATGCAGGGTATTCTTCAACCTGTGACTTACGCATAGACCATTCCGGAGTCACTCACATCTAAAACATACAGTGATATACTCAGTTTTGTGGATGAAAACAAAGCATCATCAACATCAACAGCATCATCCAGAATACAAATGCCTGGTTCACCATTCCCACAGCATATACCGGCACCCTATGTTAATGCACTGCCTTTACATCAGTGTGTGTTTACACTGAATCTACAACAAATTGGATTCAATTAGGACCTTCAACATGATAAAAAAAACATAAACAACATTTGGCACTGAGCACATTACCAAAAGCTGGTAATAGCAATGTTACAAAATTTTGAGATTTAAAAAATGACGTCTGCAATTTATCCCATCAGATAAAGCATAAAAAGAAGTTTAATTTGACACCTAATTAACTTTCATATCTTCAGTATTAAAAAAGTTATGGCCATTTCCATACTCGGAAATTAGCAACTTGCTTCCTATTGACGTCTTATTTTCTATTCTTAACACAAAAGTTGTGATCAAGGACAGTCAAAAGTCCCTAATTTTCTTAAAAATTAAGAGAACTGAAAGAAATTTTCAGTTATTATAGATTGAAGTATTCTGAAACAAATATGAAACAATCTTACTTGGATGACCTGAAATTAAAGCATATAATTAGTTAGTTACCCAATTGTAGCTAATTACAAAATTCAATTACTAGATCTAAACATCTATCCATTTCTTAAGAAATTTAAAAAAAAAATGTAAAGGCTAAGTGTCATAGAAACATAGAAATTAGGTGCAGGAGTAGGCCATTCGGCCCTTCGAGCCTGCACCACCATTCAATATGATCATGGCTGATCATCCAAATCAGTATCCCGTACCTGCCTTCTCTCCATACCCTCTGATCCCCTTAGCCACAAGGGCAACATCTAACTCCCTCTTAAATATAGCCAATGAACTGGCCTCAACTACCCTCTGTGGCAGAGAGTTCCAGAGACCCACCACTCTCTTTGTGAAAAAATTTCTTCTCATCTCGGTCCTAAAGGATTTCCCCCTTATCCTTAAGTAAAATGTGGAGATGCCGGGGATTGAACCCGGGGCCTCATACATGCAAAGCATGCGCTCTACCACTGAGCTACATCCCCACCGCTTTCTATTTCAATAATCTTCTCTATCTTTACCATTTCTGATATACTGTGCATCTCCATTATTAATTGTATGATCGGATGATGAGCTCACAGCTGACTGGAAACCTAAACTCCTCCAATCAACATTCACACAATAATTCACAATGTAACATGATTTTAAAATCTAATTGTCATTAATTTATAGGCCAAATTGAAGGAATTGAGTGTTTAATGCCCATAAATTAATGGGCATTTTAAACAGCTTGCGAGTGGGATTTTCTGGAACGCGATGTATTGGAACGTTGCGGTTGCGGTGAATTTAAACCCCATATCAGCAGGAAAAATTCTGCCAGTTCGTATCGGGACTAAATCACCATTTCGCAACATGAAATATTGATTAAAGTCATCTAAAAAAGCAGGTTTATATGTAAAAATAAACAGCTTTCACTTACCTGTCCCCTACGTAAAAACGGTCCCCGTTGTCGGCGTTCACGACATTGGCACCTAATTTTTATTTTACTCCAGTACTGAAATAGTCGGGCTATTTATTAAAAAAAATGAACTTACCGGCAGTCGGAACGAATCTCCAGAAATAGATCGCACTCCGAGAAAAGAAAGCTCCTGATGGCAAGGGGAAAACCGCATTTTAACCCCGCCCCCACCCCCCCCCACCCCCCCCCCCTTAAAGGTGCCAAAGTCGTGCACACGGCCAATGACAGAACTGCAGCACCGCTAAAGGTAAGTTTTGTAACATACCTACTGGTAATGTGCACTGATAAGTTTTAAGTATCTTAATTCAAGAGAGAGGGGGAGGAGTTTAGGTTTCCAGTCAGCTGTGAGCTCATCATCCGATCATACAATTAATAATGGAGATGCACAGTAGATCAGAAATGGTAAAGATAGAGAAGATTATTGAAATAGAAAAGGTTAGAGGGACTTGAAAGATAAAAGGCATGAGATAGGAGCATTGATTATAAAGATGGAAGTAGATAGTTTTGGTGATTGGATGGCTATGTTTAAGGTGCACCTTGGGGTCAAGTTTCGCCACAAGGTTCCAAGAGAACCGCACAATGTCACAGCTTGTAGAACTGCTGCCTCATGGACCCAGGTTCGATCCTGACTATGAGTGTTGCCTGTATGGAGTTTGTGTGTTCTCCCTGTGACTTCATGCAACATAATGGTCTATGTGCAGGCAAGGTGGTACAGAGGGGAGCAGGATGTGATAGTGCTTTATTACATTGGAGTTCTGACCTGATTGTGGATGTTGCAGACCAATAGGTGCACCCCCACTGTTTTCGTCTGGGTGGGGCAGTATCCACTTGGCTTCATTGCAGGAGAGCTATTTGCAATGGCATCTCTTCCAACTCCTCTACTATGGCAGAAGGAAGTATATCCTCACTTTCCTAGGATCACTCTTTGAACCTCCCAACCCTTCCCCCCCTCCCCCCCCTTTTCCATATGCATTATCTTTGGCAATAAATTGAAAACACATTTCCTTTCCCATGAATGCTTGAATCCCAGCTCTACATTATCAGCACCTAACTCAACCCTTCAACCATATCCATTTTGCCATACTGGTTGTCCACCAAGCAGTAATGGATGAGTAGTTATCTTTTCCTACTAAATATACCACAGAACTAAAACAAACTAATTTTCCAAACACGATTTCCTTTTCACAAATCAATGTGTCTCTGTCCAATCCTATTGTTATTTTCTAGGTGTTTAGGCACCCTTCCCATAATAGGATTCCAGCATTTTTCCTGCCAGTAATGTTCTGTCCAGATAATCTGATTTTCCAATTGTTTTTTCCTGTCCTTCCTTAAATCTTATATTACTAATAGTCTGATCTTGACCGCTTTTGGCTCGCTGTGCTATGATTTCCGAGAGAACGCTGCCACCTACGGCTGTCATTTGTGGCCACCTCGCTCAGAGCCCCCCTCCGCCTTCCTGGACGAGAGGATTTTTCCCCTTGATGAAAAATCAGAGAGATATTAATGTTTTTTTTAAAATTGCCATTCTCTCTGCTGCCCCTGCTGGTGAGAGGGGGAGGGACTATAAAACCCCGAAGTGGTGTGCCTCACTCAGTCTCTGCAAGATGGAGAAAGCCAGAGGGTCACGTCTCTCTGAGCTCTGAATAACGCTGAACACATGTCTACTCAACTGTGAGTGCCCTTAATGTGGTTTGAAAATGAAAATATCGTTGGTTTGAAGTAAAAAAGCACTGCCTGCAAATAGTTGTTTGGGGGATTTGGGTTGAAGTAAAAAGGCACTACTGCAAATGGTGGTTTGGGTGCTTTGGATTGAAGTTAAAAGGTACTACTGGAAATGGTGGTTCGGGTGCTTTGGGTTGAAGTTAAAAGGCACCACTGCAAATGGTAGTTTGGGTGCTTTGGGTAACTTCCTGTTTGCACTGTATATTGATTTTAGATAAAACGTTACCACTTACCGCAGTAATTTATGGCCATCTTACTCAGTCCCCCTCCGCTCAGCAGGTGCAGAGGATTCTTCCCATTAATGAAAAATAAAAGTGTTATTAGTGTTTAAAAAATGTTGAGAATCTTTCTCCTGTCAATCACGCCATGAAGGCCACACCTTTTCCGGTGGGAGGGGTTATAAAACCCGGAAGTATGGGTGTGGCTCAGTCTCTGCATGATGGGGGAGGGAGAGGTCACGACTCTGTCTGAGCTGTGAATCAACTGAACACACTGAATGTCTACTGAACTGTGAGTTTGGTGTTTTGTGTGGTTTTAATGGTGGTTTTATGGTGGTTTCACCCTGCTTGAAATGGTATGAAACTGCATTTGAATGTGGTGGCCTTGTACCCTGCACGAAATGGTATGAAACTGCATTTGAATGTGGTGGCATTGCACCCTGCATGAAATGGTATGAAGCTGCATTTGAATTTGGTGGCCTTGCACCCTGCTTGAAATGGTATGAAACTGCACTGAATTTGGTGGCCTTGCACCCTGCTGAAAGTGGTATGAAACTGCACTTTAATTTGGTGGCCTTGGATCGAGCTTGAAGTGGTATGAAACTGCACTTGAATTTGGTAGTCTTGCACCCTGCTTGAAGTGGTATGAAATGGCACTTGAATTTGGTGGCCTTGCACCCTGCTTGAAGTGGTTGGAAACTGCACTTGAATTTAGTGGTCTTGCACCCTGCTTGAAGTAGTAGGAAACTGCACTTGAATTTGGTAGCCCTGCACCCTGCTCGAAGTGGTAAGAAACTGCACTTGAATTTGGTGGCCTTGCTCCCTGCTTGAAATGGCAGGAAAATGGATATGAATTTGGTGGCCTTGCACCCTGCTTGAAATGGAATTTCAAGGAATATCCATGAGGCAACTGCCAGCCCACCAGCCGTGAGTGAGCTGCCAGCACATCAGGCTTAAAGGACTGAGCTGCCACCCGAAGAAGCCATTCAAGCGCTCCAGAAAGCCCCCCCCACTGCCCACCAATATTGGAATTTTGTGGAGAGGTGGAATATTGCGTCGGGGGACCAGCCCTCCCATGTGAACATGGGACCCAACGGGTCCCACTTAGTCTAGTAGGAATTATATTTGTTATCTTCACACATCATTTCCATAGCCACATCTTTCAAAACCCTACTGTGTGGGTCAGCAGGTCAAAAGACAACAGACAATAGGTGCAGGAGTAGGTCATTTGGCCCTTTGGCCCTTTGATTCATCATGATCATGGCTGATCATCCACAATCAGTACTCTGTTCCTGCCCTCTCCCCATATCCCTTGATTCCGTTATCTTTAAGAGCTCTATCTAACTCTCTATTGAAAGCATCCAGAGTATCGGCCTCCACTGCCTTCTCAGGCAGAGAATTCCACAGATACTCTGAATGAAAACGTTTTTCATCATCTCCGTTCTCAATGGCCTACCCCTTATTCTTAAACAGTGGTTCCTGGTTCTGCACTCCCCCAACATCAGGAACATGTTTCCTACCTCTAGCGTGTCCAAACCCTTAATAATCGTATATG
This sequence comes from Raja brachyura, assembly GCA_963514005.1. Next base: position 65,783,514 of record OY740785.1, read on the forward strand.
TTTCAATAAGATATCCTCTCATCTTTCTAAATTATAATGTATATAAGCCCAGTCATTCCATTCTTTCAACATATCACAGTTCAGCCATCCCGGGTATTAACCTTGTGAACCTACGCTGCATTTGAACAAAGGTAACTTTGAAGGTATGAGATGTGAATTGGCCAAGATAGACTGGCAGGTGATTCTTAAAGGGTTGACAGTGGATGTGCAATGGAAGGTATTTAAAGACTGCATGGATGAAGTACAAAAGTTGTTCATACCAGTTTGGCAAAAGAATAAATCGGGGAAGGTGGTGCATCCATGGATAACAAGGGAAATCAGGGATAGTATAAAAACAAAAGATGAGGCATACAAATTTGCCAGAAAAAGCAGCCTACCGGAGGACTGGGAGAAATTCAGAATCCAGCAGAGGAGGACAAAGGGCTTAATTAGGAAAGGGAAAATAGATTATGAAAGGAAACTGGCAGGGAACATAAAAACTGACTGCAAAAGTTTTTATAGATATGTAAAGAGAAAGAGACTAGTTAAAACAAATGTTGGTCCCTTGCAGTCAGAAACAGGTGAATTGATCATGGGGAACAAGGACATGGCAGACCAATTGAATAACTACTTTGGTTCTGTCTTCACTAAGGAAGACATAAATAATCTGCCGGAAATAGCAGTGGAACGGGGGTCAAATAAGATGGAGGAACTGAGTGAAATCCAGGTTAGCCGGGAGGTGGTGTTGGGTAAATTGAACGGATTGAAGGCCGATAAATCCCCAGGGCCAGATAGTCTGCATCCCAGAGTACTCAAGGAGGTAGCCACAGAAATAGTGGATGCATTAGTGATAATTTTTCAAAATTCCTTAGATTCTGGAGTAGTTCCTGAGGATTGGAGGGTAGCTAATGTAACCCCACTTTTTAAAAAAGGAGGGAGAGAGAAAGCGGGGAATTACAGACCAGTTAGTCTAACATCGGTAGTGGGGAAACTGCTAGAGTCAGTTATTAAAGATGGGATAGCAGCGCATTTGGAAAGTGGTGAAATCATTGGACAAAGTCAGCATGGATTTACGAAAGGTAAATCATGTCTGACAAATCTGATAGAATTTTTCGAGGATGTAACTAGTAGAGTGGATAAGGGAGAACCAGTGGATGTGTTATATCTAGACTTTCAGAAGGCTTTCGACAAGGTCCCGCATAAGAGATTAGCATACAAACTTAAAGCACACGGTATTGGGGGTTCAGTATTGATGTGGATAGAGAACTGGCTAGCAGACAGGAGGCAAAGGGTAGGAGTAAACGGGTCCTTTTCAGAATGGCAGGCAGTGACTAGTGGGGTGCCGCAAGGCTCAGTGCTGGGACCCCAGCTATTTACAATATATATTAATGATTTGGACGAGGGAATTCAATGCAACATCTCCAAATTTGCAGATGATACCAAGCTGGGGGGTATAGTTAGGTGTGAGGAGGATGCTTGGAGGCTGCAGGGTGATTTGGATAGGCTGAGTGAATGGGCAGATGCATGGCAGATGCAGTACAATGTGGATAAATGTGAGGTTATCCACTTTGGTGGCAAAAACATGAGGGTAGACTATTATCTGAATGGTGGCAGATTAGGTAAGGGGGAGATGCAACGAGACCTGGGTGTCATGGTACACCAGTCATTGAAAGTAGGCATGCAGGTGCAGCAGGCAGTGAAGAAAGCAAATGGTATGTTAGCATTCATAGCGAAAGGATTTGAGTATAGGAGCAGGGAGGTTCTACTGCAGTTGTACAGGGTTTTGGTGAGGCCACACCTGGAGTACTGCGTACAGTTTTGGTCTCCAAATCTGAGGAAAGACATCCTTGCCATAGAGGGGGTGCAGAGAAGATTCACCAGACTGATTCCTGGGATGTCAGGACTTTCATATGAGGAAAGATTGGATAGACTCGGTTTGTACTCGATGGAATTTAGAAGATTGAGGGGGGATCTTATAGAAACCTACAAAATTCTTAAGGGGTTGGACAAGCTAGATGCTGGAAGATTGTTCCCGATGTTGGGGGAGTCCAGAACAAGGGGTCACAGTCTAAGGATAAGGGGGAATTCCTTTAGGACCGAAATGAGGAAAACATTCTTTACACAGAGAGTGGTGAGTCTCTGGAATTCTCTGCCACAGAAGGTAGTTGAGGCCAGTTCATTGGCTATATTTAAGAGGGCGTTAGATGTGGCACTTGTGGCTAAAGGGATCAGGGGGTATGGAGAGAAGGCAGGTACGGGATACTGAGTTGGATGATCAGCCATGATCACATTGAATGGCGGTGCAGGCTCGAAGGGCCGAATGGCCTACTCCTGCACCTATTTTCTATGTTTCTATGTTTCTATTCCCTCAATAGCAAGAATGTCCTTCCTCAAATTTGGAGACCAAAACTGTACACAATACTCCAGGTGTGGTCTCACCAGGGCCCTGTACAATTGCAGAAGGACCTCTTTGCTCCTATGCTCAACTCCTCTTGTTATGAAGGCCAACATGCCATTCACTTTCTTCACTGCCTGCTGTAACTGCATGCTTACTTTCAGTGACTGATGTTCAAGTAACCCAGATCTCGTTGTACTTTCCCTTTTCCTAACCTAACTTCCTGTTCTTGCCACCAAAGTGGATAACCTCATATTTATCCACATTAAACTGCATCTGCCATGCATCTGCCCACTCACCCAACCTGTCCAAGTCACCCTGCATTCTCATAGCATCCTCCTCACAGTTCACACTGCCACCCAGCTTTGTGTCATCTGCAAATTTGCTAATGTTACTTTTAATTCCTTCATCTAAATCATTAATGTTTATTGTAAATAGATGCGGTCCCAGCACCGAGCCTTGCGGTACCCCACTGATCACTGCCTGCCATTCTGAAAGGGACACGTTAATCCCTACTCTTTGTTTCCTGTCTGCCAACCAATTTTCTATCCATGTCAGTACCCTACCCCAATACCATGTGTTCTAATTTTTCCATTAATCTCCTATGTGGGACCTTATCAAAGGATTTCTGAAAGTCCAGGTACATGAAATGCACTGGCTCTCCCTTTTCTATTCTCCTAGTCACATCCTCAAACAATTCCAGAAGATTAGTCAAGCATGATTTCCCCTTCGTAAATCCATTTTTTGGGTAAAGGTCCTGGGAATTTATCATCTTTGCATTCCATTATTTCTCCCAAATTGGTTTTGCACATTTTTTTTTTGAACTCTTCATTTGCCACAGACCAATGGTCCTCTAGTATATCCTCCAGTTTTGCTAGGAGGTTTTCCTTTTTGTTTTAAAGGGATTCAAAAAAAATGTCACATAAAGAATTTCAGACAAACCAACTACTGTTGCACATTATGTGTTCTCCCATGGTTCACTAGTGACAATGGCTCGGTTGACAATTGGATGCTGGAGTCAAAAGTCTGTCAGAAGAAAGTAGAGATATTTTCACATTATTTATGAATTATGTGAACAACAAGCCCCAAGTGTCACTTTGCTTCCTGCAGGGAAATCTATGATTTTCCATTTGCATCATTTGGAGCATTAGAACATAAGCGACTGGAAGCGGAGAAAGCCATGAGGCCATTGGAATCCTCCCTGTCATTCAGTTAGAACATGACTGACTGACCCGGTACTTCGTTAACTCGCCAAATCTACATATCCTAATTCCTTGTGCCCAACTTTTATCATCCTCAACTTTGAATGCAATCAACACCTAAAGTTTCATAGCTCTCGATTACAAAGATTCTCCACAGATGCTGCCATACATCCTGCACATTGAAGAAGCTACAGATGTTATTTTTTCCAATATTTATAAAAATATTTGGAAATCTCCAGTGAATACAATGGGTTTTTTTCAGGTTCAGTCTTAAGAAAAATTTGATTTAAGTTAACAGCTCCAAAAAGTACAACTTGATTCTTGATTAGTTCATTATTTTCCACACACAATTTAGAGCAGAATGGGGAGGGAGATTCCAAAACTTTCTATAAATCGCATTAAAAACATTGAGGTAACATGTAGGTAAAAGGAAAATAAAAAAAGTGCCACATCTCTTCATAGCTCATTTCTCCAGGATCTCATCCCAAGTTTTTCTGTGCAGGGCTTTGACAATTACATTGTGACCAGGATTGAATGCTGCATTCAAGCTGTGGGTTGACCAGAGCATAAAAAACCCTCAATCATCGTGGTGCTTTGAGATTTGCACTCCATAGTTGTGGCACAATAAAATATATTTTATAACTTTGAGCTGCTGTTATTGGTCTGTGTCGAATTTTAGATATGCTAGCAAATTATTTTTTTAAATAGATGCTTGAAATATTCAATAGGTCTGGCAGCATCTGAGGAAAGGAAACATATTCTCTCAATGTTCTGCGACCTGAAACATTAACTGTGTTTCCTTCTCCCATAGATGATGCCTGGCCTCCTGCGTTTTTCAGAATTTTCTGCATTTAAGATGGCAATTGAACTGCTCAAACGACACCACGTTCAGATGGTGCACCAGACCACTGTGTACAGCTGGCAATCACATTTCTTCTTTGCCTTCCAGTTTTCCAGATTCTCCCCCTTCAATTAGCCTGATTCTGAGAAATATTTGGTCATATCACAATCAGTTTACCTGCTGAGTTACTTTATTGTCAATGATGAGTCCGAGAAACTGGATGAACTCAAGGGTCAAGGGATGTTGAGGTCCAAGTCCAAAGCTCCCTGAAAGTAGCAACAAAGTAAATAGAATGGTAAAGAAGCTAGAGAACATGTTTGCTTTCACTGGTTGGTCATTGAGTCCAAGAGGCATGTGTAGCTTTGTGAAACTTTGGTTTGGCTGCATTTGGAGTACTGTGTGTAATTCTGGTTACTCCATTACAGGAAATATGTGGAGACTTTGGAAAGGGTGCAGAAGAGGTTTATCAGGATGTTGTCTGGGTTAAAGGATATTAGCTACTAGGAGCTTTGGATGCTGATGGAAGACCTAATAGATGTTTATAAAATTATGAGAGATATTTGTTTACAAATACACAGGACAAGATGTTAAAAGTCCAAAGTACCAAATATCAATTTACTCCCGATGATGATGGAAGCCTTCTGCACTCATCTATGCTCCTCCAATGTTGAGAAAGGCTAGGCAGACACGTCATTGGGGTTATCAAGTGGGCACCTACTTTCATCGATGTTTCGCTGATTGAACCCACGACGTCTCCAGTAGTCTCAGCGGTGCATTCTGGCGTCCCAGAACCAACCCCCCTCTGCATCTGTTTAGTCGGTTATTTGGGAGACCAAATGGGGTCTTTCCTCTTCAGCCAGAGCCACTGGCTACTCCGCTCTGCCACCCGTGATGTTTCTTTGATGGCCTGGCGTAGGGCTTGTCCGCTGATCCCCAGCTCCTTCATCAGTCTTATGGTAGAAGTTGCCACAAATGCTCGACATCCAACTTCTACCGGGCAGATCTTAGCTCTCCAGCCCCGCTCTTCTCCCTCCGCTGCAAGCTCTGTATATCGCAGTTTATTTCTTTCGAAGGCTTCCTGTACAGCATCCTCCCAAGGGACTGTGAGCTCCACAAAATACACCATGCGCTGAGAGTTCGACCAGAGCACAAGATCAGGCCTCAAGTTGGTGTTGGCTATTTCTGATGGAACTGTAAGACATTGGTCCACATCCACCAGCATCTGCCAATCCCGGGCTGCCTCCAGCTGTCCAAACCTGGTCCTTGGTGGAATTTTCCATTGCCTTTGTCCCCCTCCCCCCCCCTCCCCCCCGAACAAAGGCAATTGTCTTAACTGGTTTGGTTGTTCTGGGCGGCAGGGCATTGTTGGCTGTTCTCCTACGTTCCAGAGTCGCTGCCAGGCATTTGAGCACTTGATTATGTCTCCAGGTGTACCGTCCTTGAGAGAGGCTTACTTTACACCCAGTGAGTATGTGCCTAAGTGTCTTCGCCCAGCCATTGGTTGAGATTTTTTGGGCTAGGAAAGACATCATAGGTTGCCCGAATTAGGAAACTTATCCTCCCACATGTCCTTCCACCTGATCTTCCTCTTTTCCACACTCTCCCATCTCATCCACTGGCCCTGTTTAGCTTGCGACACAGTTCAAGTGACACAGCCTTGGTACACCTACTCAACTCCTCCTGTCGGCGGACTTCGGCCACGACCAACTTCCGGCGCTCCAGTGATGATGCCTTGTTCCAGCAAGGTTGCTTTCCGCCACGCCCCAAGCCACTTCTTCCGTGTTGGATTTGCCCTACCATGTCACCTTGGTGGAGAGCAGATTTTGCCTGCTGTGTCGCATTCTTAGCCGTCCACTTCTTTCCTGTTGCCAGGGTTGGAGCAGCAGCTTGGATGACAGTGTCCCTTGATTCTGCCAGGGTCATCTAGTCTGAGTTTAGTGCACTTGAATTCCTCTGTGAGACTAGAGAGAGGCAGCTGGAGTACCCCCTGACCGTACAGGCCTACGCTGCTCAGGCACTGATGAACACCTAACCACTTTCTCACGAAAGAGCTGATTGTTCTTTCTATCTTCCTGACTCTTGTGAGGGTGATGTCATACATGGTTAGTGGCCACATAAGCCGAGGTAGTAACCCAAACTGCAGGCACCAGATTTTCAGCTTTCCAGGCAGCATGGATCGGTCGATGTTCACCAGACCTTTGATGACTTCTTGCCTATACTCGTTAGCCTGATCAGTGTCCTTCAGTTTAGAGTTATACCATCATCTCAGCTTTGATTGGCTTCTCTGACAGTTGGAATAGGTTCTTGATCAATGAAGAACCTTTGATCTGTCAGTTTGCCTTTGATTATAGAAATGCTTCTTGATTTGGATGGCTTGAATTTCATTCTGACCCCAGTGATGTTCTCTTGAAGCTTCCCTAAAAGGCGCCTGGTGCAAGGTGCTGTTGTTGTTATGATTGTCATGTCATCCATGTAGGCCCTGATGGGTGGTAGACGGACTCCAGACTTCAGCCGCTCGCCACCCACTACCCACATGGAGGCCCTTATGATGACTTCCATAACCATTGTATAAATCAATGGGGAGATGGTACGCCCCGCCATAATGCCAATCTCCATGCAGTGCCATGTGGTCGTGAAGTCAGGCGTGGTGAAACAAAGCTGCAGATCTTGAAAATAAGCCTTCACAAGGCTTGCGATAGTCTCTGGTATATGAAGAAGTCAAAGGATGCCCAGAGGAAACTGTGAGGGACAGTTCCGAACGCGTTGGCAAGGTCAAGGAAAATGACATGCAGATCTCTCTTTTCTTTTCTTGCAGTCTGGATTTGGTGCCAATTCATGCTGGTATGTTCGAGACATCCAGAGAACCCTGGGATGCCTGCTTTTTGGACTGTTGTATCCACAAGGTTGTTTCTCTCTAAATAGCTGGTCATCCTCTGAGCTATGATGCTGAAGAAAATCTTACCCTCTACATTGAGGAGACTGATAGGGCGAAATTGGCTGATATCTGTGGATTCCTTCTCTTTCGGAATCAGGATTCCTCCTGCCCTGCGCCATGCTTTGGGTATGACTCTCTTCTCCCAAGCCACTCTCATTAGCCTCCGCAGGAAGCGAAGAACATCAGGAGCACCCTTGTTGAGTCAACACAGAACCCCATTTGGCCCTGGGGCTGAAGATGCTCTTGCCCACTTTACTGTCTGTTCCACCTCCCTCCACTTTGGAGGACTAATGTCCATCTTGTGCTCTGGTTGTTCAATTGGTGGAATGTCCGATGGAATAGCTGTCTTCTGATGTCTCTTGTCATCCGTATTCTTTCCAGATGCTCGTCCAGCTCCTGCCTTGATGTTTTCAGGTTTCCTCCCTTTTCTTTGATGAAAAGTGATTTTACAAACTTATAGGAGTCCTTGAAAAAGCGTGATCTCGTTCGTTCTTTCTTTTTTCGTGATTTCCGAAGGTACTCTGCTCGTCTCCGGGTTGCTAAACGTTTTTTTGATGTTTCCCTGGAGAATGTTGATGCCATCCTTCTCACTATCAGATGCCTTCCTCCACTGCTTCTTGAGCTGCCTTCTCTCCCGGATTAGACATTCCATCTCCTTTTGTCGTCTGGATTTGTTTTCCAAAACTGGTGCCTTTTCCTTTTTTTCCCTTATTCCATATCGTTGTGCTCCATAGCCATATATGATGTCCCCCATCTTATCAAGCTTTCTTTTAACTGTACCCCTTACACCTGTAAGATACTGGTCAGGTCTGCATTTATGGTCTCCCATTCTTTCTTCTTCGAGGCTCCACACCATTTCACGCGAGGTTTTCTTCCGCAGATCTTTTTCTCCATTGCTGGTTTTCTTGGCTGGATGGGCTGCATATCATCCTCTGCCTGCGTAACTGTGCTTGAGTTCCCTTCATCAGGGGGGCTGATGCCCTATGAACTTTGGTGAGACTCCAGTCGCTGGACTTCATTCGATTCGCTTGATTGACTTCTCAGGAAGTACTTATCAATGCGAGGTCCCTGTTTTCCCTCTCTCAAGCACCCTTTCTTTTCAAGCCCTTTGAAGATATTTTCATCCAGCCGCAGGAGCAGACCTGAAGCCTCTTCTCGGATGATGATTGTGCGCATGGTTCTTGTTGAGTGCATGTATTGCTAATGGTCTTTTTCGTTCCTAGCTCTATAATCATATTATCCATCAATGAGTCATCTTCTGCCCCCGCTCTCGCAGACTCTAGGGGTATTCTTTCTTTAATTATTTTTGTAGCCATATGCGGCTGTCTCCAAAATACTGAATAGTATTGGATCCTGCTGACATGGGTAGCTAGCCCATGCCTGCCCCAGGTGGGGTCTATTTCCTCCTGTCAGCTGTCTTTCCAGCAGTCACAAGGTCTTTCCCTTGTTTTAGAATGTCAGCCATTCTATTCACGGCAGTCACTGGCTAATTCCAGGTAATTAATTGAATAGGTAATTAGAATTTTTTTTTTTCAGGGTAGAAATATTAAATATCAGAGATCATAGCTCTCCTATATATCGGCGAGGCCAAGTGCAGGCTCACCTATTGTTTTGCTGAACACTTCCGCTCAGTTTGCCTAGGCCTACGCAATATCCCGGTTGCTAAACACTTTGGCCCGTATTCTACTAATTGAAAAGTTAGACATTTCTTAGACTCACCTTAAACCTGCTGCTCGGTCTAACTAAACCCGACCCTCGGTTTAAGAAACACTTGGTATTTTGGTAGCGAGGTTTAGTTAGACTAAAGTCTAAGGCGAGTCTAACTTTAGACTTTGGTTTTAGCTGAGTCTAAAGTTAGACCACGTTTTAGTAGCCATGGTGACGATGTCTGCTTGTACTGCACATGTGCAATGCAATAGCAGAAGCACAAGCAGACGACAACTTCAACATGGCTGACAAAAAGAAACAGCGGAAAGGAAACTAGGACGACAGCAAGAAATAATTTCTCCTGACGTTACGTGCATGAGTTGAACGTGCAGATAGCTATTAATGAGTATGATATAGTTGGGATCACGGAGACATGGCTCCAGGGTGATCAAGGCTGGGAGCTGAACATCCAGGGATATTCAATATTCAGGAGGGATAGAGAGAAAGAAGAGGTGGTGAGGTAGCGTTGCTGGTTGGAGAGGAGATTAACGCAATGGAAAGGAAGGACATTAGCTTGGAGCATGTGGAATCGGTATGGGTAGAGCTGCGAAACACTAAGGGGCAGAAAATGCTAGTGGGAGTTGTGTACAGGCCACCTAACAGTAGTAGTGAAGTTGGGGATGGTATCAAACAGGAAATTAGAAATGCGTGCGACAAAGGCAAAACAGTTATAATGGGTGACTTCAATCTACATATAGATTGGGTGAATCAAATTGGCAGGGGCGCTGAGGAAGAGGATTTTTTGGTAAGTATGCGGGATAGTTATCTAAATCAACATGTAGAGGAACCAACGAGAGAGTGCAGGCTATTTTAGACTGGGTATTGAGTAATGAGGAAGGGTTAGTTAGCAGTCTTATTGTGCGTGGCCCCTTGGGCAAGAGTGACCATAATATGGTCGAGTTATTTATTAGGATGGAGAGTGACATTGTTAATTCAGAAACAATGGTTCTGAACTTAAGGAAAGGTAACTTTGAGGGTAAGAGACGTGAATTGGCCAAGATTGACTGGCAATCAATTCTAAAAGGGTTGACAGTGGATACACAATGGAGGACATTTAAAGACTGCATGGATGAACTACAAAAATTGTTCATCCCAGTTTGGCAAAAGAATAGATCAGGGAAGGTAGTGCATCCGTGGATAACAAGGGAAATCAGGGATAGTATCAAAGCAAAGGATAATGCGTACAAAGTAGCCAGAAAAAGCAGCATTCTGGAGGACTGGGAGAAATTCAGAGACCAGCAGAGGAGGACAAAGGGGTTGATTAGGAAAGGAAAAATAGATTATGAAAGAAAAGTGGCAGGGAACTGACTGCAAAAGTTTTTATAGATATGTGAAGAGAAAGAGATTAGTTAAAACAAATGTAGGTCCCTTGCAGTCAGAAACAGGTGAGTTGATCATGGCGAACAAGGATATGGCAGAACAATTGAATAACTACTTTGGTTCCGTCTTCACTAAGGAAGACATAAATAATCTGCCGGAAATAGCAGGGGACCGCGGGTCAAAGGAGGACTTGAGTGAAATCCAGGTTAGTCGGGAAGTGGTGTTGGGTAAATTGAATGGATTAAAGGCCGATAAATCCCCAGGGCCAGATAGGCTGCATCCCAGAGTACTTAAGGAAGTAGCTCCGGAAATAGTGGATGCATTAGTGATAATCTTTCAAAACTCTTTAGATTCTGGAGTAGTTCCTGAGGATTGGTGGGTAGCAAACGTAACCCCTCTTTTTAAGAAGGGGGGGGGGGGAGAGAGAAAACGGGGAATTACAGACCAGTTAGTCTAACATCGTTAGTGGGGAAACTGCTAGAGTCAGTTATTAAAGATGGGATAGCAGCACATTTGGAAAGTGGTGAAATCATTGGACAAAGTCAGCATGGATTTACGAAAGGTAAATCATGTCTGACGAATCTTGTGGAATTTTCCGAGGATGTAACTAGTAGCGTGGATAGGGGAGAACCAGTGGATGTGGTGTATCTGGACTTCCAGAAGGCTTTCGACAAGGTCCCACATAAGAGATTAGTATATAAACTTAAAGCATACGGCATTGGGGGTTAAGTATTGATGTGGATAGAGAACTGGCTGGCAAACAGGAAGCAAAGAGTAGGAGTAAACGGGTCGTTTTCACAATGGCTGGCAGTGACTAGTGGGGTACCGCAAGGCTCAGTGCTGGGACCCCAGCTATTTACAATATACATTAATGATCTGGATGAGGGAATTGAAGGCAATATCTCCAAGTTTGCGGATGACATTAAGCTGGGGGGCAGTGTTAGCTGTGAGGAGGATGCTAGGAGACTGCAAGGTGACTTGGATAGGCTGGGTGAGTGGGCAAATGTTTGGCAGATGCAGTATAATGTGGATAAATGTGAGGTTATCCACTTTGGTGGCAAAAATAGGAGAGCAGACTATTATCTAAATGGTGGCCGATTAGGAAAAGGGGAGATACAGCGTGATCTGGGTGTCATGGTACACCAGTCATTGAAAGTAGGCATGCAGGTGCAGCAGGCAGTGAAGAAAGTGAATGGTATGTTAGTTTTCATAGCAAAAGGATTTGAGTATAGGAGCAGGGAGGTTCTACTTCAGTTGTATAGGGTCTTGGTGAGACCACACCTGGAGTATTGCGTGCAGTTCTGGTCTCCAAATCTGAGGAAGGACATTATTGCCATAGAGGGAGTGCAGAGAAGGTTCACCAGACTGATTCCTGGGATGTCAGGACTGTCTTATGAACAAAGACTGCATACACTCGGTTTATACTCTCTAGAATTTAGGAGATTGAGAGGGGATCTTATAGAAACTTACAAAATTCTTAAGGGGTTGGACAGGCTAGATGCAGGAAGATTGTTCCCAATGTTGGGGAGGTCCAGGACAAGGGATCACAGCTTAAGGATAAGGGGGAAATCCTTTGGGACCGAGATGAGAAGGACTTTTTTCACACAGAGGGTGGTGGGTCTCTGGAACTCTCTGCCACAGAGGGTAGTTGAGGCCAGTTCATTGGCTATATTTAAGAGGGAGTTAGATGTGGCCCTTGTGGCTAAGGGGATCAGAGGGTATGGAGAGAAGGCAGGTACAGGATACTGAGTTGGATGATCAGCCATGATCATATTGAATGGCGGTGCAGGCTCAAAGGGCCGAATGGCCTACTCCTGCACCTAATTTCTATGTCTATGTTTCTATGTTACTAGTCGATAAAATTACAATTATCGAGAGATAAAGGTGCTATGACACAACGTACCTGCAACAACGTATTGCAACAACGTACCTCGGTGACTGCCAATCACCCCCCCTCGGACACTTATTGTTATTTATCCAAATCATTTGCTGTGTCGCTCTTCCAGGGAGATGCTAAATGCATTTCATTGTCTCTGTACTGTACACTGACAATGACAATTAAAATTGAATCTGAATCTGAATCTGAATCTGATTTATTTTGTTTTGGACAACTACATTTTCTCATGTAAAACCATGAATTCAGAAATCTTTGAAAGGATTTCATTCAATATTTCTCAAAAATAAAATGATTTTAACATTTACCTGTACATTCACAGAATATCTGCCCTTCCGATTGACAAACATCCGAGTGAGGTCTCCACCTGGACTTCTGATAGGGCCATGTGTGCAATCAATTGCCCCTATCACGCCAGGAAAGCGGCAATACTGGTAGAAAGCATTTTGTGTGTCATGAACTTGCTGGGGAGTTGATGGGAAGGAGATATAGGTTCTTCTCCATTGGGCTATGTGGGATGACACCTCCTGGACTATACGTGACATAGATGGCTGTGATAAACCTGCATCATCACAATGCATTAGTTGGAAAGTTCGTACATAGACAATGAAAGAATTTCTCTTTTAAACATTTCCTATCCCTTCTTCTGTTTAACTGACATTAAAAGTAATTATTTCTGAGAAAATGTTGATTACCAAAATTAAAAAAAGAAAAAAAGACACAACACACTATAGAATTCAACATGAATGGCAATTTTTTCTCTCCGTAGCGAGCTTAAACCTTCCTTAAACCTGCTGAGTCTAGATTTTGCGACAAGTTAGACTCCAGTCTAAGGTCAGTCCAAGCTTTGGCGATTAGTAGAAAGACAGCTTAGACTTTAATCTAAATATCAGGGATTTAAACCCGCAGTCAAGTCTAAATTTCAGAGTTAAACCTGCAGTTGGGTTTTAAAAAATTAGTAGAATACAGGCCCATAACTCCCCTCCCATTCCCACACTGTCCTTTCTGCCTTGGCTTCCTCCACTGTCAGAGTGAGGCCCAATGCAAATTGGAGGAGCAGCATCTCATATTTCACTTGGGCAGCTTCAACCCAGCCGTATGAATATTAATTTCTCTAACTTGGTAGCCCTTGTTTTCCCTCTCTCTCAACCTAGATCTCTGACTAGTTTCACTATCCTGATTAATTTTACTGATTGTATGCCTCCTAGTCACCTTCGCCTCAGCCAATAATGTACCATTCTACATTTCCTTATCATCGTCTGCTTAGATCTGTTGTTTTCACACCTTACCGTTCCATATCACTAGACTCCCTCTTCCCTCATCTCAGTCTGAAGAAGGGTCTCGATCCGAACATTACCCATTCCTTCTCTCCAGAGATGCTGTCCATCTTCAACATAGCTTCAAGGTGAGACAAGTTCAAAGGAGATGTTCGAGTCAAGCTTTTTATATTATTTTCTACACACAATATAGAGCAGAGTGGGTGGGGACATAATAACACTGAAGTAGGGTTCTGCCCCAAAACATCTCACACATCTGTGGTGATGAAGTGCTTAGAGAGGTTGGTTATGATGGATATCAACTCCTACCTCAACAAGAACCTCGACCCACTACAGTTTGCCTACCGTCACAACAGGTCAACGGAGGATGCAATCTCACTGGCTCTCCATGCTGCACTGGACCACTTGGACATAAAAACATTTACATCAGGCTGTTGTTTATATACAGCTCGGCGTTCAATATCATCATCCCCTCCAAGCTTGTTACCACGCGGGTACCTGGGGTGGAGGGTACTGCACCAAGGAGTCCCTTGCAACCTGTTTCTCTCGCAGTTCACAGACAAGCCAGCCGCCTACCATTTTTGCGGGCTAAAGAGTTTGTGAGGCTGCAGCCCCTTTTCCACAAGGCTGCTCCTTGCCTTCTGGCTGCATTTCTCACCCACCATCCTCACCTTTGGACACCCTGTGCGTAGGGGAGAGGGTAGGGCTGAAGATGTCCTGGTTGAGTTGCTCCTGGGCCTGGCCAAGTTGGCCCTCCATGAGTCATGGCGCCAGGTGGAAGAGAGCTCTGCCTGAGCCGGCTGCCTGCCCATATTCCGGGGTAATGTCCACGCCCGGCTGGTGTTAGAGAAGGACTACTCACTGTCCACAGGCGTACTGGGGGATTTCCGGGACCGCTGGGCACCGCGGGCCGTTGAATGCATCCTTGACAAGGATTGTAACATAGTTGTATAGTTGTTTATTTAATATGTTTGTTTGTCTTGTATTATGGTAGTCGGTTCTGTTTAGGCTTTATTGTATTGTATATTATGTTTTAATATTTGAATACATTTTTTTTGGTTGAATTTTTTTTTAAATTTTAAAAAGCTGGTTACCACGTGGGGACCTGGGGTGGACTCGTCAGCCGCCTGCCACTTTTGCGGGCTGGAATTGTGTATGTGCCACGTGTATATGGAGTGTGTGAGGTTGCAGCCCCCGTTCCATTATCTAAAGGGGCTGCTCCTTACCTTCTGGCTGCATTTCTCACCCACCATCCTCATCTTTGGACACCCTGTGCGTAGGGGAGAGGGTAGGGCCAAAGATGTCCTGGTTGGGTTGCTCCTGGGCCTGGCCAAGCTGACCATCCGCGAGTAACGGCGCCAGGCAGAAGAGGGCTCTGCCCGAGCCTGCTGCCTGCCCCTTTTCCGGGGATACATCCATGCCCGGGTGGTGTTAGAGAGGGGCTACACGCTGTCCACAGGGGCCCGAGAGACCGCTGGGCACCACGGGGGGGGGGGGGGGGGGGGGGGGGGGTGGTGGTGAATGAATCCTTGACAAGGAGTGTAGGATAGCTGTATAATAGTTTATTGTTTGTCGTGTATTATGGTGGTGGGCTCTGGTTTTTTTTTTACTGTACTGTATATATTATTTTAATATTTGAATAAATATTTTTGATTAAATTAAAAGCTGGTTACCAAGCTCACGGAACTGGGTCTCTGCGCATCCCTCTGCAATTGGATCCTCGACTTCCTCATCCACAGACCACAGTCTGTTCGAATTTGCAGAAATTTGTGTTTTTTTTAGGTTTTTACTTATTCTCTCTTTGACTACACTATTCGGTAGTTTAGGGGTTTACACAGTCTCTATTTCACTTTTCTTTTTCTTGCTCTTTCTCTCTTTTTCTATTTCTTCTTTGTTAAATTAAAAATGGAAGATGTACAATAAATGTATTTTGTCATATGTCGCGGTTTATACTACTGTGCACTGCTTCTAATAAAAATATTATTAAAAAAAAAAGAATTTGCAGAAATACTTCTTCCTCATTAACAATCAGTAAGGGAGCACCTCAAGGCTGTGTGCTCAGCCCCCTGTTCTACTCACTCTATACTCATGACTATGTAGCCGGACACAGTGCGAACTCCATCTTCAAGTTCGCCGATGACAACACCGTTCTTGGACGAATTACAGATGGTGATGAGTCAGTATAGAAGTAAGATTGACCGATTGATCAAATGGTGCCAACACAACAACTCAGCTCTCAATATCAGTGAGACCAATTAACTGATTGTGGACTTTGGACGAGGAAGGATGAGGACCCACAATCCTGTTTATATCAATGGGAGGATGGTGGAGAGAGTCAAAAACTGCAAATTCCTGGGCGTGCATATTTCCAAAGATCTTTCCTGGGCCCAGCACACTGATGCAATTATAAATAAAGCACATCAACGCCTCTACTTCCTGAGAAGATTAAGGAGATGCGATATGTAAGAGAGGATTCTCTTGAACTTCTACAGGTGTACAGTAGAGAGCACATTGACTGGTTGCATCATGGCCTGGTTCGGCAACTTGAACGTCCAGGAGCGGAAAAGACTGCAAAAAGTTGTGAACACTGCCCAGTCCATCACCGGCTCTGATCTCCCCACCATCGAAGGGGATTAGCAATCGCCACCTCAAAAAGGCAGCTAGCATCGACAGAGACATAAACCATCTTGGCCACACATTAATTTCACCACTGCCATCGAGAAGAAGGTACAAGAGCCTGAAAACTGTGACGTCTAGGTTCAGGCACAGTATCTTCCCTATAGCCATAAGGCTATTAAACACTACAACCTCATATAAGCTCTGAACTACAATAGACTATTATTATTATTATCATTGCACTGCTATTGTTTGTTTTTTGAGTATATATGTATGTATATCGATATATATATATGTACACTCAATATATATTGAGTATATATATATATGTGTGTGTGTGTGTGCGTATACACACACATATATTTATATATATATATACACACGTATATACACATATACACACACATATATGCATACACACATCTATATATACACACACACACACACATATATATATACACACATATATACACATATATATATACACACACACATATATATATATTTATGCATATTTGTGTATATACTTTGTGTACTTGTGAGTATGTGTATATATGCACACACAGAACTTTTTTTTCTCTCTCGTTTATCACATTGTTTACAGTGTACTATGTTTACATATTCTGTTGTGCTGCCGCAAGTAAGAATTTCATTGTTCTATATGGGGCATATAACAATCTCAAGATTTCCAAACAAACTGCAGCGGTTCAAGATAAGAGCTCAACACATTTGTCCCAGCGCAGGTAGGAATGAGGAGGAAAATTTGCCATTCACACCCGTCTTTCTCTCTCCTTCCTTCTCCCATTGGGCAGACGATACAGAGGCTTGAGAGCACATACCATCAGATTCAAGAACAGCTTCTTCCCCACAATTATCTGTCACTTGAATGGATCTCATATGTTAAGGATGGGCTTTGTTGTGAACAAATGACTTCTGAAATGGGATAGAAAATCTGAGCAGCAAAATTGCGACAAAAGGAATTGCAGATGAAAACACATCTTGAACAAAACTCAAAGAACTGGAGTGACTCAGACACTGAATAAGGGTCCCTACCCAAAATATTACCTATCTATGTCCTTCACAGATGCTGCCTGACCCATTGTCTTACTCCAGTACTTTGTGTGTCGAAAGAAAACCTGAGCTTCCAATTCAGTGGGATATCTGAGCATGTTCTCACCAAGACCACCATTAGTGTGGTTACAGCAGCGTTTCACAACTTTTTTACCTTTGTGGAACTCTTGAAATAATTGTCATGTCTCAGGGAACCCCTACATAAAAATTATAATATATATTTATTTATCTCTTTCTTTCTCTTTCATAAACTTAAAGTTCATAAGACAAACATAATATATTTTTCTGATAACTGGTTTTAGCAATAAATAACTTACGTTTTTCTCAAGTTTATTGACAATGCAAAAACAATAACTGAAATCAAACTGCTTGTTCAAAACTGAAGCAAATAAAGGCAAACAGATCTAACCTTGGAAGAGAGAGAGAGAGAGAGAGAGAGAGAGAGAGAGAGAGGGGGGGGGGGGAGAGAGAGAGGGAGAGAGAGCGAGAGAAACAGAGAGAGAGAAAATAACACAAATAAACTTTTGATAAATTAACAAAATGATACATAAATAAACTTTTGATAAACTAACAAAAATAAACACAAAAATACTTACATTTAAAAAATTCATATAACATGCCTAAATGATGGGTAAAAATTATTAAATAACGTCAGTGAATGAGGGACTGGACCTGCACGCCAGGAAGCACAGACAGGACTGATGGAGACCGTGCATGTGTCTGTCCTCGAGTGAGTCACTTGATGATACACAAATCCGTCATGTACAACTCCTGTCCACTGACCACTAAAGGCCGTTTCACACTGGCGCCATATAGACGTCGCTAAATATGACGTTGCTAAATATGCTAAATATACATCGCTAAATATGCCGTACGTGTATAATAAAATGATGAATATGAAATTAAACACAAAAATGACTCAAAAATGTATTTACATATGATTAGCTAATTTATCATAATTTCTCTCGGGACCCCTAGCAACCTCTCGCGGAACCCTAGCATTAACCGGGGAACCCCGGTTGAGAAACGTTGGGTTAGAGTATAGAGAGTGTGTTTAGAGTTTAGAGTGTAGAGATATAGCATGGAAACAGGCCCTTTGCCCACCGGGTCCGCGCTGACCAACGATCACCTATACACTAGTTCTACCCTCCACACTAGGGACAATTCAGCTAAAAACCTGCGCATCTTTGGAATGTGGGAGAAAATTCACGTGGTCACAGGGACATCGTAAAAACTCCATACAATCAGCACCCGTAGTCAGGATCAAACCCGGGTCTCTTGCGCTGTAAGACAGCAACTGTGCTGCGCCACTGTGCCCGTATTCTCATCCGAGATGTCTGGGTAACCTTTATATGTATTACCATCAGCACTGATGTCTGCGGAAGGGCTGAGGACATTCAATCCTTGATAATTTGCTGCTCATCTGGAAATCCTGGCCACCACCAGTAGCAGAACTGCAGTATAAACTCAACATCAAATGAGTTCACTGGTTCACAAGCAGACGTTACACTTCCATATAAATCCAAAAACTCCTTTGTAAACCAAATGAGATAATCCCTGCCATTCAACTGTTCAAGATATAAATCAGTCATCATTAATCTTCCGGAGTGATTTAGATGCATTATTGAGACTATTTTAAGAACTGTATCCTGGATGATATATTACTGGTAATAATTTCATTGATATAGGCACATGTGCATGCATATAATGTATATTTCAGATCACATGTTATTGGTTGAAAAACATAACTCAATAAATTATATTTTAAATGCACAGCAAAAATGCAGAAAACTAAGCAGTAGAAAAAAAGTGAGGATAAATAATATAGGAGAAATAAAAGAATGAAAAGGTGTATATTTACAATTGCTAAAATAATATGTTATGCTTAAGATAGCATACAAAAAATAACTTGAAAAGGCCATGAAAATCTTTCCTTGTTGCTTTCTATGTGCAGTAAGTTCTTGATATTTTCATTATGTACACTGCAGCAGTCAAATCTTTTGATACTTGTTTTGGGAAGGAAATTTTAAAGTACACTCGGGTAAGTGCAGACACGTTGGGTCAGCTCCCCCAACGCAATATTCCACCACTCGCGCATCGCCCCCAACTGCGCAGGAGCGACTCATTTCCTCTCATCCCCCAGCACTCCATCCCCCTTCCTCTTCATTCCACCTCTCCTCCTGCCCTTCCCCAATCCCTCTATCACCTCTCTCCCTGAAGCTGAAGCATGCTGGCCACAGCACCCCAGTCCTGGCATCATTTTACAGGTGTGTGGTGGAGAGCGTCCTCACATCGTGTATCACAGTGTGGTACGGAAACTGCTCTGCTACTGATAGGAAGGCGTTGCAGAGGGTGGTCAAATCTGCCCCCAAAAAATCACAAATAACTGCCTCCCTGCCCTTGAGGACATTTACACCAGCAGGTGCAAGAGCAGAGCCACAAACATCATGAAGGACCCCACCCACCCGGCAAATGGCGCTTTGCCCCCCTCCCATCAGGGAGAAGGCTGAGCAGCATAAAGGCCAGGACAACAAGGCTAAAAGCCAGCTTCTTTCCCGAGGCCGTGAGGCTTTTAAACTCCCTACCTCACTACCTCAGTGAACTGTCTGCTGCCACTGCTGCTGTTATGGAAATTGTTATGCTGCTGTCTTTTAACCATGCTGCTTTTTTACTTTTTACTATTTATTCATAGGCTCATTATTATTTAGATTTTATTGTGGAAGATTTTTATATGTTAGAATTTATTGACGTCTTTACTGCACTTTATTGATGTCTTACTGCACTTTTACACTGCTCGGACCCGAGTACAAATTTCGTTCATGATTCATGTGGAAGCATGTTTTTATCGAATGACAATAAATATTTTTCTTCTTCTTCTTTCATCTTCTCCTTTCCCCTACGCTCAGTCACTCCCTCCCTCTCTCCATAACTCCTCTCCCCTCCCTACCCCCCTCCTATCGCTCTGACCCCCATTCCTCACCTCCCCCATCCCCCCCACTATCCCTCCTGACCTCCCCCACTGCCATCCTCTCCCTCTATTCCCCACTCCCTACCTCCCCTCCTCTCCTTCTATTCCCCACTCCCTACCTCCCCTCCTCTCCTTCTATTCCGCCTCCTACCCCACTCTCCCTCGCCACCTCCCCAGGATCTTTCCCCTCTCCTCATCCCCTCCCCAATCCCTCCCTCACCTCTCCCTCCCTCTCCTTTCTCCTACCTTCAGTACCTCCCTCCCTCCCTCCATATCAAGCAGCATCTGCAGTTCCTTCCTCCAGAGGTCATTCATTGTTAGCTGTGGTTTCGATCCCGTTGGCTTGACGATTGGACCAGTTTGCATCGTGTGCGCGCGTGTGTGTGTTTGTGTGTGTTACTGAAACTCCACGCAAACTACTTCGCCACCCTGCAACCCGACTCTCCCTCCCTCCCTCTGCCCCCTGCCGCTCAGCCCATCCCCGCCTGGCCTGCCCGACTGCCCGCTGCTGCTGCTCGGCCCGTCCCCGGCCTGCCTGCCCTGCCCGCTCGCTGCTGCCGCTCGGCCCATCACCGCCCTGCCCGCCCGCCCGCTGCTGCTCAGCCCGCCCCCGCCCTGCCGCCCGCTGCTGCCGCTCGGCCCATCCCAGCCCTGCCCGCCCACCTACCTGCCTGTCTGCTCGCTGCCGCCGCCGGGCTGGGCCAGGCCGCGGGGGAGGATGGAGTCGGTGTTCGTCTCGGTGGGCACCACGAATTTCGACGAGCTGGTGGAGAAAATCTCCTCAGAGAGGACAGTGAGGGTGAGTTACCTCAGCGGCGCTGGCAGAGGAGACGGACGGTCGCAGCCATTCACCCGGGGGGGGGACAAGTAGAAGGGACCGCCATTGCCACTGAGGTTACTGTGTAACCAAGTTACTGTGAGGAGGGGAGAGAAGAGTTGGTGAGTGAGGCGGGAGAGGCCGCAGTACAGGAAGGAGCGTTGCCTTCCCGGCTGTGGTGTTGACTGACAGGAGAGGAGACCAATCTGTGTGGCGCTGACTGACAGGAAAAGAGACCAATCAGCGCATGCGCATTTTAAAAGATTTTTAAACCTTAATAACTTTTAAAATATATGATCGATAGGAACAAAACTTGTTGCACTTGCAGCACAGAAGAATGGTGAGTAAGGTGGCCAAATATTGCAGCACTATCATGTACGTTTTTGTGCAAATAGAAAAAAAAATGCAAACTGGAAGAGCACAAGAACACACGTTTTTGTTATGTATAGATTCTAGAAGGCTTTAGTCCCTATCCTGTTTGTTTTATGTAAAATTGACATAAAAAGGAACAATTTGATGGTTTAACATCATGTAGCTAGCCTGTGGCATATAACCACCAACAACTACCAAGAACTCACAATGCGCAGCTAAAAATAGTCATATGTAAAACAGAATATTTACCACAGAAGTGGCTGCAGAATCTGGAATCTTGAGCAAAAAGACAAACTGCTGGAGGAACTCAGTGGATCAAGCGGCATCTGATTTGAATGAGATAATCCAGATTTGGGGTGGGTCCTCTATAAACCTTTAAACTTTAGCCTTATATCAAAAATTATTAGTTGAAGCAAAACACTATTCGTGTAATTGTTTGTCTGAAGTCCCGATCCGAGATGTCATCCATCCTTTTTCTCCAGAGATGCTGAGTAACCCACTGAGTTACTCCAGCATTTTGTGTCTATTCTTGGTATAAACCAGCATATGCAGGTTTCTATTAATTGCTCAATATACTTTGATGTTGTTTTATTGGCTGTTATATTAATTCAATTATCAAATAATTCCCATCAGCAGAGGAAACAATTTACAACTAAGGTACCCCACCCTGACAATTCATTTGCCATCCCGTGCCCTCTGTAGTTTCAGTCGTCAATAAAGATGACAGCTTTACAAACAGGCGACATTGCAAGCTTCTGAATTCTCCCTTCATTATTTAACAGCATATCACCAACCACAGCTGCTTATGCTGCAAATTGAGTGTTAAGGGGGAGGATATAAAAGAAATTGAAAAGGGAAAGGATTGGCAGTTCTCGTGAACTGAAATAATAATTTCAGGATCACCTGGCTTTTAGTAAGTATAAAACCTGAAAAATCGAATAATGGATAAACATTGTCCATTTGAGCAAAGTAAAAAAGCTGCCACTTCATCTATTTGCTGATGCAGTATCACTGAAATAATTCTTATGTATTCTCATTCTTTATTATTTATACTTCTGCTCTTTCTGCCATGAGCATTCAGTTCATCAGTTCCAAGATCAGTGGGAGATGTGGTGCAAATCATGGTGTATATTTGCCATCAAAATAGGAAGACTGCAAATCTAATGAGAACTCTGTAAAGGTTATAGTTTAGTTGCAAATGCATCCATACTACTCATGTTTGATCTATCAACTGTGAAATTGTATTTGCTACTGAAATTCATATTTATAGTATATCATTGCCCTGGAGTGAAGTACAAAATGTGAAATACAAAACACAATAGGCAATACACAATAGGCACTATCATGTATAACTTCATTTCATGCCCCTCTTCTCTGGAATTCCTGTGGAAGTTACATGCATTTATCATTAAAAGGACCTCTGACTTACAATTGAATGCACGATCCCAATGTGTGATTAACTCCTGACACTTCCCATGACAGAGGGCGTGCACCCAACTGGAGCTCATTTTAATGATCACTAGACTAAGTGGGATCCGTTGGGTACCATGTTCACACGGGAGGGCTGGTCCACCAACACAATTTTCCACCTCTCCACCAATTCCAATATTGGTGGCCAGTGGGGGGGGGGGGGGGGGGCTTTCTGGAGCGCTAGTATGGGTGTTGTGGGCTGAAGGGACTGGTTTCCAGAGGGCTAGTATGAACATTGTGGGACAAATGGATTCTTGGGGTGGATGCTCAGTCACTTAAGCTTGATGTGCTGGCAGCTCACTCACGACTGGTGGGCTGGCAGTTGACTCACGGTTATTCCTTGAAATTCCATCTCAAGCAGGGTGCAAGCCCACCAAATTCAAGTGCAGTTTCATACCACTTCAAGCAGGGTGCAAGGCCACCAAATTCAAGTGCAGTTTCGTACCACTTCAAGCAGGGTGCAAGGCCACCAAATTCAAGTGCAGTTTCATACCACTTCATGCAGGGTGCAAGTCCACCAAATTCAAGTGCAGTTTCATACCATTTCAAGCAGGGTGAAACAACTATAAAACCACACAAAACACCACATAAACACCACACTCACAGTTCAGTAGACATTCAGTGTGTTCAGTTGATTCACAGCTCAGACAGAGTCGTGTCCTCTCCCTCCTCCATCTTGCAGAGACTGAGCCATGTCCACACTTCTGGGTTGTATCGTCCCTCCCCCCTCCCACCGGAAGGGGCATGGCCTTCATGGCGTGATTGACAGGAGAGAGATTCTCAACATTTTTTAAACACTAATAACACTTTTATTTCTCATGGATGGGAAGAACCCTCTGCACCTGCTGAGTGGAGGGGGACTGAGTAAGATGGCCAAAAATCACAGTCGTAAGTGGTAGCGTTTTATCTAAATCAATATACAGTGCAAACAGGATGTTGTCAAGTTTAGACTTTTAATCATGTGCTTTATTTCAAACCAACCACCACCAACAACCATTTGCAGTGCTATATTTCATACCAGCCACCACCAACAACCATTCACAGTGCTTTATTTCAAACCAACCACCACCAACAACCATTCGCAGTGCTTTATTTCAAACCAACCACCATTCGCAGTGCTTTATTTCAAACCAACCATCATTTGCAGTGCTTTATTTCAAACCAACCACCATTTGCTTTGCTTTTTTTCAAACCAACCACATTTTCATTTTCAAACCACATTAAGGGCATTCAAGGTCAGTAAATCCACACTCACTGTTTAGTAGAAATGTGTTCAGTGTTATTCACAGCTCAGACTGAGAGATGTGACCCTCTCACTACCCCATCTTGCAGAGACTGACTGAGGCACTCAACACTTCTGGGTTTTATAGTCCCTCTGGAAGGGACGTTGCCTTCAGGAGAGAGAATCTCAACATTTTTTAAACACTAATAACTCTTTTATTTTTCATCGATGGGAAAAATCCTTTTGTCCTGCACAGCAGAGGGGGACTCTGAATAAGATGGCCAAAAATCACAGCCGTAAGTGGCAGCATTTTTTCTAAAATCAATATACAGAACAACAGGAAGTGGTCAAGACCAGACTTTTAGTAATATATAGTGGACAGCTTTTTGGCTACCTGTGGTGTTTATTAGTTTATTGCCTTTGTAGAAGCTCCAATTTTCTACATTGCAGCACCTGGTAAGTTACACTGTGGCTGAAATGTTCTGGAACTGAAGCTGGCTTAAGCTTCACATGAATAACGCATGCCTTCCTCACACTGGTAGCTCTTCAACCAGGCAATCACATATCACAACTATTAAACGGAACAATCATTCGCAAGTCACATATCCCTCCCTTTTGCACAAATTTACCCCTCCGAGGAGAGAGTGCATCCTCATTTCTGTGGCCTTTGCAGCACAGTGGTGATGGAAGACAGCAGCATCCACATATGATCACATTGGATTACATGTGGATGCTCAGATCCCACATATGTTCTCTCAGGATGATAGGATTCTGCTTCAGTCACTCTTGGAGGCTCTTTCAGCTGCTGGAGGTCTCTCCAGTAATGGGAATAAAAGCAGTCAGGCTACTGTGTCTGTGTAGCACTGGGACCTCAACGCACTCAGAAGAGGCAGCAGGAGGAGGAAACCTAACATGTTTTGTTTTATAGATTTTGTTTGAGGTTTTTTTTGTTTTGTGTTTAATGTTTCCATAATGACCAAGTGAATGGCATAATGGGCAGTAATAGAGCTGTTCCGGAATGGAGGATATAATGCAGAAAGCCTTGGAAATTATACTGGGATTCAGTCCAATTAATATTGTCTTATGAAAGGAAAAGTATGTTTGATTAATCAACTAAATTTATTTGGCTTGTAGAATATATCAGTGGGGTGGGGTTGGGAGAGAGGAGTGACAGCAGTGGATATGATGTATTCAATGTGCTGTTGAATATGTTTGGGTTAAAGAATTGAGCTCAACTTTAATCGCGCTGGGGGGTTACAAAAAAAGCTGGAGAAACTCAGCGGGTGCAGCAGCATCTAAGGAGCGAAGGAGATAGGCGACGTTTCGGGTCGAGACCCTTCGCCAGACTGGTCAGGGATCAGGGAAACGAGAGATATAGACAGTGATGTGGAGAGATAAAGAACAATGAATGAAAGATATGCAAAAAAGTATTGATGATAAAGGAAACAGGCCATTGTTAGCTGTTTGTAATGTGAAAATGAGAAGCTAGTGCGACTTGGGTGGGGGGGGGGGGGAGATAGAGAGCGAAGGAATGCCAGGGCCCGAGGGCTGAGGGAGAGGTGGGAAGGGGAGGAGGCAGCCTGGGTTAACAGAATTGAGAAAATTCAATGTTTAAGCCCAGTGGATGCAGACTCCCCAAGCGGAATATGAGGTGCTGTTCCTCCAGGACCGAGAGGTCGGATACGGAATGGGAGGGGGAGTTGAAGTGCTGAGCCACCGGGACGTCGGCTTGGTTATTGCGGACCGAGCGGAGGTGTTCGGCGAAACGATCGCCCAGCCTCCGCTTGGTCTCACCGATGTAGATCAGCTGGCATCTGGAGCAACGGATGCAGTAGATAAGGTTGGAGGAGGTGCAGGTGAACCTCTGTCGGACTTGGAAGGACTGCTTGGGTCCCTGAAAGGACTGGATGGGGGAGGTGAAGGGACAAGTGTAGCATCTCTTGCGGTTGCGTCAATTCAGTATTGCATGTGGATTGATGATAGTCTGCCCACTGTCCACACTTTCATGTTGTTGCTTGTGATAACACTCTTACCAATATGGTATCTCCTGCTCCAAATGTGCTTCCATGTTCTTGAATCATTTCACAGGTACCGTGCTCAAATAAAAATTGTCACTGAGCTGAGTTTTGCAGCCAGGATTCCCCTGTGCTCCATGAACAGACAGAACAAACATCAGGAAAGAGTAAATGTACAATTTTGTTTGACACTGTGCTGAGAAACCCTAAGGTTGGTGCTTCATCACACGGCAGAAGGGCAAACATGAAATATTAATATGAAGGTTTACATGTCTAATTTTCTGCACTCCATTTTGCATTTAAAATTTAATAAAAGAGTGGCTTTCACGTCATCAACTAGTGCGAGCCTCATTTCCTTTACAAATACCGTGTGCCTACGTGGTAAGATGTCCTGAAATCTTATGAGATTGTCTCCCATAGCATGGCTCTATTTTAAATAGTGAAAATATAGGCAAAGAAACACAGCCCTTCAGCCCAACATGTGAATGAATGCTGCCCACTAACATCAATTTGGGCGAATCCAACATTAATTATTTTTTTAAGTTTTCCCCACTTTCTCGTCAACTCCGCCCAGATTCTACCCATCGCCCACAGACAAAGGGTAATTTTTACACTTGTCAATTAACTTACCAAAGGAAGATAATCAAAACTTACACTTCACAATTGTTCTCGCATCATCTGGTATATTAAATGTCCAGGGTCTGAGATGAGAGGTTTCTCTTAATTTATCGGGAGAGTAACTCGGTTCCTTTATGTCCCAGTTCCAGCCATTGCCTCTCCAGATTTGGACAATGAGAGGTCTGGAAACCTACGACCAGCTCCCAATCCGCCCTCTTGTGGACTGGGTGCAATGGAATCAATGGTCACCTCATTATTCTCTGTTACAAACATGAGAGCAACCACTCTACTGCCACCCCGTGCAGTCAGGCCAGACCAGGCATAAAGTCCCCAGGGCCACGGGTGGGCAGTGGCGGGTCAGGGGGTGGGGAGGGCTTGTCCTCACTACAGCCGCCACTGTGTTTGTGCAGCTTGTGTTTTGGATGATATGGTTTTTAGCAAAGTGGATCAAATAGTTACTTGAATATGTGTTTGTAATTATCACAAGGAAGTAAGAATGGCATTGTTCCGTTGTCGTACATATGATAGTTTAGTTTAGTTTAGAGATATAGCGCGGAACCAGGCCCTTTGGCCCACCGAGTCCACACCGACCAGCGATCCCCGCACATTAACACAATCCTACATATACTAGGGACAATTTACACTTATACCAAGCCAATTAAAGGGCCTGTTCCACTTAGGCGATTTTTTCGGCAACTGCCGGCGACTGTCAATGAAAAAGGTCGCCGAAAAAGCGGTGACTGGACCCCCCCCCCGCAACAATGTCTACAACAAGCTACGCCAACCTACCACCTAGTCGACGTCAAGCTACGGCAATCTATCGACAACCAGCGACCCATTAGGACATCCACACCTGCGACAACTTACGACCACACAGGTGACAACCTACGACAACCAAAGTCAACCTACATCCACCCACGACAAGCTACGTCAAGCAATGACCCCGTCAGCGGCAACTGAAGACAACTGAAGACAATTCAGTCACCGGTGCCTGTCGCCGGTTGACGTAGGTAGTCGCTAATAGAATTCACCAAAGTCAGCACCTGGTGACAACCGACGTCACCTGGCGACAACCTACGACTGCTCCTATGACAGGAGAAGACAAGCTATGTCAAGCCCACAGTCGCCAGAAAGTTTTGAACATTTCAAAATCCAGCGGTGACCATTAAAACATTACGACTCTTTAGGTGACTTGAGGAG
Source organism: Raja brachyura (assembly GCA_963514005.1). Next base: position 65,811,433 of record OY740785.1, read on the forward strand.
AATACTCATGACCATACAGACGTCACCCCACGTCAACTGTAGTCGCCGAAAAAATCGCCTAAGTGGGACAGGGGCTTAACCTACAAACCTGTACGCCTTTAGAGTGGACACTTGAACACTTAAGGTTGTATGATGTGTAGCTGTTTTTCCAAAATGGAAGCACATTTCACTATTGTGTTAAACACATTTATGCCATGAAATATACCAAATAAGTGCAAAGAAATAATCATTGACATCAGAAAAGAGATGTTCAGGAAATTTTGTACTAGTTCTCATTGGAGTGTCTGCCGTGAAGAGTTATCAGTTTCAAATCCTTGGTGTTAACATCTTGGATGGTCAGTAATGGGCCCACACATGGATTTAGTGACAAAGAAGACATTCCATATCCTCTAGAGATTTGGTATGTCACAAATTATTCTAAAAAGTTCTGCAGATGTACTGTAGAAAGTATCCTAATTGGTTGCATAATGGCCTAGTATGGCAATTCCAATGCATTGGAACGCAAGGGGCCACAAAGAGTGGTGGAATCATCCTGGTCCATCACAGGCACAGCACTCCCCATAATCAAAAGCAACTCCAAGACACAGCGCCTCAATAAGGCCGCATCCACCATTAATGATCTCCACCATCTAGACATTGCTGCTACCACTGGGCAAGAGGTAGGGATGGCTTTAGTCCCACACCAGCATGTTCCAGAACAGCTACTTTCTGACAGGTTACAAACCAACCTGCAAAATACTAATCCTACCTCGATGTCATGGACTTGTCCTTTTTGTTTCTAATTGTATTTTGCACTAATAGACAATAGGTGCATGAGTGGGCCATTCGGCCCATCACCGCCATTCAATGTGATCATGGCTGATCATCCTCAATCAGTACCCTGATCCTGCCTTCTCTCCATATCCCCTGACTCCGCTATCTTTAAGAGCCCTATCTAGCTCTCTCTTGAAAGTCTCCAGAGAACCGGCCTCCACCGCCCTCTGAGGCAGAGAATTTCACAGTGTCACATCTCTCTGAGTGAAAAAGTGTTGCCTTGTCTCCGTTCTAAATGGCTTACCCCTTATTCTTAAACTGTGGCCCCTGGTTCTGAACCCCCAACATCGGGAACATGTTTCCTGCCTCTAGCATGTCCAAACCCTTAATAATCATATATGTTTCAATAAGATCCCCACTCATCCTTCTAAACTCCAGAGTATACAAGCTCAGCCGCTCCATTTTCTCAGCATATGACAGTCCTGCCATCCCGGGAATTAACCTTGTAAACCTACGCTGCACTCACTCAACAGCAAGTATGTCCTTCCTCAAATTAGGGGACCAAAACTGCACACAATACTCCAGGTGTGGTTTCACTAGGGCCCTATACAACTGCAGGAGGACCTCTTTGCTCCTATACTCAACTCCTCTTGTTCTGAAGGCTAACATGCCATTCGCTTTCTTCACTGCCTGCTGTACCTGCATGCTTACTTTCATTGACTGATGAACAAGGACCCCCAGATCCCGTTGTATTTCCCCTTATCCAACTTGATGCCATTTACATACTAATCTGTTATTTATCTTGTTATTTATTGCAGTCTTGTTATTTATTGCAGTCTTTTTTCTTTTACTATCTCAGAATTTTCACATGTAATTATATATCTTTCATGCATGCTTTTCTGCATTTGTCCAAGTATATGTGCCTGTGAAGCTGCTGCAAGGAAGATTTTTATTCCATATCTTCCTCACAGTAGTTGTGAATATGGCCATGATGCAATCAGTCAGGATAGTTTCTACAATGCATCTGTAGACGTTTGTTAGAGTATTCGGTGACATGCAGAATTCCTTTAAACCTCTAAGAAAGAAGGAGTCAGGGGATATGGGGAGAAGGCAGGAACGGGACACCGATTATGGATGACCAGCGATAATCAAATTGAATGGCAGGGCTGGCTTGAAGGGCTGTATGGCCTCTCCTGCACCTATTGTCTATTGTCTACATGCAGGAGTCCCTTCTTTGTGATTACATCTGGGTGGTGGACCCAGGTTATCTGAGATGTTAAAGCTCAGAAATTTAAAGTTGCTAACTCTCTCTGCCGTCGACCAACTAATGAAAACTGCACATGGTCTATGGACTTCTTCTTTCTACAGCAACCACACACAACATTTCAAATGCAGGGTATCTGGACCTCTTATAGCTGTGGAAATACGTTTAATTTTCCATGCTGAAAGCTCATTTTCCACACGAGGGAGCTATAAGTCAGTGACATACAAGACAATAATATAAACATTAATTCTCCATGCATAATGTACAATGTATCTGTGCTGCGTATAATTTGAAATGTGTTTCCTTGAGCAATGGAAGGCAACAATAAATTAATGTTTGTGATAGCTGTAGCTGTCCATGAAATAGGAGAGATGCTTTTGTAATTGTAAAATTTACTGTAAATTCCTTTTTGCTTATTGATACTGTCGTGTTTGAAGGTAGACAAATCTCCCGGACCTGATCATTTATAGCCGAGGACATTGCAGGAAACTAGAGAGGAAATTGCGGGAGCCCTGCTTGAAATTTATGAGTCGTCCTTAAGGGCCTGTCCCACCAGCATGCAAATCTATGCGATGAGCGCGACCTAACGTGGTCGCTTGAGTCGTCCGGCGTCGCGGGGCCGCCCATTTTGATCGCCGGAGCCATGCGGAATTTTGCGGAGTTCGTCCCGACATGGCGTGGGGCTCCGAAAAACTGACTATGTTCAAAAACTCCGCGCGACAATGGCTTATCGGCTCGCAGTCGCCTCGACGCATTACACACCGCCTCCGTGACCCTCTCTGTAGGTACCTCCATGACCCTCTATGTGTGTGCCTCTGTGTCCCTCTCTGTGTGTCCCTCTCTGTCCTGGCGAACTTACCTTAAGACTTTGCTCCAAGTTCGCCTCACTTTGCGCCACGTTGCGCCACTCACCCGACCTCCGTGCGGCCCTCGCTGCCGGTTTGGTCACATTTGCCGCATGCAGGCGCATGCTGGCGGGAACGGCCCTGTACATGGGATCACCCGACCTCCGCGCGGCCCCCGCTTCTAGTTTGATCGCGCTCATCGCATGGAGTCGGATGCTGGTAGGACAGGCCCTTTAAGTACAGGAGAGGTGCCAGAGGATTGGAGGGTGGCAAACATTGTGCCTCTTTTCAAAAAGACCTGCAGGGAAAATGCTGGGAACTATAGGCTGGTGAGCTTACCATCTGTAGTTGGTAAGTTACTAGAGAGTATTCTGAGGGATAGTATATACAGGCATTTGGATGGGCAAGGGCTGTTTAAGGAGTCAGCATGGTTTTGTACGTGAGAGGTCGTGGCTAACGAAAGGAAGCAGAGAGTGATGTTGGAAGGTTGCTTCTCAGAATGGAAGCATGTGACTAGTGGTGTGCCACAAGGTTCGGTGCTGGGCCCGTTACTGTTTGTCATCTACATCAATGATTTGGATGAGAACATACAGGGCAAGATTAGCAAGTTTGGTGATGATACAAAAGTTTGTGGTTTTGCAGAGTGAAGATGGTTGTGAACGATTGCAACAGGATTGGGATCGATTGGCCAGGTGGGCGGAGGAATGGTTGATGGAATTTAATACAGAGAAGTGTGAGGTGTTGCATTTTGGGATGCCGAACAAGGGGAGGACGTACACAGTAGATCTCTGGGTAATGTTATAGAACAGAGGGACAAGTGCATGTGCATGGTAGGCTTCTGGGTAGTGTTGTAGAACAGAGTACAAGTGCATGGTTCCTTGAAAGTCGAATCGCAGGTAGATAAAGTGGTCAAAAAGGCTTTTGGCACTTTGGCCTTCATCAGTCAGAGTGTTGAGTATAGAAGTTGGGAGGTCATGTTGCAGTTGTATGAGACGTTGGTGAGACCACATTTAAAATATTGTGTTCAGTTCTGGGCACCAAGCTTGAAAGGGTTCAGAAAAGATTTACGAGGATGTTGCCAGGCCTAGAGGGTGTGAGCTATAGGGAGAGGTTAAGTAGGCTGGGTCTCTATTCCATGAAGCGTAGGAGGAGGAGGGGAAATCCTGTACAGATATATAAAACCATGAGAGGAATAGATCGGGTAGATGCACAGTCTTTTACCCAGAATAGGGGAATCAAGGACCAGAGAACATAAGTTCAAGGTGAACGGAGAAAGATTTAATAGGAATCCGAGGGGGTAACCTTTTCACACAGAGGGTGGTGGGTGTATGGAACAAGCTGCCAGATGAGGTAGTTGAGGCTGGTACTATCCCATTGTTTAAGAAACAGTTGGACAGGTACATGGATAGGACAGGTTTGGAGGGTTATGGACCAAGCACAGGCAAGTGGGACTAGGGTAGCTGGGACATTGTTGGCTGATGTGGGCAAGATGGGCCAAGATGAGCTGCAGTAGAGTGTTTCTTGTATCACTCTATGATTTTATAATTAGAATAGAATAGAATAGAATAGAATAGAATGCCTTTTATTGTCATTCAAACAGACAAGGTTTGAATGAAATTTCATTCCTACAGTACATTACAAAAAAACCCAAGACTCACACTTAACACAATTTACACAAACATCCACCACAGTGAATCTCCAACACCTCCTCACTGTGATGGAAGGCAAAAGTCTTCTCTTCCCTTTGTTCTTCTCCCGTGGTCCAGCAGTCCAACTGCAGCGTCGAGGTGAATGGGGCTCATGATGTTGAAGCCCCCAGCAGGCGATGGTAAGTCCCGCGGCCGACAGGGAAAAAGTCGGATCCCCGTACAGGGAAGAGATTAAACGGTTTACCCCACCCCCTACATATACACAACTAAAAAATAATAAAAACTAGAATCAAAACCATACAATTAACGAGTCAAAATTAAAAAAAAAAGACAGACGGACTGCAGTCGAGCCGCTGCCGTTAGGTGTCGCAACACTCCAATGTTACAACGTGCAATTAGATTTGCTGTCAGTACAGTCCTGTTAAATCCTGCATATTAAATGTGGGCTTTTCGGTGTTATTTCAAGAACTTTAGTACCCTAAAACATTAGTAGAAACCATTGATCACTGAACCACTAGAGGCTGCTCTGCAGAATATGTTGTCTACTACCAACAGAACTCCCTGCGCCCAAACCCAACAAAAACGCAAAGTGCATCTTTCCACCTCCGGAACCGGGATGCGAAACGTCAACTGCAGGTAGATGGAATTATTTTGTTTTGGAACACTGCAGAGCCCCAGGCAAGTACCTAGGTGCGGTCCTCGATCGCACGTTATCATATCGCCAACATGTTGAGAAAACCAAGGCAAAGGTCAACACTCGGAACAATGTCATCGAAAAATTTGGAAACTGCTCATTTGGAAGTGACCCAACAACAATCCACACTGCAGCCCTGGTGCTCTATTGTTGGCAGAATAGACAAGCCCCGTCTAGAGCCACTCTAAACATGCATGCAAGGTGGACTCTGCATTGAACACTGCCTGCAGGAAATCCACAGGATACCTGAAGCCGACAAAGGTTGAACATCTATACGAGCTGGCTGGCATTGATGAACCATCTCGAAGACATGATCGGGCAGCTGCAGTAGAGCGCTTCAATGCGGACACAGACCCCCGTCACCCCTTGCACAATCACCAACATGCCAAGAAACAGTCGGAACAGCTTCATGGAACTAGAGACAACCATGCCAGGCACCAAAACCAAACAACAGATGGCACCAGGACACCACCTGCCTTATACTAACTGGAAAGCCTGAAACCGCCTCCGCACTGGAGTGGGACGTTGCGGACTCAACCTGAGAAGTGCGGCTTCTCGGACTCTGACAAGTGCAACTGTGGAGAGATACAGACAATGGCCCACCTACAGACTTGCGGCGGAGATTGCGGACGATCTCTGCAGAGGCACAGATGTGGCAAAGCAATGGCAGAATATCGTCCGACACACTAGCGAACTGAACCAAATGTTCTTTAAAAGTGTGGGAAATACAGATGCTGGTTCAAACCGAAGATGTAGACATTTGTTCTATATCTCCCAACATCATCTATATCTAGTTTTCATTTCCCCTGACTCCCAGTCTGAAGGGTCTTGTCCCGAAACTTCACCTTTTCCTTTTCTCCAGAGATGCCGTTTGACCTGCTGAGTTACTCCAGCTTTTTGTGTCTATCTTCTTTAAAAGTGTATCCCCCCACACTGACAGCTGGAACAAACCACTAATGTGATGTTGCTACCTCGAAGGAATGGATACGTTTTGAAGATAATAATCAATACAATGTAAACATATTATTCTGTTGTTTGCAATTTGCAATAAAATGTGCAAGGGGAGTGTGGCGATAAAATGAATTAACTGTGACATCAATGTATAAATGGGTGGAAACTACAAATTGTGAACAACAGGTACCCTTAATATGTATACAATGAACTAAACAGGAGTATCAATTCAATGTCTGCAATTATTGTTTTTACATGATGGTAAAAAGCTTTTAGAATTAAAAAAGGAGTGATGATTTGTTATGTCACTTAATTATAAGCTCCCTATTGATGCCTAGTACAGCACAGTGGTGCAGCTAGCATCGCCATGGACCCAGATTCAATTCTGACCTTAGGTGCTGTCCGTGCAGAGTTTGTGCCTTTTCCCCGTGACAACATGGGTTTTCTCCCACATTCCAAGAACATTAGTTAATTGGCCACTGTATATTGCTCCTAGTATATACTATGCGGTAGAATGTAGGGAGAGTTGACAATAAAGTAAGGAGAATTTAAAAATAGGATTACAGTGTAAAATGTGTGGTTAATGGTTGATGTGAAATACTTGGGTTGAACGGCCTTTTTCCATGCCATATCTCTTTATGACTGCTACCCTGATGGATGGAAGTTATTTTGGTGCCCACATGGTATCTGTTGGACCAGATGTAACATTGTTTAAAGTCAAGAGTGTTCAGTTGTCCTATGTACTGGTACCTGAGCAATGACATTTGTACCTGCTTTGGCTTTTCAAGTCAATTCATGCATTGACACACAAATAAATATACAATAATCAATAATGCAATAATTAGTAATCAGTAATACAAGGAAGCCAGACTATAATAGTGCAAAATCAAAGTATGTGGTGCAATCGAACCAAAGTCCATAGTAGATCATAGTTGCAGGTGGGGTTGTGGTTAATCTTGTGTTGTGTTCAAGAGCCTAATGGTTGCTTGGATGAAGCTGTTCTTAAACTGAAAGGTTACAGTTTTCAGGCTTTAGATCGGTATGTGGTTAGATATTATCTAGACATTATCCATCCCATAAGACGCAGTGCAGTTTTGTAGACATCCTTGTAAGATCCTGTAGTTTGCCCAGAAAGTTGACGAGTCATGAATGACTTTTGATTGGGACAATTTTGCTCCAAAGAAGTGCCAGTGCAGAATAGGTTGACCAATTGGGATAATCACCAGTCTTGGATTTCTGTGGAGGATCTAGACTTTAAATTGTGTAATCTATTTCAGAATGGAATTAAATAATAGATCACTATGTAGGTGTTCTTTTTCCTGAATTAAAATAATTTAAATTATACATAAGTAAAATAAAAGGCAACAGGATAGTTTGCTTTTAAATATGTTCTTCGTTTTTTCAAAGAAGAACCTTAATTTGAATAAGTGAATTGTAATGCAAAACTGAGCAGAAAAAAATTACTTAAATGTACCTGTTCACAAGCTAACATTAATAATCTTAACAAAGTTAAACAAACCCAATTGAAAGGTTGGTTTTAATATACCGTTTGTTCCCTGCCTTCAAAAAGATAACAGTTCTATTTGGGAGGCATAGCACAATTAACAAAGATTATGGACATCCTCCCACGGACAACCTGAAAAATGTACTGAAGTAGATTAGGTTTTATATCTGAATGATAACTAGTTGTATAAGGTATTCACATTTGCCATTTCTGTTTGTACGTGTGATTCCAAAAATTGACGTACAAAATCAATAAAATAAATAGAAACTATTAATTTTAGAGGGATGTTATTCTATGTATCCTCAGAAATTAAGTGGATGCAATGAGCAACGTCCCAGCAAAAGGTCCAAATTTCGTAGAAATTAAAGCCACAAAATTCCGTTGTCTTACAGCATTGGCACCTAATTACTTGTATTATAATACCAGTGTTGTCAAAGTGAAGACAACTGGGTGTAAATTACACACTCTCGCTTCCAGCTGAACAGTAAAGAAAACGGAAGAACGACTGCAAGTAATAATTTAATGTTTTGTAGGTTCGTTTTTAGATGATTTCAATTGGTAGTTGCTACAATTCTAGCAATGTTTGATACTTGATGTTTGATACTTTCTGGAGTTCTTTCAAACTAGTTAAGTCTAGGGGAATATGTGGCAGATGGAACATAGAACAGGACAGCAGAGAAACAATGGCAGAAAGGCCTGTGGGCCAAGGATAAACTAATCTCCTCTGCCTGCACATGAGCCAAATCCCTCCTTTCCCAGCATATGCATATGCCTTGCGAAAGGCCTCTTAAATGCCACTATTGTAAAAAAATATAGAGATATCCCTTCACCACCAGTTCCAGCCATTCACCACTCTCTGTGCAAAGAACTTGCCCTTTTTAAGAAAGGAAGGAGAGAAAACGGGGAATTATTGACCAGTTGGCCTTACATCGGTAGTGGAGAAGATGCTTGAGTTGATTGTTAAAGGTGTTATAGCAGCGCATTTGGAAAGCAATGACAGGATCGGTCAAAGTCAGCATGGATTTATGAAGGGAAAATCATGCTTCACTAATCTGGCATTTTTTGAGAATTTAACTAGTAGAATGGATAAGGGAGAGCCAGTAGACGTGGTGTATCTGGTCTTTCAAAAAACCTTTGACAAGGTCTCATACAAGAGATTAGCATGCAAAATTAGAGCAAATGGTATTGGGCTTAGGGTATTGACATGGATAGAGAAATGGTTGGCAGACGGACCAAAGCGGAGGAATTAACTGATCCTTTTCAGAATGGCAGGCAGTGACTAGTGGGGTGCCGCAAGGCTCGGTGCTGGGACCAGTTATTTACAATACATATTATAGATTTAGATGAGGGAATTAAATGTGACATCTCCAAGTTTGCGGATGACACAAAGCTGGGTAGCTGCGTGAATTGCGATGAGGATGTTATGAGGCTGCAGGGTGACTTGGATAGGTTGGGTGAGTGGGCAGATGCATGGCAGATGCAGTATAATGTGGATACATGTGAGGTTATTCACTTTGGGTGCAAGAACAGGCAGGCAGAATATTTGAACGGTGTCAGATTAGGAAACGGGGATGTGCAACAAGACCTGGGTGTGCTTGTACATCAGTCATTGAAAGTATGTTGCATTGTGGCCTTCAGGAAGGACATTATTGCTATTGAGGGAGTGCAGCGTAGGTTCACCAGGTTAATTTCTGGGTTGGCGAGACTGACATATGATGAAGGAATGGATCAACTGGGCTTGTATTCACTGGAATTTAGAAGGATGAGAAGGAATCTTATAGAAACATATACAATTCTTTTAGGATTGGACAGGCTAGATGCAGGAAAAATGTTCCCGATGTGGGGGGAGTCCAGAACTAGGGGTCCCAGTTTAAGAATAAGGGGGAGACCATTTAGGACTGAGATGAGGAAAAACTTCTTCACCCGGTGTTGTGACTCTGTGGAATTCTCCGCAACAGAAGGCAGTGGCCAATTCACTCAATGTTTTCAATAGAGAGTTAGATTTAGCTCTGAGGGCTAATGGAGTCAAGGGATGTGGGGAAAAAGCAGGAACGGGGAACTGATTTTAGATGATCATATCGAATGGCTCATAGGGCCGAATGGCCTAGCCCTGCACCTATTTTTCCATGTTTAAAGGTAGACAAAAGTGCTGGAGAAACTCAGTGGGTGCAGCAGCATCTATGGAGCGAAGGAAATAGGCAACGTTTCGGATTGAAAGCCTTTTTCAGACGGTTTCCATGTTTAAACATCTTTATACTTTGCCCCTTTGACATTAAAACTATGTCCTCTGGTCTTTGGCATTCCCACCCTTGGAAAAAGGTTTTGCTACCCTATCTATGCCTGTCATAATTTTCATATAGTTCCATCAGGTCTTCCCTCAGCCACCGACATTCCACAGAAAACAATCTAAGTTTGTCCAACCTGTCCTTACAAGCAATACCCTCTAATCTAGGAAGCTTGCTGGTATAACTCTTCTGCTCCCTCTCTAAAGCCTCCATATCCTTACTCTGATGGGGCAACAAGAACTGCATGTAAATGTGGCCTAACTAGTCTGATAAAGCTGATACATGACTTGCTGACATATACTGAAAACCCTGATAGCTGAAGGCATGCACGTCACTCTATTAGATATTAACAGATGTTATATTTTCAACATTAACAACTTGCTTCCATACATGGATGAGTTAGCAGGCTGTCCTGACAGTGCAGCTTGACTGGGAAAATGAGCACAAAATAAAGATAGTCAAGGTCCTCAATGAATATTTCCATGGAGAAACCCATGAAGAATTGGGAACTTGGAAAAGTTTATGCAGATGTTCTGATCAGAATGCTTCTAACTGGAGGCCTGTGGTCAACATTGTACTTCAGGGATTATTAATGAGCCCATTGCTGTTTGTCATCTTTATCAGCAATTTGGTGAAAATGTACAACGTATGATTAGTAAGTTTGCAGATGAGACTAAAATAGGTGGTATTATGGACAGTGGAGATGGTTATCATGAATTACTGTGGGATCTTGTGCAGGTGGGGAAGTAGTATGAGTAATGTTGCTAAACCTGTGCTCTCTTCTATGTTCTTTGACATTGCATAGGCCTGTAGGTTGATCTTATAATGTGCCTAACATTGTGTTTACACATCAGCCTTCATTTCCAATTTACCAAAAGGGAGATCAATGTACTATTTGTTTCATTATACCAGGTCCGACAGGTTATTTTATCCTATCGCTGACTATCACAGCTATGAAACAAGCTTGGGTCCGTTGCTGAGGTGCAGTGTCACTTAAATCATTAAGCATATAACAAATTTGTGTGTAGTCCAGTGACCACAAGTTAGTTGCAAATTGCTACAACGCTCAGCTATCTTTGACATTTGAATCAATTTGCTCTTCAACCCTGCTTTCTCCTCCCCTTCCCAGCTCTCCCTCAGCCCTGTCTCCACCTCTTCCTTCTTCCCGCCCCCCCCCCCCCCACCCTCATGTCAGTCTGAAGAAGGGTCTCGCCTTATTTCCTTCGCTCCATAGATGCTGTCTCACCCGCTGAGTTTCTCCAGCATTTTTGTCTGCTCGTCAACTTGACTCCTTGTGAATAAACAAAAACAATTAAGTCTGATGATTAGAATAATATGAATGAAGGGGTGAAATTGTCTCAGAATCACTTCAGTTGCCATGCCGCTGGGATCTTACAACTATTTATGCAATAAAACTGGTATGAAATGGTAGTGTAGATTGAAGTGGTACATTATGGAAGGCCAGGAAAGATTTAAAAAAAATCTTTGACCTGTAAATTATAATTAGATACTGTATCTGCTCTGATAAATATACATTTGTGAGAAGCTGAGGTTGATGCATGTGTAAATAGCATAAAATGTTTGCCAAGGCATACACAATTCCACAAATGACTTCATTCTACTTCAATCATTCCCTCAGTTTCTTTGTAGTTTTAAAACAAATTTTTAGTCTTTTGGATTTGAAAAAAACTGAAGGAATTGCAGCTTACAACCATTTTATCGTTAGTTCTTGAGATATAGCATTGCCCCACTGCATTAATCTGTGAGGTGATTGTAGCCACATGCAAGTGTACATGCCTTTATAATAATTATATCATAGTGTGCTCCCTCATTTTGATTCAGATGCTGAAGAGCCTGCTTACTGTTTCCAGCTCATACTATTTTTGTTTCAGATTTCTCTCTCTTCGAAAGATGCTAAACTCACATATACTTCCTCAGGTGATATCGCTACAGTATCTTATTTAAGAACAGGAACATTTTCTGATTGTTAATTTAGCATTTGGTTTAGGAATAAAAACATTTGCAATGTTTTGCTTTTGTCTTATTATAGATTTTGTAGTTGGTGGAGGAACTTTTATTCCTCAACCAACTACAAAATTAATAATTAGACAAAAGCAATATTTCGAGAATTTTGCATTTTTGTTCCTTAAGAAACATGGAAATAAAGTAAGTTTTAAACAGATACTATGATGTTAGATTGCTCATTGTGGCATTCAATAGGGTAACAAAAATTCCCCATTTCCTATGCTTGCCTCTTTAAAAAAAACATGAACATTACCTAATTTATTTCTTAATTAACTCTTCGTAAACGAATGTCAAGTACAGATATATTCTAATAGCAATACTTCGCAGAGATTCAAAATAGTCAATGGCAGTAGTTAAGAAGTTTTATTTACTGGATAACTTGGCAAATAAATATGTCTTTAGAATGGAAAAGAACAATGAAGCAGACTATTTGGTCATATTAAGTTCGCACTCAATGGAAATACACTTAAAAATGATTTTGAAGCATTTATTCATTTATTAACCTGCTTCACTGGAAGGAGAAACTAGCACTGGGAAGGCCTCCACACCACTGACTGACGAACTTTAAAACATCTTGACACTCGGGACTGTGAGTTGTCTAAAAATAAAATAAATACTTATTAATTAGAAATAATACATACATCACGATTACGTAAACATTGACACTAATGTTTTAACTTCCAACTGAACTTTTATTTGAGTATTTTAAACAATACATTGCATATAATTCTACAAATGGAAAAATCAGAATAAGAAGCTCAACTAAAATCGTCATTACCTCAGAATAGAAACTTGTGAGAACTACTATTGACTGAATCATTTGCGCTCTTCTGAATTAACCATCTGCAATAGCTTCATTACCAAAATGAGATTATGTTTTAATTGGTATTATCTTTAATTGAGAATAGGAACATAATTAATATCAATTGCATTGAGGAGCCAAAATCTTTAGGAGCTCTCCACAGATTATCAATACTATTTGTTGCTCTCGGGATAACTTTCAAACTTACTTGAATACTTTTGCAATTTGCTCAGTTACTTACTTTCACAGCCATGAGGAACTTGTTCCAGTCGTCTTTGTTTGCTGCTTTCCCAGGTTTTTTGAATTCAATTCTGTGTCGCAGTACTGGATAACCTGAGCCATGATAGCATAAATGGTTTATCAGCATATAAAATTAATTGATTCACCTCGCATTCAGTTATATTTGAGATGCATTCAGTTTTCAGATATATTGAATAAAGCAATCAAAGATTTTAATGTGTTTTTAGTCATAAACCTTATTTCCCCTGTACATCCTGAATAGACAAAGGACATTTATTGTCACGTACACCAATTGGTGTAGTGAAATTTGATTTGTGATGCAGCACACAAATAAAGATAAGACACAACATCATAGGATTTAAAAGTAGACATAAAAACATCACCCCACAATGGTTCCCACTGTGGGAGAAGGCAGCAAAGTTCAGTCCCATCCCCAGTTCACCCATAATCGGGCCTATTGAGGCCTCCGCAGTCGCTGCTACGGGGCCCGATGTTCAAGGCCGTTCTCGCCGGGTGATGGTGCTCCGGCGTCAGGAGCACACTCTCAGCGGCCCAGGGCACCTGGAACGGCCGTCTCTTACTGGAGTCCGCGGCTTCCGAAGCCAACAAGGCCGCGCCGGATGGAGCTCCGCCACTAGGATGGAAGCTCCCGATGTAAAGTTCAGCGCCGCCACCCACAGCTGGCTGCCCCACAGTCCTGCAGCTCCGCGATGTTTTTTGTGTCGGCGGTCTTCAGCTCACCGGAGCACCAGCGCGGCGACCCAGGCAAGGCATCGCCCGCTCCGCTCAGCGATGGCGCTCCAGCGGCTGTTCCAGGTGTCCCATGCCGCCGCCGAAGCCGAGGTTATGGCCGGTCCCATCAGGAAACGCCGCTCTAGGCCCGCTGGTAGGCCGCGAGGACGGGTCGAAGATGCAGCCCGGAAAAAAGCTGCCTCTCCGACCAGGTAGGGACCAGGAAAAGCAGTTGCCCCCTTCCCCCCCCCCCATAAAAAATAGACTCCAAACAAAACACTTTTTACACACTAAAAATAAAAAAAGTTAAAAGACAGACAGCTGCAGGCTGATGCAGTATGTGTGCAGCAGATGGCCTGATACCGTTCCACTTTGCACAACAAGATCATACACTCATTTATTGGCCTAATTGGGTAAGCTCAGCCATCAGAATTGTTCTTAATTTCCTCACCTTGATTTTCTCCACCTCTCTGTCTACTTTCCATCTGTACTAAATAAATTATCTCTAGTTGATGATTTTTCATCTACACAAAGAAACAACCAGCACATTTGTACTTCCTAAATAGTATCGGCTATTTATTGGTGCAGCCTGGGCTAAAACAACATTATTCAAATAGCAAATTTTACCATGCCTTTGACCTAGATTGTAAGCAGCTGAGGTGTAATTGAAACACGAAGATAACAACATTAACATTATCCAATTCTCTAAATATTTTATCGTAAGGGGACACTTTTTAAACCATGCACATCGCAAAAGAAAAATCACCTGTTATTATACAAGGAAGAGAACGGATGCCGGTATTTATAGCTATTAATGAAGCTTCGTAAGTATCTCGTTCATCAGCTGGTAGGATCTGCTCAACTCGCTGGTCCATTGAAACAGTGAGCACCCAGTCCCTAATTTCTTCCCGCCGGTCATCCTGAAAGTAAAAAATACTTTTATTGTGTCGCTGTGGAAGTAACTGTGAAATTAAATCAGTTATACTGGTGCAACTTTTCTTTTAGCAAGTGAATTCAGAAATGTTCAGCATTGATTATACATCAATAACAATAATTTAACAAAAATATCTTTTCACTTTTCAAACATCGATTTTAACCAAAACAATGGTCACAAAGTTCTTGTGAAAGCTTAGTAAGATAATATATTCAACTACAAGGCTAAATCTTTCAGCCTGTTGAATGGCTGAGCTTTTGCTCCAAAGGTTACATAAGTACAGTAAGCTCAAAATTGCATCTTTGTTAGCTCTAAATGAAATGTTATTGCCATTATCAACTGTTAATCAGTATTAAGGAAGAATAATGAGATGCAACTGTGTCTCGTCCATCCTGCGGTTTTTGCATTGTTCTCCTTGCATACGGCCGGGATGGCCCACAGCTGGAGTGTCGATTGCGCCCGCGGGCCCCACCATCCCGACCCAGGGCCGGGATGCCACAACCCACAGTAGGAGCCACCCTCGACCATGCTTGCACGCCTTCTTGTGGAAGGTGAGCGCGTTCTATCCTTTTCACCTGTGCATTTATGAGTTTTGGCTGCCACGTTTCATTGGCTAGCTCGTTTTCCTTCTTCCCGTTCTGGGGGGGGATCCTGTGGCGTCAGCTGATGGTCAGACCACTTACGGTCGAATCCTCAGCAGTGGTTACGAGGGCTGTTATGTGACGTCATGGGTTAAGGGGAGTGTCCTGCTACATAAGCAGATCTCACCTTGAGATCAGGGGTCGACGGGTAGCTGAGCTCGAGACCCTCGCTCAGCAGCAGCAGCAATGACAATATGTTAGAGGACCAAACTTGCATGTACACCAACCATGTAATGTCTGAATAAAGCATCTGTTTGTTCACCATGTTTGGTGCCGCTACAATATTCCAGTTTATCCGTGTTAATGTTGACTATTTCAAATGCTGAATTAAGGAACGTAAATAGAACTATGTCAGGCATTAAAAGAAAAAGCAATCATTATTAACAAATCAAATCTATAACTCAGGTTTGGTACTTAATTTAGAAATTTGGAAATTATACATTGCCAAGGACAGAATACAGAATAGATAGGGCTACCATGTTTGCTTTGAACTTACCAAAACATGTTGCTTTGCAGGGACAGGTATTTCAAATGGAATATCTGTTTGCTGAAAATCAGAATGATCAAGCGCATCAAGATTCCCTTCCTCGATTGCCTATAAACAAAAGATGAACTGGGTCATCAGAGCAATTTTTGTTTGTAATTGGCAATTTCCTTTACCATTACAGGGTAAAGGAAATCCAGTGTTTATCTTCCTAAACAAAATATTTTAAAGAATACTTCAAAAATGTCTTGTTTCGAAAGGAATAAATAATCACTGTAGGCTAATTGTTGACTACTGCATTTTCTGATCTGATACCAACAGGCTACAGGATTCACCACTTAATTCAACAATATCAGATAATCAGCCATTTTTGTCCTGCAGCTAACATTCCCACCATCCAGCACTTTTTGCCTTCTCTCATCTATAGACAAGTCAGATTTCATTTATCTCCTCCTATTTGCACTTCTTCTGGATATACTCTTATTACTTCTTTCAGGGTAGAGCTGCGAAACACTAAGGGGCAAAAAACGCTAGTGGGAGTTGTGTACAGGCCACCAAACAGTAGTAGTGGAGTTGAGGATGGCATCAAACATGAAATTAGAAATGCATGCAACAAGGGTAAAACAGTTATAATGGGTGACTTCAATCTACATATAGATTGGGTGAATCAAATTGGCAGGGGTGCTGAGGAAGAGGATTTATTGGAATGTATGCAGCATAGTTTTCTAAACCAACATGTAGAGGAACCAACGAGAGAGCAGGCTATTCTAGACTGGGTACTGAGTAATGAGGAAAGGTTAGTTAGCAGTCTTTTTGTGCGTGGCCCATTGGGCAAGAGTGACCATAATATGGTTAAGTTCTTCATTAGGATGGAAAGTGACACAAACAAGGGTTCTGAACTTAAAGAAAGGTAACTTTGAGGGTATGAGACGTGAATTGGTCAAGATAGACTGGCAAGTGATTCTTAAAGGGTTGACGGTGGATATGCAATGGAAGCATTTAAAGACTGCATGGATGAACTACAACAATTGTTCATCCCAGTTTGGCAAAAGAATAAATCAGGGAAGGTAGTGCATCCGTGGATAACAAGGGAAATCAGGGATAGTATCAAAACTAAAGATGAAGCATACAAATTAGCCAGAAAAAGCAGCCTACCAGAGGACTGGGAGAAATTCAGAGTCCAGCAGAGGAGGACAAAATGCTTAATTAGGAAAGGGAAAATAGATAAAGAAAGAAAACTGGCACGGAACATAAAAACGGACTGCAAATGTTTTTATACATATGTGAAGAGAAAAAAGTTAGTTAAAACAAATGTAGGTCCCTTGCAGCCAGAAACTGGTGAATTGATCATGGGGAACAAGGACATGGCAGACCAATTGAATAACTACTTTGGTTCTGTCTTCACAAAGGAAGACATAAATAATCTGCCGGAAATAGCAGGGGACCGGGGGTCAAATGAGATGGAGGAACTGAGTGAAATCCAGGTTAGCCGGGAAGTGGTGTTAGGTAAATTGAATGGATTAAAGGCCGATAAATCCCCAGGACCAGATAGGCTGCATCCCAGAGTACTTAAGGAAGTAGCCCCAGAAATAGTAGATGCATTAGTGATCATTTTTCAAAACTCTTTAGATTCTGGAGTAGTTCCTGAGGATTGGAGGGTAGCTAATGTAACCCCACTTTTTATAAAGGGAGGGAGAGAGAAAACGGACCAATTACAGACCAATTAGTCTAACATCGGTAGTGGGGAAAATGCTGGAGTCAGTTATTAAAGATGGGATAGCAGCACATTTGGAAAGCGGTGAAATCATTTTACAAAGTCAGCATGGATTTATGAAAGGTAAATCATGTCTGACGAATCTTATAGAAATTTTTGAGGATATAACTAGTAGAGTGGATAAGGGAGAACCTGTGGATGTGTTATATCTGGACTTTCAGAATGCTTTCGACAAGGTCCCACATAAGAGATTAGCATACAAACTTAAAGCACACGGCATTGTGGGTTCAGTATTGATGTGGATAGAGAACTGGCTGGCAGACAGGAAGCAAAGAGCAGGAGTAAATGAGTCATTTTCAGAATGGCAGGTAGTGACTAGTGGGGTACCGCAAGGCTCAGTGCTGGGACCCCAGCTATTTACAATATATATTAATGATCTGGATGAGGAAATTGAATGCAACATCTCCAAGTTTGCGGATGATACAAAGCTGGGGGCAGTGTTAGCTGTGAGGAGGATGCTAGGAGGCTGCAAGGTGACTTGGATAGGTTGGGTGAGTGGGCAAATGCATGGCAGATGCAGTATAATGTGGATAAATGTGAGGTTATCCACTTTGGTGGAAAAAACAGGAGGGTAGATTATTATCTGAATGGTGGCCGATTAGGAAAAGGGGAGATGCAATGAGACCTGGGTGTCATGGTACACCAGTCATTGAAAGTAGGCATGCAGGTACAGCAGGCTGTGAAGAAAGTGAATGGTATGTTGGCATTCATAGCAAAATGATTTGAGTACAAGAGCAGGGAGGTTCTACTGCAGTTGTACAGGGTCTTGGTGAGGTCATACCTGGAGTATTGCATACAGTTTTGGTCTCCTAATCTGAGGAAAGACATTCTTGCCATAGAGGTAGTATAGAGAAGGTTCACCAGACTGATTCCTGGGATGGCAGGACTTCCATATGAAAAAAGACTGGATAGACTCGACTTGTACTCACTGGAATTTAGGAGATTGAGGGGGGTCTTATAGAGGCTTACAAAATTCTTCAGGGGTTGGACAGGCTAGATGCAGGAAGATTGTTCCGGATGTTGGGGAAGTCCAGAACAAGGGGTCACAGTTTAAGGATAAGGGGGAAGTCTTTTA
The DNA here is from genome assembly GCA_963514005.1 of Raja brachyura. The sequence continues at coordinate 65,830,085 of OY740785.1, forward strand.
GGACCGAGATGAGAAGATCTTTTTTCACACAGAGAGTGGTGAGTCTGTGGAATTCTCTGCCACAGAAGGTAGTTGAGGCCAGTTCATTGGCTATATTTAAGAGGGAGTTAGATGTGGCCCTGGTGGCTAAAGGGATCAGGGGGTATGGAGAGAAGGCAGGTACAGGATACTGAGTTGGATGATCAGCCATGATCATATTGAATGGCGGTGCAGGCTCAAAGGGCCGAATGGCCTACTCCTGCACCTATTCTCTATGATTCTATGATTCAGCTGGCACCGCCACCAAGCATCATTCAATCCTATCAAATACCTTATCTCCAGCCTTCCCACTTACTCTGCAGCTTAAAACTTGTTAATTGCTAGCTTTTACTGAGTTCTGATGAACACTTGAAAACCTGAAACCTAAACTCTGTTTCTCTCCCATTATGCTGCCATATTGCTGAATGTTTCCAATATTTCCTGGTTGTATTTTAAATTTTGAACCAATTGTACAATTCACCCCAATAGGGCAAGTGGCCGAATGATTTGTCCCCTCATCAAGAAATATACCTAGCGTTAAGGAAGTAGTAGTTGGTGGACCATGTCAGGGGACACAAAACATCTTGCCAAATCAATAAACTGCTAAAGATTTAATCCATCTGACATCTATCTTTCCATACTGCAATCTTCAAGTGTCATTCATATGTTATTTTGGTTGGTTTTCAATCCAATAATTGTACACTGTATCTTTCACTGTAGGAATTCCCACTCTAGGCTGTGACCCGTTGGGCATGGATATTCTGCTATCAAAGGCAAAGCAACACAAAACCATGATCAGCGACCCATTGACCTGGCTAAACAAAATTCACAGGGAAGGAGTTTTGTTGGGAATAGAAACATTAAGTTTATGAAAGTATTGCTCTAAATTTCATTTTGTTCTTAGAAATGCTGATTCACAAAAAACTTTTCCTTATAAATAGTTTGAAATTAGAACAATGGATGACTTACATCACTAAGATCCAGGAAACGATTCAGGAATATAAAAGCCATGTTCTCCCATCCGATTGTCTGCAAAAGTAAGATTTTTTACTAAAGCACAGCAAAGTAACCAATAATCATATGGATACCAGTGTCTAGACATAATTTGGAGAAATAGAAACATAGAAACATAGAAAATAGGTGCAGGAGTAGGCCATTCGGCCCTTCGAGCCTGCACCGCCATTCAATGTGATCATGGCTGAACATCCAACTCAGTATCCCGTACCTGCCTTCTCTCCATACCCCCTGATCCCTTTAGCCACAAGTGCCACATCTAACGCCCTCTTAAATATAGCCAATGAACTGGCCTCAACTACCTTCTGTGGCAGAGAATTCCAGAGACTCACGACTCTCTGTGTAAAGAATGTTTTCCTCATTTCGGTCCTAAAGGAATTCCCCCTTATCCTTAGACTGTGACCCCTTGTTCTGGACTCCCCCAACATCGGGAACAATCTTCCAGCATCTAGCTTGTCCAACCCCTTAAGAATTTTGTAAGTTTCTATAAGATCCCCCATCAATCTTCTAAATTCCAGCGAGTACAAGCCGAGTCTATCCAATCTTTCCTCGCATGAAATTCCTGACATCCCAGGAATCAGTCTGGTGAATCTTCTCTGTACCCCCTCTATGGCAAGGATGTCTTTCCTCAGATTTGGAGACCAAAACTGTACGCAATACTCCAGGTGTGGCCTCACCAAAACCCTGTACAACTGCAGTAGAACCTCCCTGCTCCTATACTCAAATCCTTTCGCTATGAATGCTAACATACCATTTGCTTTCTTCACTGCCTGCTGCACCTGCATGCCTACTTTCAATGACTGGTGTACCATGACACCCAGGTCTCGTTGCATCTCCCCCTTTCCTAATCTGCCACCATTCAGATAATAGTCTACCCTCATGTTTTTGCCACCAAAGTGGATAACCTCACATTTATCCACATTATACTGCATCTGCCATGCATCTGCCCATTCACTCAGCCTATCCAAATCACCCTGCAGCCTCCAAGCATCCTCCTCACACCTAACTATACCCCCCAGCTTGGTATCATCTGCAAATTTGGAGATGTTGCATTGAATTCCCTCGTCCAAATCATTAATATATATTGTAAATAGCTGGGGTCCCAGCACTGAGCCTTGCGGCACCCCACTAGTCACTGCCTGCCATTCTGAAAAGGACCCGTTTACTCCTACCCTTTGCCTCCTGTCTGCTAGCCAGTTCTCTATCCACATCAATACTGAACCCCCAATACCGTGTGCTTTAAGTTTGTATGCTAATCTCTTATGCGGGACCTTGTCGAAAGCCTTCTGAAAGTCTAGATATAACACATCCACTGGTTCTCCCTTATCCACTCTACTAGTTACATCCTCGAAAAATTCTATCAGATTTGTCAGACATGATTTACCTTTCGTAAATCCATGCTGACTTTGTCCAATGATTTCACCACTTTCCAAATGCGCTGCTATCCCATCTTTAATAACTGACTCTAGCAGTTTCCCCACTACCGATGTTAGACTAACTGGTCTGTAATTCCCCGCTTTCTCTCTCCCTCCTTTTTACATTAGTTACATTAGCTACCCTCCAATCCTCAGGAACTACTCCAGAATCTAAGGAATTTTGAAAAATTATCACTAATGCATCCACTATTTCTGTGGCTACCTCCTTGAGTATTCTGGGATGCAGACTATCTGGCCCTGGGGATTTATCGGCCTTCAATCCGTTCAATTTACCCAACACCACCTCCCGGCTAACCTGGATTTCACTCAGTTCCTCCATCTTATTTGACCCCCGTTCCACTGCTATTTCCGGCAGATTATTTATGTCTTCCTTAGTGAAGACAGAACCAAAGTAGTTATTCAATTGGTCTGCCATGTCCTTGTTCCCCATGATCAATTCACCTGTTTCTGACTGCAAGGGACCAACATTTGTTTTAACTAGTCTCTTTCTCTTCACATATCTATAAAAACTTTTGCAGTCAGTTTTTATGTTCCCTGCCAGTTTCCTTTCATAATCTATTTTCCCTTTCCTAATTAAGCCCTTTGTCCTCCTCTGCTGCATTCTGAATTTCTCCCAGTCCTCCGGTAGGCTGCTTTTTCTGGCAAATTTGTATGCCTCATCTTTTGTTTTTATACTATCCCTGATTTCCCTTGTTATCCATGGATGCACCACCTTCCCCGATTTATTCTTTTGCCAAACTGGTATGAACAACTTTTGTACTTCATCCATGCAGTCTTTAAATACCTTCCATTGCACATCCACTGTCAACCCTTTAAGAATCACCTGCCAGTCTATCTTGGCCAATTCACACCTCATACCTTCAAAGTTACCTTTGTTCAAGTTCAGAACCCTTGTTTCTGACTTAATTTTGTCACTCTCCTTGTTTCTGACTTAATTTTGTCACTCTCATAATCAGAAGGATGCTGATTATTGCAACAGGTGCTTTGTCTCCTTGCAACTTTTTCTCCATAGATCACTGCCTTTAAATTTGTAGGAAGAAACAGCATATGCTGCTTCAAACCGAAGGTAGACACAAAATGGTGGAGTAACTCAGCGGGACCGGCAGCATCTCTGCAGAGAAGGAATGGGTGATATTTTGGGTCAAGACCCTCCTGCCTTTAAATTCACATGGTTGCTGCAGCCACACATCCATTCGGACATAGTTTGATGGCTTTTGTGTCCGCTTCCATTACAAAACTAGCAGCTATAATCAGAAACTTCTGTACACCAGTTTATTTTGTACTGAATTATGTAACTGTAGCGGCACCTGCTGATGCCCGCAGGTAATCGTACCCTGCGGCCGGGTGCCTCAGAAATGTCATTCGGGGAGGAGTTGTGTTTCGCGCGCTTTCTGGGCATTGCACCTTCCGCCGTTCATGGACCACCATTGTGGCCCAATCGGTGTATTGGCTGTGTTGAGTTGTTTCGTTGATTGTATCATTTTATTAATTAAACTAATTTGGAAAATCAACTCTAGTCTCATCTGCTAAATTGGTGACCCCGACGCGTCCAACCGAAGATTGGACGACACAATGCAGGACAATTATCTTCCCGCCGCCGCTCCCAATGCCCATCAAAACGCCATCAGCCTGAAACTGCCCGTGTTTTGGCCAGATCAGCCTCAGGTGTGGTTCGTCCATGTTGAGGCGCAGTTTCATCTGCACTGCATCGTTGCAGATGAAACGAGGTACTTCCATGTGGTGGGAGCCCTGCTGCAGGAGTCCGCCTCCCGTCTACTGCCTTATATTCAGGACCCTCCCGCCACCACTAAGTATGACGGCCTAAATGCTCTCCTTTTGCACACCTTTGGACTCAGCCGCCGGGACCGTGCTGCCCGCATCCTTCACATGGATGGTTTGGGAGATCGGCAGCCGTCCGTTCTCATGGCCAAGATGCTCGCGCTCATGGACAGCCACCGCCCGTGCCTGTTGTTCGAACAGGCGTTCCTCGAGCAGATGCCTGACAATGTCCGCCTGCTGCTCGCCGGCGCCGATTTCACCGATCTCCTGCAGCTCGAACTATGGATGACCAGACAACAGGATATTTGCGCCATCAGCCGCGTGCCTGCACCAGCACGCCTATTGCCTCGGCGGCTCCGAGAGAAGAACCACAGCAGCGTCCCGAGACCAGCGGTAGGAACCATTGGTGTTAGTATCACCTCCGCTATGGCGCGGAGGCTCAACGCTGCCGCCGTCCCTGCACATTTCAGGGAAATGCCTCGGCCGATCGTCGGTAGAGGCGATCGCGATCAGCCCAAACAACTGCCTCTACGTCTGCGACCGCCATTTCGGCCGCCGTTTCCTGTTGGACTCCGGCGCGATAGTCAGCATCCTTCCCCCGACCGGCGTGACACTTGTGCCGGTAAGAAGGGCCCCGTTGAGTGCCAGTTTGGCCTGTGTTCCATTTAATTCCTGGGACACCAGGTTACCCCGCAGGGTGCTACCCCGCTCCCTGCATAGGTTGAGGCCATCCGGCAGTTTCCCCAGCCGCTCACTGTCAAGGGGCTGCAGGAATTTGGCATGGTGAATTTTTATCACCGTTTCGTGCCAGCAGCTGCTGCCGGCATGTGTCTCCTTTTCCAGTGCCTGGTGGGCAAACCGCAGTATCTGGTGTGGTCCGCGGAGGCAGACGCGATGTTTGAGGGTGCCAAGGAAGCCTTGGCTAATGCCACCATGCTGGTTCACCCGCACGTGTCCACTCCCACAGCGCTCACCGTCGATGCCTCGGATGCTACCGTGGGTGCAGTTTTGGAGCAGTCCATTAACAGCTGTTGGCAGCCGTTGGCGTTCTTCAGCCGGCAGCTGCGGGCCCCTAAGTGCAAATATAGCGCTTTCGATCGCGAGCTCCTAGCGCTCTACCTGGCCATCAGGCATTTCCTCGAGGGCCACACGTTCACCGACCACAAACCCCTTACTTCCACCCTCCGTGGTCTGCCCGACAGCAGCGATACCTTGCCTACGTCTCAGAATTCACGACAGATATCCGACACGTGGCTTGAAAGCTTAACGCCATTGCCGACGCCATGTCTCGCCCCGCCATTCTTTCCGTTTCGGCCCTCGACCATGGCGTTGACTACGGCGAGCTGGCAGCAGCGCAGCGGGCGGATACCAGTATGGCGGACTACTGCACCGCCAGCACAGGCCTTCAGCTAGACGATGTTCCTTGCGGCGCAGCCGGTACCAAGGTCCTGTGCAACGTCTCCACAGGTCGCACCCGTCCAGTCATCCCTGTTAGTTGGAGACGGCGAGTTTTCGACGCAGTCCATGGGCTGGCCCACCCGTTCATATGTGCGACGTCCGCCCTGTCGGCAGTCAAGTTCGTCTGGCACGGACTCCGTAAGCAGGTAGCTGCCTGGGCCCGTGCCTGCATCCCGTGCCAGCCCTCCAAGGTCCAGCGGAACGTACGCCCTCCTGTTCAGGATTTTGCCGTCCCCGAGGGCAGGTGCCTGCACGTGCACGTGGACCTCGTTGGTCCCTTGTCACAGTCCCGAGGTGCCACGCACCTGCTCACCATCGTGGACCGGTTCACACGGTGGCCGGGGGTGATCCCACTTTTGGATACCTCCGCCGAGGCTTGCGCTCGGGCTATGGCAGCCCACTTGATCGCCCGGTTCGGGGTGCCTTCTGACATCACCACGGACCGGGGTGCCCAGTTCAACTCTTCCTTGTGATTGGCCCTGGCACAGCTCTACTCCGCCCAGTTACACCATACTACCATCTAACACCCGCAGGCCAATGGGCTGGTCGAGAGGTTCCATCGACACCTTAGGTCGGCGCTGAAGGCCCGGCTTACGGGTCCGGACTGGTGGACCCGCTGCCCTGAGTCCTTCTGGTTACGACTGTCCCACTTTCGTGGTCCTCGCGCCCTCCCCGCCCTGTTTTGCCGGCCCCTCTTGTGATGTCCGACCCGCCTTCGAGAACCACGCGTTCCGGACGTCTCATCCGGGTGCCCGCAGATAATTGAACCCTGCGGCCGGGTGCCTCGAACATGTGACTCTGGGGAGGGGTTGTGTTTCACACGCTTTCTGGGCGTTGCCCCTTCAGTCGTTCTGGACCACCGTTGTGGCCGGATCTGTGTATTGGCTGTGTTGAGTTGTTTTCGTTGATTGCATCATTTTATTAATAAAACTCATTTGGAAAATCAACTCTTGTCTCATCCGCCAAACAACATTAGTTTGCTGCTCTGCAAGTTTTAGGTTTGTCACACAAGGTCATATTGCTTGTAACCAAGATCAGATAATTACTGCAAAGCTAGTATTTAAAGGGACTTGGAGCAGTCTTTCCTCGAAGAGATTTTTGGAATTACAGAGGCATGGTGGTGCAGAGGTGTAGTTGCTGACTTATAACGCCAGAGACCTGAGTTCGATCCTAACTATGGGTGCGTGGGATTTCTTCAGGCGCCTTGGTTTCCTCCAACACTCCAAAGACGAACAGATTTGTAGGTTAATTGGCTTGGTAAAATTGTAAATTATTCCTAGTGTGTGTAAGATAGTTTTAGTGTATAGGATCGCTGATCGGCGCGGACTTGGTGGGTCGAAGGGCCTGTTTCCATGCTGTATCTCTAAACTAAACTAGAAAGAGTGCCAGAAGGTATTGGAGCACAATTCTGCTGTCTTTTCTCAGGGTGATGGCATTCATACTTGCTACCCCATCTTCAGTATCCGTATTGTTGGCGTCAGCCACCTAACCCTGACTCGTGACACTCAAATCATAGTGCTACAGTCTTATACAGCCAACTACGACAATAATTGGTTAATTTTGTTGTGAAGCCTTCCACTAAATCTCCACTAAACATCAGCAGTGCTCCATTCTCCAGCAAGGCAATCCTGATAGTGGGATCTTGAGCAAATCACGTGCTGGAGTAACTCAGCTGGTCAGGTCGCATCTGCACAGGGATTGAATAAGTTTCGGGTGGGGACTCTTCTTCAGCGTGACAAGAATGAAACATTTTCTTGTTTCTCCTGACAGTGGAATCATTGCTTGCAATCATGCACACTATACCAAAGGAAATCTGCAAACCTTGTAAACCCTTGCCTCTGGCAAAGGTAAATATCCCTTAGAAGAGAAAGATTTAGTCACTATGCATTTTTAACAGTAGAACGCGATCTGTGAAGTGTTGCAAATATCTTTAGCACAATCTTTGATGAAATCACATGTGCAAATATTTTAAAAAGCAGATCACCTTCACTGAATTTGATTGAAAGTTTTCATAATAAATGAAAGAGATTTCACTCAATGTTCCTCAATGAATTCTGGCAGAATTAGACAATAGACAATAGATAATAGGTGCAGGAGTAGGCCATTCGGCCCTTCAAGCTGATCATCCCCAATCGGTACCCCGTTCCTGCCTTCACCCATATCCTCTGACTTCGCTATCTTTAAGACCCCTATCTAGCTCTCTCTTGAAAGTATCCAAAGAAATGGCCTCCACTGCCCTCTGAGGCAGAGTTCCACAGACTCACAACTCTCTGTGAGAAAAAGTGTTTCCTCGTCTCCGTTCTAAATGGCTTACCCCTTATTCTTAAACTATAGCCCCTGGTTCTGGACTCCCTCAACATTGGACACGCTAGAGGCTTCCTGCCTCTAGCGTGTCCAAACTCTGAATAATCTTATATGTTTGAATAAGATCCCCTCTCATTCTTCTAAATTCCAGAATATACAAGCCCAGCCGCTCCATTCTCTCAGCATATGACAGTCCAGCCATCCCGGGAATTAACCCTGTAAACCTATGCTGCACTCCCTCAATAGCATGTCCTTCCTCAAATTAGGGGACGAAAACTGCACACAATACTTCAGGTGTGGTCTCACTAGGGCCATATACAACTGCAGGACCTCTTTGCTCCTATACTCAACTCCTCTTGTTATAAAAGCCAACATGCCATTCGCTTTCTTCACAGCCTGCTGTACCTGCAAGCTTACTTTCATTGATTGATGAACAAGGACCCCCAGATCCCATTGTACTTCCCCTTTTCCCAACTTGACACCATTTAGATAGTAATCTGCCTTCCTGTTTTTGCTACCAAAGTGGATAACCTCACATTTATCCACATTAAACTGCATCTGCCATGCATCTGCCCACTCACCCAATCTGTGCAAGTCACCCTGCATTCTCATAGCATCCTCCTCACAGTTCACACTGCCACACAGGTTTGTGTCATCTGAAAATTTGCTAGTGTTACTTTGAATCGCTTCATCGATGTATATTGTAAACAGCTGCTGTCCCAGCACCGAGCCTTGCGGTACCCCACTAGTCTCTGCCTGCCATTCTGAAAGGGACCCGTTAGTCCCAACTCTTTGTTTCCAATCCGCCAACCAATTTTCTATCCATGTCGGCACTCTTCCCCCAATATCATGTGCCCTAACTTTTCCCATTAATCTCCTAAGTGGGACCTTGTCAAATGCTTTCTGAAAGTCCAGGTACATTACATCCACTGGCTCTCCCTTGTCTATTTTCCTACTTACATCCTCAGAAAATTCCAGAAGATTAGTCAAGCATGATTTCTCCTTCGTAAATCCATGCTGACTTGGAAAGATCCTGTTACTGCTATCCAAATGTGCCATTATTTCATCTTATATAACTGACCCCAGCATCTTCCCCACCACCGATGTCAGGCTAACTGGTCTATAATTCCCTGTTTTCTCTCTCTCGCCTTTCTTAAAAAGTGGGATAACATTAGCCACCCTCCAATCCACTGATTCTAAATCTATAGAACATTGGAAAATTATCACCAATACATCCACAATTTCCAGAGCCACTTCCTTAAGTACCCTGGGATGCAGACCACCAGGCCCTGGGGATTTATCAGCCTTCAGTCCCATCAGTCTACCCAACACCATTTCCTGCCTAATATGGATTTCATTCAGTTCCTCCGTCACCTCAGATCCTCTGGCCACTAGTATATCAGGAAGATTGTTTGTGTCCTCAGTGAAGACGGATCCAAAGTACCTGTTCAACTCATCTGCCATTTCCTTGTTCCCCATAATAACTTCACCTTTTTCAGTCTTCAAGGGTTCAAATTTGGACTTAACTAATTGTTTCCTCTTCACATACCCAAAGAAGCTTTTATTGGCTAGCTTACCTTCTTCCCTTATCTTTTCTCCCCGTATTGACTTATTAGTTGTCTTCTGTTGTTCTTTAAACATTACCGAATCCACTTGCTTCCCGCTCATCTGTGCTACATTGTACTTCTTCTCTTTTATTATTATACTGTCCCTGACTTCCCTTGTCAGCCACGGTCGCCCCTTACTCCCCTTGGAATCTTCTTCCTCTTTGGAATGAACTGATCCTGCACCTTCTGTATTATTCCCAGAAATACCTGCCATTGTTGTTCCACTGTCATCCTTGCTAGGGTTTCTTTCCAGTCAACTTTGGCCTGTTCCTCCCTCATGGCTCCATAGTCCCCTTTATTCAACCGTAACACTGACACCTCCGATTTACCCTTCTCCCTCTCCAATTGTAGATTAAACTTGACCATGGTCACTACCTCCTAATGGCTCCTTAACCTCAAGTTCCTTTAACAAATCCGGTTCATTACATAACACTAAATCCAGAATTGCCTTCTCTCTGGTTGGCTCCAATACAAGCTGCTCTAAGAATACATCACGGATTTTCACCCAGAGAGTTGTGAATTTGTGGAATTCCCTGGCACAGAGGGCAGTGGAGGCCAAATCACTGGATGGATTTAAGAGAGAGTTAGAAAGAGCTCTAGGTACTGGTGGAATCAAGGGATATGGGGAGAAGGCAGGTACGGGTTATTGATTTGGGACGATCAGCCATAATCACAATGAATGGCAGTGCTGGCTCAAAGGGCCAAATGGCCACCTCCTGCACCTATTTTCTATGTTTCGATGGAGGCACTCCACAAACTCCCTTTCTTGGGGTCCAACACGACCATTGAATTCCATTGAGTCTGAGAGTAGCTTGAGGGGTGCTCCGTGGACAAAAAAGTGGCGAGTGAGTTTTTGAATGACCATGGCTGAAGTCATGGCATGTACGCTCACACAGGGTCGGCTCTGATGTCTATCTCGACTTACTCAACCTACGAAACATCGTCCGCGACCCTCTCCTGGGATCTTCAGCCGAACGACTCATGTCACGGCGAACCCGCTCCACCCTGCCTATGGCCAAGCAATTGCTAGAACCACAAGTTCGTGCACCGTCGGTGATCCCATACCAACTCCAACGCTGCCGCGACATACAAATAAAATACTATGATAAAACCAGTTCTCCGCTTCAACCGCTGAACAAGGAACAAATTGTCCGCTTACGGTCACTCAGAGGCTATGACCGCCTAGGAGTCATTCTGGGGTCAGCCATAGAGTCACACTCATACCTGGTCAGTGTTGACAACAACATCTATCGACGCACTCGGCAACACCTCCTCCCGGTTAATGAACCGGCACCTCCACGTCCTTACCCTGCCCAGCCTTATGGTCTTCCCTCATGCTCCATGAATCCCCCTCCAGCGATTCCTCTGCCGGTGCCGGTGCCATCCCTGCCTTCCCCGGTGCCTTTATCTCCAGCGGGGTCTTCTCCTCCGCGTTCACCTGATAAAGAACTTGCTCCCTCAGAGAAGGATGAGGCGCACGAGGGGTACTACCGTACACATGCACGTTGTGTCAGCATGCCAAACCCACTGATTGGAAAGTTCACCGGCTATACTTGAACTGTGCATGACCCGTTTCGTTTTATGTGCTCACATATTCACAAGCATGTACAAGTAAAATAAGAAACGCCCACATCTTATACTAATGTTTTACAATATGCTCCACTAACCACTCTACAGTGGCTTGCAAAAGTATTCATACCCCTTGAACTTTTCCACATTTTGTCACATTACAACTACAAACGTAAATGGATTTTATTGGGATTTTATGTCATAGACCAACACAAAGTGGTGCATAATTGTGAAGTGGAAGGAAAATGATACATGGTTTACAAATTTTATTACAAATAAAAAACTGAAAAGTGTGGTGTACAAGAGTATTCAGCCCCCCCTGAGTCAATACTTTGTAGAACCACCTTTCGCTGCAATTGCAGCTGCATGTCTTTTGGGGTATGTCTCTACCAGCTTTGCACATCTAGAGACTGAAGTTTTCGCCCATTCCTCTTTGCAAAATAGCTCAATCTCAGTCAGATTGGATGGAGAGCATCTGTGAACAGCAATTTTCAAGTCTTGCCAGAGATTCTCAATTGGATTTAGGTCTGGACTTTGACTGGGCCATTCTAACACATGAATATGCTTTGACCTAAACCATTCCATTGTAGCTCTGACTGTATGTTTAGGATCGCTGTCCTGCCGGAAAGTGAACCTCCGCCCCAGTCTCAAGTCTTTTGCAGACTCTAACAGGTTTTCTTCCAAGATTGCCCTGCATTTGGCTCCATCCATCTTCCCATCAACTCTGACCAGCTTCCCTGTCCCTGCTGAAGAAAAGCATTCCCACAGCATGATGCTTCCACCACCATGTTTCACAGTGGGGATGGTGTGTTCAGGGTGATATGCAGTGTTAGTTTTCCGCCACACATAGCGTTTTGCATTTAGGCGATGGTGGATTGAACAGTGTCTGGTGTGTTCCTTGGGCTTCATGATGCTGTTTGTTCACTAATGTTCTCTAACAAACCTCTGAGGCCTTCACAGAACAGCTGTTCTGTGTGTCTATACTGAGATTAGATTACACACAAGTGGACTCTATTTACTAATTACGTGGCTTCTGAAGGCAATTGGTTGCACTGGATTGTATTTAGGGGTATCAGAGTAAAGGGGGTTGAATTCTTTTGCATGCTACACTTTTCAGTTTTTTATTTGTAAAAAAAAATTGAAAACTATGTATCATTTTCCTTCCACTTCACAATTATGCGCCACTTTGTGTTGGTCTATCACATAAAATCCCAATAAAATACATTTACGTTTGTGGTTGTAACATGACAAAATGTGGAAAAGTTCAAGGGGTATGAAAATCTAAATTCTTGCTCTCTGCACCAGCCCCTCAGCCACACATTCAGATCCCATATCTCCTTGTTCCTGTCCTCACTAGCACGAGCGACTGGAAGCAATCCAGAGATAACCACCCTAGAAGTTCTGCTTTTCAGTCTTCTTCCTAACTCTCTGAACTCATGTTGCAGAAACTCCTTCCTCTTCTTTCCGATGTCATTTGTGCCTATGTGCACAACTACTGCTGGCTGTTCACCTTCCCTCTCGAGGATGTTCTGAATTCGGCTCGTGACATCTTGAACCCTGGCATTATTGTTTCTCCATCAGGCTGGGAAGATATATCCTGTAGCCAAGAGCCCTTCTTCCTTTTTCCTCCTCCTTCTCTTACCAGCAACTTGTCTGCTCTGTTCTCTTCCCCAGTTATGAATGGCTCCAAAGGGAAGGTCCATTTGTGCACCAATGTCCAGAAGCATTGGCTTCCAAGTTATCAAAACATTACCAACTACTTATCACACCATTCCCTGTATACTTCCACAACTGTAAAATGTAAGAAATTATAGTGGCAATTAAAACAAATATAATGTGACAGTGTTGGCATCACATCAGTGCTGCACTTGGACATTATGCCTTCCCTTCAAGCTTCCTGTAATGTTAACTGAGCTCAGGCCTCTACAAAACATACAACCAGCATGGTCCAGAATATATGCACACACGACGGACATCATTCCGAAAATCCAAGTGTACACACAGCACCTAAAAACGGACACTAGCATGCCCAATTTCACATCCTTTCTTTGAGCATAAATATAAAAATATCCTTTATCACAAATATCCAGCCAAGCAAAATGTTTAGAGGGATGTAGGTTAGACATGGACAAACGTGACCAGGTGGATGGGGCATCTTGGTCAGCATGGATGGATTGCTCCAGAGGACTTGTTTTCTTGTTCTGTGACTACATGTTTCTAAAACCATTGCATGCTAGCCTATCATAGTGCTTGTTAGTAGCAGCCCCGCCTAATACATGCTTTATAATATTAAGAATCCGCCTATGTTCATCAGTAGATGTAGCAGCTCGGAGATGTAACGTACTGCAGATCCTATGCTGTAAGTGCTTAATGAAGATGTGTTGTATCTTTACGTGCGTTTGAGTCCTGTAATTACATGGTGTCAGATTGTGACTCGGGCTCACTCCGCCAAGTTTACCCAGTTTCTTTTCTTTTGATCAGGTTTATTTTATCACTTCGTCATGGCTAATTTGTGCCGCAGACCGAGCCCTCTGATCTGTGATCAGACATCGCTGAGCGATGGCATTTATTCAAACGTGACTACACTCATTATATCCGCATCGTCCATCGGAATGACCCTGCTGACTTGAAAGCCTCACTACTGCTTAATCTAGCGAGTCCCGAGGCAATGAATCGTGCCGACAACTTTGACTTTGCTCTTGCTGCTGTGGATGGCAACGGGCAGGTCCAAGTCCCTGCCGAGACTATAGATGACCCCGTGGTACTGCTCAGAAAATTTAGAGAGCTGTGGGATCTGCCGTCAAACCACATAATTGAACGGACGAAGTTCTATGCTCGTGTGCAGCGGGCTGATGAACCTGTTGAACGATTTATTAGCGACTTGAAACACATGGCTATGCGCTGTTGCTTCGGTGAGATGACTAATGAACTTGTTAAAGATCATCTTGTCGGGGGGCATGATCGATAGGAAACTGAGAGCTGAGCGCCTTCGCAACACCGAACTAACTCTTGTCCAAGCGATTCATTCATGTTGAATTTCAGAGATTACTGCTCCCCATGCTGATCCTGTTTTTTCAACCCTCAACAGCAGCACAACGTCAATCTTACTGACTACTCCTCCCGCAAAAGCCCTAACGTGCCTGCTGCACAGTCAGAATTGTAACTATTTTCATGCAAAGGGTCGCCAACTCTGCAATTATTGTAAAAAGCAGAACCACTTTGCGAAATGGTGCCATTCTCGTGGGACTGCCAATCCTTCAAGGACAAACTTGCAGCTGCTTCAACAAGAGTTTTCTGATAGTGCCTCCCCAGAGCCTGAAACATCCTCCCACGAGCAATTCAGACACTGCTGATAACAGTTCTGCTATTCGCTCCCTCCTCCCTTCGTCTATCAACCCTGAAGTGCCTGTGTTCATAAATAACAGGCCCATACTAGCCGAGGTGGACACGGGGGTAAAGGTCAACGTCATGTCGTTAAGGGAGATGAATAAAATCCGAAATGCTGAACAAATGCTTAAGGACTCCTCAACGCTTCGGGCTTACGGGGGAGAGCTCTTACATCCACTGGGAAAAGCTGATTTAAAGAGCACAGTAGACGAGCAGATGCTCACCCTGCAGTTTTACATTGAAAACTCAAACTCAGAGACTTTGCTTGGCATCAATGCATACCACCTAGGCCTGGTGTATTTTGGACATGCGGTCCACAAACTATGCCTCATGGATGAGCAAGCTCAACAACTGTTCTCCCAGTACAAAGACCTGTTTACTGATGGACTTGGCAAGTTGCCAGTAAATTATTGAATCACAGTTAACCCTACAGTCACACCTGTAGTCCAAGCACCACATTGCGTTTTACATGCCATGCGCAACAGAATACACAATGAACTCCGACGCATGGTCTCATGAGAGCCGTTGCTGAAGTTACCGACCCATCTGGCTGGGTTTCCACCATGGTCGTTGCAACTAAGAAAAACAAAGAGGAGATACGTATCTGCATCAATCCCAGAGATCTGAATACTGCAATCAAGCGCCCCCACTACACAATGAGAACTACAGAAGATGTCGCTGCACAGATTGGAAACGCAGCAACTCCTTTAGGCAGATTCCAAGAGACTCGGACTCATCCAACCTCACTACTTTTGGCACACCCTTCGGCCGTTTCAAATTTCTAATGTTACCCTTGTTGTAATTGATCCACATTTCTTTACACCTTAATCCTGGACATCATCACATGTCGTTATAGCCTTTCCTTAAGAGTTAAGGGAATTTCAAAAATAAACTTACAGATCTTTATTTCAGGAAAAAAGGGTTTTCTCCAAAATGAGAATTATTATACACAACTATAATTTTCTAATGTTATCTTTTCATGCTCATTGAAAGCTAAGCTTAGCAGTTACCCCAATATTATAAAATCAGAGAGAGAGATTTTATACCTTTGCTGCCATGCCGGCTTCATAAAATGCTTTGTCAGCAGGGATGATGTCTGTGTGTCGCAGCAAAGAGATGGATAATTTTGAAGCAACCATGTCCTGAAATGAAGAATCATTTAATAAGTTTAAAGGTGCAATAGATTAATTTTGTTTTTATTCACAAAAACATTTCAATTTCCTGTCCTAAGTGTAGAGGACTGTACAAACACAGTCTGGTGCTCAAAGTCAGCTTTAATTATCAGTCATGGTGGTGCAGTACAATACATTGTTAGTTCATCTCTACCACCAGTGTAACTATGTAATATGGGAAGTGAGCGTTAATATAAAGTGTACAGTAAGGTGGGGCTAGTGTTAGTACATTACTCTGATTGGTGCACATGCACTAACCAATCTACATCCTTCCCCGTAGAGAAAATAGTTGTTGAGCAGTTGTTAAAACACATGCGGTTAAACATACTCACCGTACCTGTCGTGCACTCTGTTAACCCGACCCGAGCGCGTACGGACAAACCCTTCCCCTCCATTCCGGAAATGTTAGTAGGGCTGGGTGGTGGAGAACCGAAGAAGGAGAACGCAACCGGGGAGCCTTGAGAGGAGCGGCAGGGCGAGCATGCAGGACTAGGGGCACCGGGGGATGAGGGAACCGAACGACGCGGGGGATACGTGCTGGGGTCAGGGGGTCTGGCGCGGAAAACAGCAGCAGGTGTCTTGAAAACCAAGCTGGTTGCTGTTCGTTCACGGGCAGGAGATGTTGACGGCTGCGCCAGTACAGAACACCATCGACGTTGACAAGGTAGGAACGAGGTTCCTTGGGGCTGGCCCCTCAACGAAACCCAGTCGGATATGTCCAACTGCAGTCTCCAAACGAACCACTTGACCTTGCAGTAACGGTTTAAGTGGTTTGCTCGACTTGTCGTAGGAGCGCTTCTGGACATCATGTTTCTCCTGGATGCGTTTCTGGACCGCAGCTGGTTTGAGCACCTGTGGCTTCAGCAGTTGCTGGACGACTGGGATCTGGGGCCGTGTCGTGCGAGACAGCAGCCACGGGGCGGGAGAGCCTAGAACACAATCCTTGGAAATGTTTCTGGCATTGGCAAGATGTGAACGTTCCATTAACTGTTTCGCGCTCCCAGCATGCTCAGCATGCTCAGCGAGGCCGTTGGATTGAGGGTATTCGGGGCTGCTGGTAACATGCTGAAAGTTCCAATGTTTGGCAAAGTTTTTTAATGCGTGGCTGGTAAACTGTCTCCTGTTGTCAGTTTGTAGTCGAACAGAGAAATGTCTCTGAAGCTTTTGTGTAACTATCTCAGACGTAATGGTAGGCATCAGATCAAGTTCAAACCAATTGGAATAGGAATCGACCAGAACTAGATAGCGTTTACCATGCCATTCAAAAATATCCGCAGCGACGGATGGCCATGGTAGTTCTGGAGCGGGTTGTAGCATGAGAGGCTGTTTCTGTAGGTGGGGTGCTAATCTGTTGCAAGTGGAGCAGGAATCACAACTTTGTGACCCTTGACAATGATCCCGTCTTGCATCATCAGTTCATCACGAACTAAGAAGAATGGCTGTATATCTAGCGGTGTGTTGGATTGTTTTGTGGGCCAACCACTCTTGATAATGGAGGAGAGCAGATGTATCGTTCTGTCAGCAGCTGTGTGCTCCGCAAGGTGAAGCAGTTATTCCATGGGAACGAAGTCGCCTTTAAGCACAGCAAGCTCGTCGCACTCAAAAGGATGTTTTTCACAGGACGACCTTGGCGCTTGAGAGAGTGTCGGCAATGAGCATTTTTTTGCCCTTTTTTTAAACAATCTTGAAATCAAATCGCTGGAGCTGCATCATCATGCGCTGCAAACATGCAGGCACTGCATGAATCAGCTTGTTCAGGATGGTGACCAGGGGTTGGAGGTCAGTTTCAATCGTAATAGTTTTCCCAAAGATAAAGTCTCTAAACTTGGAACATGCAAAAACGACGGCTAGCAGCTCCTTTTCATTTGGGCATAGCGCTGCTCTGTCTCTGTCATGGTGCGAGAGGCGTACGATACAGGTAGCACGGTGCCATCAGCTGATGTTTGCAGGCAGGCTGCGCCTAAACCGTATTGCGAGGCATCACAGGTGATAGTGACTGGCAGCTTGAGGTCAAAATACATCAAGGTGGGGGCGCTGGCTAGCTGAAATTTTAAAGAGTCAAACACTTGTTGGTGTTGCTGGTACCAGGTCCAGGCAGTGTCCTTGTGAGTGAGCTGTCTCAGTGGCGAGATAAGTTCGCTGAGGTTGGGTATGAACTTGCCCAGATAGTTAACCATACCCAGGAAACGCTGAAGGCTGTGAACGTCTGTCGGAGCAGGCAGTGCATCGATGGCTGCAGTCTTCTTAGGGTCCGGCTTTAACCCTTCGCTTGTGAACGCATGTCCGACATAGGTAACCTCTGAGACACAAAACTTGCACTTTATGGGGTTGAACTTCAGATTGATCTCACGTGCCCTGTCCAGAATAATTTTTAGATTAGAAACGTGCTCTGCTAAGTCATGGCCATACACCAGAATGTCATCAACGATGATAGCACATGGGTAGCCTGCGAACAGCTGTTCCATACCTCTCTGAAAGACCTCGCTGGCTGAGTTAATTCCAAATGGCATTCTGAGGAACTTGAATCTGCCAAATGGTGTGGCAAATGTAGTGAGATTAGAGGACGCGTCATCTAGAGGTATCTGCCAAAACGAGCTTTTAGCATCTAGTACTGAGAACACTGTTGCACGACCGATTTGAGCTGCAACATCTTTGATTGTTCTCATCAGGTAGTGTGGGCGTTTAGTAGCTGTGGTCAGGTCTCTTGGGTTAATGCACACACGGAGCTCGTCTTTGTCTTTCTTTTTTGTAATGACCATGGTGGAGACCCAGTCTGTGGGTTCACTTATTTCACCATGTGTCTCAGTTCGGCTTGAATTCTGTCACGCATAGCATGTGGTATGCAATGAGGTGCATGGACTGCTGGGACAACAGTGAGGTCAATAGTGATCTTGTAAGTCATTGGCAACTTGCCCAGTTTGTTGTCGAACAAATCCTGATATAGGGACAGGAGTTGTTGTGTCGGTTCGTCAGATAGGCATAGCTTGTGGACAGCACGTCCGAAGGACACTAAATCCAGGTCCTGGCATGCATGGATTCCCAACAAAGTCTCAGAGTTCGATTTCACAATATAGAAAATTAGGTTTCTAGTGACATTGTTCACTACACACTTGAAATCAGCTTTTCCAAGAGGGTGCAGAACCTCCCCCCGTAGGCATGCAAGGCAGAGGCATCCTTAGTCAAGGTCTCATTATTTCTTATCTTGTTATAGACCTTCAGGGACATTACATTCACGCGCGCTCCCGTGTCCACTTTAGCAATAACAGACTTGTTATTGATGTGCACAGTAACAGCAGGGTGCAAGAGCTTACCAGATGTGCGGAGGAGAGTATGAACAGCAGAACTATCGTATGAGATAATTGGTTCATTCTCGTGGGCAGCTTCGAACTGTTCATGGGAGTCAGAGACTGTTGGGTCTTGCCGCAGCAGGTGTAGATCAGACTTGAATTCGCACTAGGGTTCCCACGAGAACGACAGCATGCAGCAAAATTATTCATTTTCTTACAGTAATTGCATAATTTACCGTTTGCTGGGCAAACCTGGCAACCTCTATTATGGAAATAGTTGCAGTTAGCGCACCTCTGCGGTAGCTCATTCACAAATCTTTTAGTGGCAGCTGACGTGGTGCGGTTACTGAAACCAGTCAGATTAACATAATGTTTCTGAGTGCCAAGCTGATCACCCAGTGGGGCAACAACCTCCGACATACGGCAGGGCATGCACAGCCTGTTCAAGAGTCAGGTCAGCATTTCGGAATATCTGTTTTGAGCTTCCAATCACACATGCTGCTAACGACTTTGTCGCATATTAACTCGTCAGTTATCTCACCAGAGCAACATCGCAGGGCCACGTACTTCAAATCGCAAATGAAACGTTCCACAGGTTCGTCAGGATGCTGTTGGCGTGCGAAGAACTTTGCTCTCTCCAGAATGCGGTTCGATGGCAGGTCACATAGCTCACGGAATTTACGTAGCAGCACATTAGGGTTGCGCATCGTCTCAGCTGGGACCACCACCTGGCCGTTCCCATCGAATGCAGCTGGTGCAAAGTCGAAGGTTTGTACGCAAATCATAGCCTTGGGTCCAGCCAGGTTGAGCAGGGGCGATGCCTTGACTTCATCAGGATCGTTGCGATGGACGATATTGATGTAGTCAATTTCAAAGAGCCTCCATCGCTCGCCTATGTCTTCATCAAAGATGAGCTGGGTTGGTTTGCGGCACGAGTGAGCCATCGGAGTAAGAGATCAAGACTAATAAAATGCAAAAAAATCCGATAGACAGAAGCAATGAGTAATTTCCAGCTAGTCTGACACCATGTAGAGAACTGTACAGACACAGTCTGGTGTTCACAGTCAGCTTTAATCATCAGTCATGGTGGTGCAGTACAATACGTTGTTAGTTCATGTCTACCACCGGTGTAAATACGTACGTTTATCAAGAACATATAATGCATTAATTAATGAAAATAAAATTGTGCTAACTACTAATTAGACATTTGATTAATTTGTAAATACCATACCTGCTATAGACTATGCATTGGTAAATAATAATGTTAAGAGCTATGGAAAACTATTGGTGAACTTTCTCACTGATAAAAATTAATAAAAGCCATATCACTTAAGAACAATGTATGCTTAGAACAGCAGAGTAAAATACATCCTTGGCCAATATATTTAAATAATAAATAGTTGATTAATTAATAAAAACTCATCTAAATCAATGTACCCAAAAAAATAACCATTGTGTCAGTATCTGGTGACACACAAATGTTTGATAAAACATTTTAGGATGGTTATATCATTCACAAACTTACCAGCTGATTGACTCCCAATGACGCTGCACGAGTGGCATAATAGTGTGCAATCAGTAGCATCTGCTCAAATTCTTCATGGGCAGGAGTATTAGCCTCTGAAGATTTAACTAGATTTTCACACTAGAAAATCACAAAAAAAAATCAAAAAATCAAACACTACTTCTGCTACAAAGTAAAACAAACTGAAAGCATTGCAGAATTACAAATTAATCATAATAAATATTTCCTCTTCCAATTCTTAAAGGATGTAAAACGGCATATTGGATTGTTGTAATTACGACCATTGTCTAGGAGAAGGTATAAAATTAAATTCAAGTCGTGCGTGGATCTACAATGGGCTGAAAGACCACAAGTGCAGATGAGTCTCAGAAATATCAAATAGAAAATGGTGGCACGGTGGGGCAGTGGTAGAGTTGCTGCCTTACAGCACCAGAGACTCGGTTCAATCCTGACTAGGGGTGCTGTCTGTTCGGAGTTTGTACATTCTCCCCGTGACCTGCGCGGGTTTTCTCTGGGAGCTCTGGTTTCCTCCCACACTCCAAAGACGTACTGGTTTGCAGGTTAATTGGCTTATTATAACTGTAAATTGTCCCTTGTGTATCTAGGATAATGTTAATGTGCGGCGGCGGATCGCTGGTTGGCATGGACTCGGTGGGCCGAAGGGCCTGTTTCCACCCTGTATCTCGAAACTAAACTGAAATGCAGAAAAAGGCAGTGCTCCTTTGGTCAGATAGCAAAGGGTCCCGGCGATGTTTTGGGGCAAGACCCTTCTTCAGACTGATTGTTGTATGGGAGAGAAAGCTGGAAAAGAGGCAGGCAAATAATAGGTGGGTTCAGGTGAGGATTGGTTTGATTGGCAGATTTTTGAACAAAGGCCAGAGATGAAAAGACAGAACGCTGTGAGATAACATTAGGAGAGGAGGCCCAAGGAGCGATATATATGGAAGTCAACGGGAGAATGGGGAAAGGCGCTGGGATTGTGGGGAAAAACGGGTACACATACATGTGGGTGACAGGGATAATGGGGAGGACGGGCATATTTTGGATTATTCAGTGTTTGTACCATAGGGATGCAAGCTACCCCAAGAGGAATACGAGGTGTTGGTCCTCCAGTTTGCATGCAGCCTCACTCTAGAAACCCATGAAGCCCAGGACAGAAGATCAGTAGGAAAGGGAATGGAAGTTAAAATGGTTAGTAACCGGGAATCTTGATGGACTAAGTGAAAGAATATGCAGAAAGTCGTCTCAATCTAAAGAATTCCTCTGAATGTTAGCAGTTAGGTGCAACTTTAGCCAGCAGCAGAGTTAAGCAGTTAATTTACCAACTGTCAAAAATCACAACCGTCTCTCTTCAAAACGGAACTATTTTTGAAAAGTAAAGCAAATTTTTATGAAAATCAGTACTTTACCATTCTTTACAAATAATTCAGATGACAATTTCACTTTCTCTCACACTAATCCTTGTCTCTACTTCTGATGTTTGTGTGTGCAGTTCAAATGTTATTATTTGTTTCTCCTAGAAACTGAATTTCTCGAGAATGCTCCCTGTGTATGACAATTAAACACTCTTAAATTGGCATTTCATTACAATAAAATTTGGGAATTTGGATCCCCACAATTTTTTTCCCAACTAATTTTGAAAAAGCTTCGGTGTCAAAGCTGTTGGAAAGTAAAAAGAATCGTCAAAACCAGCCGAATGACATGTTCTGAGAAAATAAAGATGCTGCTCGTAAATAAATGATGCAATCCTAAGTTAGTTCAGAATGAGGTGAGCCTTGGAAAGAGAGCTC
This sequence comes from Raja brachyura, assembly GCA_963514005.1. The sequence continues at coordinate 65,852,431 of OY740785.1, forward strand.
AGGCATTCTACTGAATGCTGTTACCAATGCATGAAAAGCATACAATTCAGCTTAATTGAACTTTCCTGAAGTCACGTTAGAATATTTTTATAAAACATAGAACATAGAAAATAGGTGCAGGAGGAGGCCATTCGGCCATTCGAGCCAGCACCGCCATTCAATATGATCATGGCTGATCGTCCGCTATCAATAACCCGTGCCTGCTTTCTCCCTTGACTCCACTAGTCCATAGAGCTCTATCCAACTCTCTCTTAAACCCATCCAGTGATTTGGCCTCCACTGCCCTCTGTGGCAGGGAATTCCATAAATTCACAACTCTCTGGGTAAAAAAGTTTTTTCTCAGCTCAGTCTTAAATGACCTCCCCTTTATTCTAAGACTGTGGCCCCTGGTTCCTGCATCTAGCTTGTCCAGTCCTTTTATAATTTTATATGTTTCTATAAGATTCCCCTCATCCTTCTAAACTCCAGTGAATGCAAGCCTAGTCTTTTCAATCGTTCCTCATATGACAGTCCCGCCATCCCAGGGATCAATCTCGTGAACCTACGTGGCACTGCCTCAATCACAAGGATATCCTTCCTCAAATTAGGAGACCAAAACTGTACACAATACTCCAGATGTGGTCTCACCAGAGCCCTAGACAACTGCAGAAGAACCTCTTTACTCCTGTACTGAAATCCTCTTGTTATGAAGGCCAACATTCCATTAGCTTTCTTCACTGCCTGCTGTACCTGCACGCCAACTTTCAGTGACTGGTGTACAAGGACACCCAGGTCTCGCTGTACCTCCCCCTTACCTAACCTAACCCCATTGAGATAATAATCTGCCCTCTTGTTTTTGCTGCCAAAGTGGATAACCTCACATTTATCTATATTATACTGCATCTGCCACGCATCTACCCACTCACTCAACCTGTCCAGGTCCCCCTGCAACCTCCTAACATCCTCTTCACAGTTTACACTGCCACCCAGCTTTGTGTCATCCGCAAACTTGTTAGTGTTGCTCCTAATTCCCTCCTCCAAATCATTTAAATATATGGTAAACAATTGCGGCCCCAACAATTGCGGCACTCCACTCGCCACTGCCTGCCATTCTGAAAAGGACCCGTTCACTCGTACTCTTTGCTTCCGGTCTGCCAACCAATTTTCTATCCATGTCAACACCCTACCCCCAATACCATGTGCTCTGATTTTAGTCACCAGTCTCCCGTGCGGGACCTTATCAAAGGCTTTCTGAAAGTCTAGATACACTACATCCACTGGCACCCCTTCATCCATTTTACTTGTCACATCCTCAAAAAATTTCAGAAGATTAGTCAAGCATGATTTCCCTTTCATAAATCCATGTTGACCTGGACTAATCCTTTTACTGCTATCCAAATGCGCCATTATTACCTCTTTAATAATTGATTCCAGCATCTTTCCCACCACCGAAGTCAGGCTAACTGGTCTGTAATTTCCCGTTTTCTCTCTCGCTCCTTTCTTGAAAAGTGGGATAACATTAGCTATCCTCCAATCCACAGGAACTGATCCTGAATCTATTGAACATTGGAAAATGATCACCAATGCGTCCACTATTTCTAGAGCCACCTCCCTGAGGACCCTGGGATGCAGACCCATATGTTTGGAACATCTGAAAATTTTATATTTGGAAACATAATACTTCGGTTGCAGAGGAAAATAGCAGAAAAATAATCAGTTTTGAGACCTATGAAAAAAAGGATTGGTTTATTTAAAATAGAAGTAAATTGCACACAGTGACATATTTACAAAGCCTGGCCATCACATACCTGGAAAATAATGGGAAAAAAAAGACAAACAATGGTAATAAAATAATGATATAGGACATCAGCTGATGCAAATAGGAAGAGCAAGATACAATTTTATTCATATTGTACTAATTTATCTTTTCCGTTTCTTCCATGGAAAATTCAGATGTTTGATGATGTGGAAATTATTTTTAGCATACACATTCGCAGTGTCATGAGAAAATTCTAAATTTAAAGCAAAAATTAATGCTTAAAATTATTTCTATTCATGAAGTAAAACTAACCTTTAAGAAAACATTTATATTTTCCTCAGTTAACATTGCGTTTATCTATTGGTTGTAAACACAATTTACATTACAGTGAAAATTATTTAAACTTGGAAATTAATATATCAAGAAGCTATTATCTGTTTTTAGGGAAAGCTATATCAAAATATAAGATATACATTTGGTACAGAAGCTAATATTTTGTTTTCTCAATTCAATGTTATAAATGATTCCGTGTTTATCCTCAGAACAGATTAACTATTTCTTATGAAGTGACTCTAGAATGACCCATCCTCATATCTTAGTGGAGAATCCTTATCTTGTACTGCTTGCCAATGCAAGAATTACAATCAGCTGCTTGCCAAGTCTTAAAACAGAGACCTTTTCTTTGGTCCACTGTTCAACCTTTACAAGGTATTGATTTGAAGCTATCTAAATTCTTTTAAAACTTCTTAATAGAATTCATAGACCAAAAATTATAACTACATTTACCTGGAGTTCTCTCACCATTCTGGGAAATAAAACAACTAGACTAAGTGGGACCCGTAGGGTCCCTGTCACACGGGAGGCCTGGTCCCCCAACCCAACTCAACCCGTTCCCCAATGGAATATTCCACCACTCACCCGTTCCCATTATGTAACTCATCCCCCCAACGCAATATTGCACCACTCACGCATGGCCCCAACTGCACAGGCACGTCTTAGTTCCCCTCATCCCCCAGCAGTCCCTCCCCCTCCTCTTCCCCCACACTCTACTTGCCCCTCTCCTCCTCCCCCCCAATCCTTCCACCCCTCCCTCCCTCTCCTTTCCCCTACCCTCAGTCACTCCCTCCCCTCCCTACCTCCTCCTATTCCTCTACCCCCTACTCCTCACCTCCCTCTATCCCCCACTCCTCACCTCCGCCTATCCCCCCCACTATCCCTCCTGACCTCCCCCACTGCCTTCCTCTCCCTCTATTCCCCACTCCCAACCTCCACCGCTCCCCCCTCCTCTCCCTCAATCTCCCTCCTCAGCTCCCCTGGATCATTCCCCTCTCCTCCTTCCCTCCCCCAATCCATCCCTCACCTCTCCCTCCCTCTCCTTTCCCCTACCCTCAGTCACTCCCTCCCTCCATCCATAAAAAGCAGCATCTGCAGTTCCTTCCTCCACAGGTCATTCATTGTTAGCTGTGGTTTTGATCCCGTTGACTTGACGATTGGACCAGTTTGCTCTGTGTGTGCGTGCGTGTGCGTGTGTGCGTGTGTGTGTGTGTGTGTGTGTGCGTCTCAAACTCCATGCAAACTACTCGGCCATCCTGCAACCTGACTATCCCAATCTCCCTCTGCCCATGCCGGCCAAGCCGCCACTCGGCCCTTCCCCGTCCACGTCTGACCGCTTGCCATTGACGCTCGGCCCGTCTCTGTCCTGCCCACCCGCCTGCTCGATGCCGCTGGGGGGTGGTGATGGAGTCGGTGGCGGACACCATGTGTATCGATGAGCTGGTGGAGTAGATCTCCTCCGAGAAGGCCTTGAGAGTGAGTTACCGCAAATGCGGCAGCGGAGGTGACGGACCGGGGGGGGGGGAACGGGACCGCCATTGTCGCAGAGGGTGGACGGGGGAGAGGGGTGAGTGATGAGGGAGAGAGAGACGGGACCAGGGCCTCTATTGGGCCTCCACTGAATCCCCCCCCGAGGCCACCACCGGTTGTGGAGACGATAGGCAAGTTACTGTGAGGAGGGGAGAGAGGAGTTTGTGAGTGAGGCGGGACAGGCCGCTGCTGGTAGGGCAAGAAGGGGCATCCCGGCCATGGCATTGACTGACAGGAGAAGAGGCCAAACTGCGTAGTGTTGACTGGAGGAATCTGCGCACGCGCAGTTTTTAAGATTTTTAAACCTCGATAACTTTTACAATATGCCACCGATCAGAATAAAACTTGTTGCACTCACAGCACAGGAGAACGGTGAGTAACCTCGTGAAAAATCATAGCATTATCGTGTACCGTTTTTGCACAAATAGAAGAACCCCACAAACCGGAAGAGCACAAGATCAAAGTTTTAGTTATGTATATATGAGTCAATACTCAATTTGTTTCCGTTATTTTCTGATTCAAAAATAAGTTTATGATGTACTAACCAGATTAAAGAGTACGTTGCGAAGATCAGCCCATATCCTGTAGGCATCCGCACTATTTATATCTGGCATATTTATAATATCCATGAAAATCCGTTTGTATATATTGAAATTCTGTAAGGAAAAAAAATAAAGTGAACCTAAAAAAGCTAAACACCACAAAAATGTTCACCATGTAGGCTTACTTCCATTTCTCCGTGCATATACAAGATTAGAAAAGGCTATTGTGATCTCTTATATTAAGTGCATACGTTCAATTAAAAAATCTCACAGGCAACTGCTAACTCTGCCACCATAATACTTTTGCTAGCAACAGACAATCCATTGGAGAAACTCAGCAGGTCGAGCAGCAGTATCTGTGTGGGGAATGAAATTGCTGGCATTTCAGTCAGAACCCCACATCAGTTCAGGGTGCAGAGGAAAGATTGCCAGCAGAAAGAGAAGACGGGGAGGGCTGAGGTAGATGCCAGAATGTGATTGGTAGACCAGAGGGGTGATGGATGATGGGCAAGTGGAGCTAGGCAGGAGAGCGAAAATAGAGCGAAAAGAGAGCTTATCTTAGTTTTGAGATAAAGCATGGAAACAGGCCCTTTGGTCCATCGAGTTCAAATCATCCAGTGATCCCCGCATATTAACACTATCCTACAAACACTAGAGACAAGTTACATTTATAGAAAGCCCATCAACCTACAAACCTGTATGTCTTTGGAGTGTGGGAGGAAACCGAGGATCTCGGATAAAACCCACGCGGTCACGGGAGAAGGTACAAACTCTGTACAGACAGCACCCGTAGTCAGGATCGAACCCGGGTCTCTGTCGCTGTAAAGCAACAACTCTACCGCTGCGCCACCGTGCCGCCCAATGGAGTTGGGAGACAGAGGCATGTGAATGAGAGATGGAGGTAGTCAAAAAATGTCTGATGGGGAGTTCAGGAAGATGAAGGTGAAAACCAGCTAGGAGGGTAATAAACTGGAATACATAGGCTACCAGTGTGGGATAATGACAAGTAATGAAGGTGATAATGGGGACTACAAAGGACGAGGTGAAGGCCACATAGAACTAGGATCAGATAGGGGCAGGGGGTGTGGGGTTGATTAAATTGTGTTAGTAGTAGGTGGATGGAAGCAGAAGTGAGGGGGTGAAGTGTTCCAATGCATTTATCTGCAGCCTTGCACATTTGCTTGAGCCATCTCATTTCAACAGCCTGAACCTTCTTGGATAGGTTGATGTGTTCTAGCTTGCATCGTATTAAGGACCTTAGAAGCCACCTAGCTAGGTGGAAGAAGAATTTTCGGTAGCTGGTGGGTCAGTGGATTGAGGGCGGTGAGTTGTGTGGATGGATGTAGATAAGAGATTTGAGGAAGGAGGCCAGGGAAAATAACATTTCATAAATGTTTTATAGATGCAAGGAGGTGTGTCCACTGGGTCCTCCAAAAATATTCACCCCCACTTGTCTGGTTTTGCATTTGTGATGGATGCTCTGATACATTCAGGTTATATCCCCCAAAAAGTACACCAACTTGTTCCAGGGTCCAGCCCATCAGAAATTGAATAGTCAAGACGAGATGTGTGTATAATGCTTCAATTTAATCCTATCCAAACTTTTTTTGCAGAGATCAGAGAATTGAAATTGACTTATCTTTCTTGCTTAATTGGTATTTATCATTAATCACTCTAACCTCCCTATTACTGCTAAAATAGGCCGTAAGCATATCTCTTCTAAATAACAGTTGAGAAAAAATTGTTCATGAATTCAATTCTAGTATTTTACTTCGGAGTCACGTGAGTGACTACGTGAAGAACCCCGTACAGCCATTCGTGCGTCATTGCGTCAGACGTTTTTCGTGCAGACGACTGTGGAGCAGCGCAGCTCCTCCATGGTAAGTCTAAAAAAGTTGCAGGTAAGTGTTATTTTTCTTACCTGTTCTAGGTCTCTGCAGGAACCTCCGGGGTTTTTGCAGTGGATGTTCGCGATAGCCGACGAAGGAACCAGCCTAGGGCTTTGGGGGAAAACCCTGGTCCGACCGCGGAAGCGGAGAGCTGGGAAAGTCGGGTTCGCGATCGGAATCACTGATAACGCGGTCAGTGACTCCACACGTTGGGTTCCCGGGTAGGGGAAACCCGAGAATAGTGCAGTTTTAGACCGCAGTAGTCCCCAGGGGATGGGGCTTAACAGACCTGAACGGTCAGCCTGGGTTCCCGGGGAGGATAAACTCAAACATATGCGGTTCTCGACCGCAGTAGTCCCGAGGACATTGGGTAAAACTAACTTAAATGGTTAAGCTGGGTTCCCGGTGCAGGGGAAACCCAAATATATGCGGTTTACATCGCAGTAGTCCCCAGCGCATGGGGTTAAAACAAACCTAAATGGTTAGGCTGGGTTCCCGGTGCAGGGGAAACCCAGGTATATGTGTGGTTCCCAGACCACAGTAGTCCCCAGGTAATGGGGTTAATTCACATAAATCATTAGCCTGCGTGCCAGGAGGGTACCGTGGGTATATATTTATATATATATATTATATTTATATGGATTCCTGGTGAGGGGAAATTCACCTATGGGGTTCCCAAACTACAATAATCCCCAGGATATGGGGACAACTGACAAAATAGTCAGTACAAATGGGAAAGTTGGGAGATTTCACCTCTGGGAATTAATTTAGAGAGCAGCACTTTTGGGTAGGGCTGCTTCATGGGAATGTCAAGTTATGGCAGTGCCAGCCTATGGGAAAGGCTGTGCCAGCAGTACCTTTGCTCAGGACTGCTCATGGGGATGCCAAGCTATGGCAGGCTAGCCTATTGGAGAGGCTGTGCCAGCAGCACCTTTGCTCAGGGCTGCTTGATGAGAATGCCAAATCTATGGCAAATACTGGGCTATGGGAAAGTCCGGGCCAGCAGCTACTTTGTTCAGGGCTGCTTCATGGGCACCAGGGGTACCTTGTTAGGGCTGTTTTATGGGAATAGCAGTTTAGTAGGGTATTCCCATTCACAGTTATCATGGGGGATGAGGAGGCATTGTTAGGATAGGGCAATATAACAGAATGATGACAAAAGTATTCAAAGAAAACTATACACAGTTTTAAAAGCGCTTGTGCTAAAATCTGCTGTCTAGTCTCAAACTATATTTGAGAAATTGGGCCCCTCTATCCAGTTAGATTAAGTCCTATCAAATAGATTTGTAGGATGTTGGGATTTACTTTTAGGTATTCAATTGGCCATGATGCCGGCCTGGGCAACAGATTGCAGTCAATAAGACTTTGGTAACAGTTGTTGGTATAAAACAGTTCTAGTCGTTGGATTAATTGTTAAGTGCATAGATGCAATTCAGGTGTGTAAGTAGTGCAACAGTTATTTTGTTAAATGGTTAATTAGTAAGTGCCATCTAGGTCATTGTTAACACCAGCTGAAATTAATAATGTCACGATGATGGACAAACAGTGTTCATTACTGCTCTAGTAGTTGTTAGGTAAACCTTTTATTCTATTGCAAATTGTTGCTAATGGCCTAAATGGGAAATGGTGTCAGCAGGGCTTTGTAGCAGGCCTGTTTTATGGCTCCCTTATGTAAGAGGGGAGCATGTGGGATTGGTATAGTTTAACGCCGAGTCTGAGGGTATAGCCATAGAGCATACCCAAGAGATCGGGGCATGTGCAAGAGGTCTATGCCTGGCAAGAAAGTTACCATCCCAAACACAATATGCAGTGAACACCGCTCTCAGGGGGACATTACAGTTGGCTGCCGAATCTTCTATTCAGGTAAGACTTTTCCATAGCTGTAACCTGGAGGGCGAAGCACAAGCTATTGGAACAAGCAAGGTTTCATAGTTTTGGAGACAATGTATCCCATGTCTTTTTTGGCAGTAGCGGTTCACTGAAGTTGCTGGCAGCATGAAAGCTGGCCAGAGGTTCCACGCACTGGACTTGTGCTACTCTACAATTAAGGGACCACTTGCAGTTTGGTAAGGTGTATACTTAGTTATACAGTACAAATGATTGAGACATTATCAGCTACTTTGAACGGTAAATGTAAAATGTACAATATTGGTTTTCAAGCAGGTTAGAATTGGACAGGTTCAGTATAAGGACAAAGATTGTCTTGCTAGACTGGCTCGGAAATCGGGCCACAGTTGCTATTTAAGGTAGTTACCAAGTAGCTGAAAGATCATCTCGAGTTTGGAGATGGAACAGATTTGCATGACTTGCCCAAAAAGTTCTGTTATTAGTATCAACTATGTATAGACTCTACGGGCATTGTATGGGCTATAGAGGGATTGGACAAATAAGCATATTGTCATGCTCATGTTCAGGTTGATGCATTGTGATGGCATATGTTAGTCACGAGGGTGCAATCGGTTAAAGAATCACTGGAATGGTTACATAATTTTGTTGCCACAGGAGAATTATCAAGTGTGGGTAATGGCAACACAGAGTTGGTGTTGAATTGCACTGTATTATGAAATTCTGGTTCAATGGAACACCTAATATGAATATATGTATGTTGGTTTCATGTTTATTTCACTGGTTGCAAAATAGTTGGCATAGCAGTGGCGAAAGATACATTCTCGCCAAAAGGAGCAGGTGGGTCTTTTATGGCTACCTCCATTTTGTCTCATCAATCGAGGTTTCAAATAAAGTCATTAAGAGGCTTTAAGTTCCTATTGTGTGATTATGCAAATTGATTCCCGATTTGTTGCGAATAATTATATAACCTTATTGGTTATTTTAAACTTGAATTTGCTTGTTCAGCCTGAGGCTTCGGAAATCAGATGTTGCATGATAAACTCAAATTTATGTTCTGCAGGTCTAACAAACTGCCCTAAGGTTTGGGTTGTTACATCTATCCTTCTATGTGTTTGCATAGCACCAAACGGCTGAATTTCTTTTCCAGGAGATGAAAGAGTTTGTTATGCTTATGTTCCATGGAAAATGGTATTGATTGCTAATGTTTCGAGTTCATGCTAAATGATTGTCTGTTAGTTATAGAGTTATACGGCCATTAATTGGCTCGATGAGCTTCCTCGTTGAATTGGCTGTAACAAACAAGACTCGCTGTCGGGTCCACACCGGTTATCAAGGGGTAGGATATCGTCAACATGGGTCCCAGGACCAGTATAATGCCATATGCGATGTTGATATTTGTGAACACTATTTCACCAGGAGGCAGCAACTATATCCTTAAATTTGGCTGGAGTTTATTAGGTAGTTATCCTTCTGGCACTGGTTTAGTGCAGCAGGTTCAGTCGCTAAATAATTGTGATGGTACAGGATGATAATGTCTGTAAATTATAATATATAATATGTTATAAATACTTGAGCAGACCAGAAGGGGGTCAGGTCTCAAAATAGTCACAGGCATACCAGGGGACCTTTGATAAGGTAAGCACACATGTATACAACAATATGTCAAGGTCATCAAGAGCCTTGGAGTTCTGAACTAGCAATGTTGTTGGTCACAAAGAATTTGGGAGAACGTATTGTTCATGGCATTCCAGATGAGGAAAACGGAGTTGTGTTATGTACTAATGGATTCTGTTTCCAGATCTCATTCCACCAGGGCTGCTACAACATCAGCAGCAAGGGTATTTATGTTCCGCTGGGTCGCATTGTTGCGGCTGGGGTATGGTCCATCGAATGAATCTCCAAACATCTGTAATGACCCATTGGTGAACCAGGAGTATTGTTAACTCTATTTATGTTCTGGTTATATTTTCCATCTGGGTGAGAGATGGAAATATTATTGTTTCATTTAAACAGCATCAGCATGTTTTACATCTATGTTATGACTGTATGCATTATGAATGTTTTCCCTTCATTTGTCAATGAAGCAGCTGTGGTTGTGTATACTCGTTTCACACGGCATGAAATCACAGAGTTTTGAAGTCTTCACGTAGTCACTCACGTGACTCCGAAGTAAAATAGTAAGATTAAACGAGAACTTACCAGTTTGAAGTTTGATCTTTATTTTATGAGGAGTCGAGTTGAGGGACTACGTGCCCTCCGCTCCCAGCCCTCATAGATTTCATCTGGTAGTTCTAGTCTTTATCTTACATTATACTTCAGTTATTATTTGCTGTGATTTCACACCGTTGCTTTGAAGATTGACGCACGAACGGCTGTACGGGGTTCTTCACGTAGTCCCTCAACTCGACGACTCATAAAATAAAGATCAAACTTCAAACTGGTAAGTTCTCGTTTAATCTTACTATTATACTTGCAACAGTGTTTAAGAAGGAACTGCAGATGCTGGAAAATCGAAGGCACACAAAAATTCTGGAGAAACTCAGCGGGTGCAGCAGCATCTATGGAGCGAAGGAAATGGGCAACGTTTTCAGCCCGAAACGTTGCCTATTTCCTTCGCTCCATAGATGCTGAAGAAAGGTTTCGGCGCAAAACTTTGCCTATTTCCTTCGCTCCATAGATGCTGCTGCACCCGCTGAGTTTCTGCAGCATTTTTGTGTACCTTATACTTGCAACACGCATCTTTGAAATTGTGATCTTTGTTGGACCTCAAATCATAGCAACATAGAAAAATAGGTGCAGGAGTTGGCCTTTCAGCCCTCCGAGCCAGCATCTAAAATAAGTACACCATTCCTGCTTGTTTCCCATATCCCTTGATTTCTTTAGCCCTAAGAGCTAAATCTAACTCTCTCTTGAACTCCCTACATAAGTGTTAGTTTAGCTTAGCACATACATAATTCTTCAAAAACGGATTCCTTACTGAATCATATATGAGGAGATTATTTGGAAGATCTATTGTATGAAATTAGTCTCATTATTTTCACTTACTTGTGTATTAGCAGGAGCACCATGTTGAACATATAGACTTAATGCCTTTTCCGGATGATCTTCTTTGATAAGATGTGTAACGTACAAAGCCACATACTTGTGAAGAATTTTGTAGTTCTAAAACAAGTTTATACAAGTTTTAGCATGTATTATCAATGTTGAGAAGCCCAGCATGCAAAAAACAGAAATAAGTTACTTGTAAATTCAGTTATTTATCTCCTGGACTTCTGATTCTGATTCTACAAAGAATTGCAAGAATTTTTATTACTGAAACAACCCATGTGACCCAAATGGTCTAGATCATTATTTATATCATGTATGAGTCATCTTCCAAACTATCTACTCATTCCTATTTGACCTGATGTGAATAAGTATAGTGGCTTTCCAAGAAGCAAGTATAGATGTTGGGAGGTTACGTTACAATTGTACAAGATGTTGGTGATGTCATATTGGAATATTGTGTTCAGTTCTGGTCACCCTGTTATAGCAAGGATGTTTACAAGGAAGACCCTCTTCCACATCACTTCTAATGGTTTCAACTGCACTGTTGAATTAAAGCATAGCCCTTGTTTCAAAATGTGTATAATAAAACAATATTTAGTGGGTATAATGGGCCTGTCCCACTTGGGCGACTTTATAGGCGACAGCAGGAGGCTATGCAGTCGCCACATGTTCGTGGGTGGTTGCCGGGGAGTCCCCTTCATGGTCGTGAGGAGTTCCCGCATTCTGGGAACTAGTAGCGGCCTCATTATGGTCGCCGTGAATTTTTCAACATGAAGTTGCCATGGACAGCAGCGAGAAGTCTCGAGCCGTAGGTGAGTCGGCAAGGAGGTCCTAGTGGGTTGCCGGGAGGTCGAAGGTTCTCGTAGGTTGGAATCGGTGCTGACCGGTGAATTTCATTGGCTCATTGGGGAAAAAAAAGGTAAGCAATAGTTTTCAGCACCAAGGATAACCGACCGGTAACGTTAAATGTCCGCCGAGCTTCACAGCCATGTATCTCAGGCTTCTTAAAAGTTGTCTCCTCCTCCTCCCCCTTCTCCCTCTTTTAAAGGACTTAGTTAAGAGGCACTGCTACAGCTTTACTCAAAGGAAGAGCAAATGTTGTATTCCAAAGGTCTTAAATAATAGAACATTATTTAAAAACCACATGACTCGGTTAACTCTACACTACTTTGCAAATCACAAAGATGGACATAATATAAATCAAAACATTTTCACTGTGCATAATGTAGCCACTCCACTCAACAAATACTTAGTTTCATTTTAAAATATCCTTCAAATGGAATAATCAATAAATATGTGACACATTTACCTTGATAGTTCACTGTAATTTCCATACAACATCCATTGTGAGTATCGTATAACTTAATACTATTAAAATTCATTAAGTATACCAACAGAACGAAGCGACTTTACAATGTATTCAGATTAAAGATCATTAACATTGGGACAATCTACTATTGTCTAAACACCTCAGAATATTTTGAAAATATTTGTTTTAATATTAGAGTGGTATTTTAAGATCTAGGTGTAACATCATTTAAATAGATGGGACATTTTGACCAATACTATCAAAAGACCATCAACCAATAACTTATTGGAACATCAGGAAATGTGTGTTCACGTAGAAATCCTTAAGTTGGTGGCAGTTATGCAATGAATGAATGCTGATATTTTGCCACAAAATATTAAGTCCACATGTTTAAAATGTTATTTTGAAGCTTGAACACATGACATTTAAAAGCAGAAGCAATAGTTGTGCTTAAGTAATATTTCAACAGTAATATAGGTGACTAAAATAGCTGTACTCCACCTGCTTATTAGCAGTTTCAATGCATTTTTCCCATTGTCCTCGTTCAACATACATGTCAAGTGCTGCTATCACATCCACTCCAACCAGCTGTAAAACAATTAAATATGTATGAATTATATGGCGAGACTATCAGGAAAGCTAGAAGAAACAATTGTAAATTACCGGGCTTCATTTTCCTTGGAAAACCAATAGTTCATTTAGAAGGAAATTTAGAAAAGGCTTAAAACCCAACCCCACCTTGGACACCCAATTCACCAAAAGGTACCCCATTCACGAGATTATATAACTATCATAACTTTCCCCTTCCTTCCAACTCAAAGACCACATCTTAACCAAGACCTGTTACCACAGCCACGTTTGCTTTCCCGGGACTTGCCTGCACCTCATTGACATAGAAACATAGAAAATAGGTGCAGGAGGAGGCCATTTGGCCCTTCGAGCCAGCACCACCATTCATTGTGATCATGGTTGATCGTCCCAAATCAATAGCGCGTGCCTGCCTTCTCCCCATATCCCTTGATCCAAACTAGCCCCTAGAGTTCTATCTAACTCTCTCTTAAATCCATCCAGTGATTTGGCCTCCACTGCCCTCTGTGGCAGGGAATTCCACAAATTCACAACTCTCTGGGTGGAAATGTGTTTTCTCACCTCAGTCTTAGATGGCCTCCCCTTTATTCTAAGACTGTGGCCCCTGGTTCTGGACTCGCCCAACATCGGGAACATTTTTCCTGTATCTAGCTTGTCCAGTCCTTTTATAATTTTATATGTTTTTCTCAGATCCTCCTTCATCCCTCCAGTGAAAACAAACCTACTCTTTTCAACCTTTCCTCATACGAGTCCCACTATCCCAGGGATCAATTTTGTGAACCTACGCTGCAGTGCCTCAATCACAAGGATGTCCTTCCTCAAATTAGGAGACCAAAACTGTACACAATACTCCAGATGTGGTCTCACCAGAGCCCTATACAACTGCAGAAGAACCTCTTTACTCCTATACTGAAATCCTCTTGTTTTGAAGGCCAACATACCATTAGCTTTCTTCACTGCCTGCTGTACCTGCACGCCAACTTTCAGTGACTGGTGTACAAGGACACCCAGGTCTCGCTGTACCTCCCCCTTACCTAACCTAACCCCACTGAGATAATAATCTGCCCCCTTGTTTTTGCCGCCAAAGTGGATAACCTCACATTTATCTATATACTGCATCTGCCACGCATCTGCTCACTCACTCAACCTGTCCAGGTCACCCTGCAACCTCCTAACATCCTCTTCACAGTTCACACTGCCACCCAGCTTTATGTCATCCGCAAACTTGCCAGTGTTGCTCCTAATTCCCTCTTCCAAATCATTAATATATATGGTAAACAGTTGCAGCCCCAACACCGAGCCTTGCGGCACTCCACTCGCCACTGCCTGCCATTCTGAAAAGGACCCGTTCACTCCTACTCTTTGCTTCCTGTCTGCCAACCAATTTTCTATCCATGTCAACACCCTACCCCCAATACCATGTGCTCTAATTGTAGTCACCAGTCTCCCGTGCAGGACCTTATCAAAGGCTTTCTGAAAGTCTAGATACACTACATTCACTGGCTTCCCTTCATCCATTTTACTTGTCACATCCTCAAAACATTTCAGAAGATTAGTCAAGCATGATTTCCCTTTCATAGATCCATGTTGACTTGGATTAATCCTTTTACTGCTATCCAAATGCCCCATTGTTACCTCTTTAATAATTGATTCCAGCATCTTTCCCATCACCGAAGTCAGGCTAACTGGTCTGTAACTCCCCGTTTTCTCTCTCGCTCCTTTCATGAAAAGTGGGATAACATTAGCTGTCCTCCAATCCACAGGAACTGATTCTGAATCTATTAAACATTGGAAAATGATCACCAATGCATCCACTGTTTCTAGAGCCATCTCCCTGAGGAGCCTGGGATGCAGACCATCAGGCCCAGGGGATTTATCATCCTTCAGTCCCATTAGCCTGCCCAATACTATTTCTCGCCTAATGAAAAATTATTTCAGTTCCTCTACGCCATTAGATCCTCTGTCCTCCAGTAATTCTGGGAGATTGTTTGTGTCTTCCTTGTTGAAGACAGATCTGAAGTACCTGTTCAACACTTCTACCATGTTACCCATAATAATTTCACCCGTGTCTGCCTTCAAGGGACCCACATTTGACTTTGCTACTCTTTTTCCCTTAACATATCTAAAGAAGCTTTTACTGTCCTTCTTTATATTTCTGGCCAGCTTCCCCTCTTACTTCATCTTTTCAGCCCCTATTGCCCGTTTTGTTTCCTTCTGTTGTCCTATGAAAGTTTCCCAATTCTCTGGCTTCCGGCTACTCTTTGCTGTGGTGTACATCTTTTCTTTTAGTTTTATTCTATCCCTAACTTCTCTTGTCAGCCACAGTTGACTCCTACTCCCCTTAGAATCTATCTTTCTTCCTTTTTGGAATGAAATGATCCTGCGTCTTCCGGATTATGCACAGAAATTCTTGTAATTGCTGTTCCACCATCATTCCTGCTTGGATCCCTTTCCAGTCTACTTTGGCCAGCTCCTCTCTCATGCCTTCATAGTCCCCTTTGTTCAACTGCATCACTGCCACTTCCGATTTAACCTTCTCTTTCTCAAATCTCCACGCCTGCATCTTGTACCTCATGGATTCCAGCTCCAGTTCCCCACCTGCCAGTTCGGACCCAACCCGAACTATAGATTCTGACAGGCTCTCTGCCGCCTTGCACTGCAGTTCGCCTTCTGTGCCCTGCGGTCTACTCTGGCTGCGATGTGCCAGCACCAGCAAAATCTCGCTTTGACTCTCCCGGACCTGCAACGGACCCCAACTATACTTCATCCAACGGCAGATCCATGCCTTCAACAAACGATTCCTTGCCGACTTGGACTCAACCAAGGACCGTAAACTCGCCCGTCTCCAGACCATTCCTGGCACCGACACTCCGAGACTCGACTGCCTGCAGGCCCCAGACCCCAACTCTGGTCCGTACTGCCTGCCCGAACACCACCAGGCCCAGTCCCGCGATGCCATCTTTGCCACGAGGAGTAGTACCAACACTCACCGCTTGCCTGACCGACAACAGGCCCAGACCACTGAAGACCTCCACATGACCGCTGCTGCCGACCTTCACCTACCCACCGAACCGCACTGCCTCACCAGTATCTCTAACTATCGCTGCCTCTCCAATAATGCCGACCCTCGCTGCCTCATCGGTACCTCTGACTAGCAGCCTCACTGGGACCGGCGACCCTCACCGCATCACCGGCCATCTGCTTACCCGGACTCCACACTCGGCGGGCCTCCACGATTGGCTCTACCGACCCTTGCCACTCCACCGCCCACCAGCAGGCCGCAGCCGTCGCCTTACCTGAGTCCTAACCTCACCACTGGGTTAGTCTCCACGCTTCAGACTCGCACACCACGGGGTCTGACTGTGCTGGGTCCTAGTGCCCCCCCCCCCCTACACAGGGAACCCCAGTGGGTGTTCCACTGGGTCTCCCCCTTCACCCTTGTACCATGTGATCCCAGCTGCTCCACACCCGCACTAATCCTCATACCCCCCTCCTCCCTGACCACCCACCACCCCGCTACCAAACATCGCCTCGGCCTCCGTCCACTCACCTGCCTTCCTCCGGCCCCAACTCCCATCCTTGCCATGTGTTCACCATCCCCACTGACCTCTCCCTCTCTAATACCGACCGATCTGTCCTCAGCAGAGGCCTCACCTTTATTCCCCTCCGTCCCTACCTCAATGAGTTCCGTGTCTGCCACGATGTGGAGATCTTCTTCCGTCGCCTCCGCATCCAAGCATTTTTCTATGGGAAGGAGTCCTCACCCCCTAGTGAAGACCGCTTCTCCTGTCTCCAAAGGACCCCCCCCCCTTAGCCATCTACCTGCTTTAGACCTGTTCATTTTAAACTGCCGGCGGGACATCAACTGCCTCAACTTTTCCACTCCCCTTTCTCACTCTAACCTCTCCCCCCAGAACGTGCAGCCCTCCACTCACTCTGCAACAACCCCGTCTGGGTGATCAAACCTGCCAACAAGGGAGGTGCCGTGATAGTCTGGCGCTCTGACCTCGACTGGTCTGAGGCCAGGCGCCAACTCTCAGACACCTCCTCCTACTTATCCTTGGACCATGACCCCACAGACGAGCAGCAGACCATTATTTCAAACACCATCACTGGCTTCATCACTTCTGGCTCCCAGCCTTCCCAAGCCTCCAACCTCATCATTCCGCAGCCCCGCACGGCCCAATTTTACCTGCTCCCAAAATCCCCAAACTTGACTGTCCTGGCAGACCAATTGTTTCTGCTTGTTCTTGTCCCACCTAACTTATTTCCACATACCTCGACTCCACCCTATCCCCCCCCCTGGTCAAATCCCTCCCTACCTATGTCCAAGACACCTCACACGCTCTTCGTCTCCTCCATGGCTTCCGTTTTACAGGCCCCCACTCCCTCATCTTCACCATGGACGTTGAGTCACTCTACACCTCCACCCCCCACCAGGAGGGTCTTAAAGCCCTCCGTTTCTTCCTTGACTGCAGAACCAACCAATCCCCGTCTAATAATACTCTCCTCCGCCTAGCGGAGCGTAGTCCTTACCCTTAATAACGTTTCCTATGACTCCTCCCATTTCCTCCTAATCCAAGGCGTAGCTATGAGCACACGCATGGGCCCCAGCTATGCCTCCCTCTTTGTAGGGTATGTCGAACAATCCTTGTTCGAGGCGTACCGTGGCCCTATCCCCAAACTTTACCTCTGCTACATTGACGACTGCATTGGTGCCACGTCCTGCACCCATGCAGAACTCACTGACCATTTCACCACTAACTTCCATCCGGCACTCAAATTCACCTGGACCATTTCCGACATCTCCCGACAGTTTCTAAACCTCACTATCTCCATTACAGGTAACAGACTACTGACCGACATCTACTGCAAACCCACTGACTCTCATGGCTATCTGGACTACACTTCTTCCCACCCTGCTTCCTGTGAAGACTCTATCCCCTATTTCTAATTCCTCCGTCTACGTCGCATCTGCACCCAGGATGAGAGTTCCAAACCAGGGCTTCGGAGATGTCCTCATTCTTTAGGGAACGGGGGCTCCCCTCTACTGCCATAGATGAGGCTCTCACCAGGGTCTCCTCTATAAACTGTAGCTCCGCTCTCACTCCCCATCCCCCCACTCGTAACAAGGACAGAGTCCCCCTTGTCCTCACCTTCCACCCTACCAGCCGTCACATACAACAGATAATCCTCCGACATTTTCGCCACCACCAACGGGATCCCACCACTGGCCACATCTTCCCATCTCCCCTGTCGGCTTTCCACAGAGACCGCTCCCTCCATGACTCCTTGGTCAATTCATCCCTTCCCACCCAAACCACCCCCTCCCCTGGTACTTTCCCTTTCAACCGCAGGAAATGTTACACTTGTCGCTTTACCATATACCAATTACAACACGGAAACAGGCCTTCGCGGCCCTTCCAGTCTGTGCCGACCATTTATTTTCCCCTAGTCCCATCTACTTGCACTCAGACCATACCCCTCCATTCCCTTCCCATCCATATACCTATCCACTTTACTATTAAATGTTAAAATCGATCCTGCCTCCACCACTTCTGCTGGAAGATCATTCCACACAGCGACCACTCTCTGAGTAAAGAAGTTCCCCCTCATGTTACCCCTAAACTTCTGTCCCTTAATTCTCATGTCATGCCCTCTTGTTTGAATCTTCCCTACCCTCAATGGGAAAAGCTTATCCATGTCAACTCTGTCTATCCCTTTCATCATTTTAAAGACCTCAATCAAGTCCCCCCTGCGCTCCAAAGAATAAAGACCTAACTTGTTCAACCTTTCTCTGTAACTTAGTTGCTGGAACTCGGGCAACATTCTAGTAAATCTCCTCTGTACTCTCTCTATTTTGTTGACATCCTTCCTATAATTAGGTGACCAAAATTGTACACCATACTCCAGAATTGGTCTCGCCAATGCCTTATACAATTTTAACATTACTTCCCTACTCCTATATTCAATGCTCTGATTTATAAAGGCCAGCACACCAAAAGCTTTCTTTACCACCCTATCTACATGCGATTCCCCCCCCTCCCCCCTTGACGCCATCAAGAGGGACTTTACCTCCCCCCTTGACTCCATCCAAGGATCCAAGCAGTCTTTCCAGGTGAGGCAGAGGTTCACCTGCACCTCCTCCAACCTCATCTATTGCATCCGCTCATCTAGGTGTCAACTGCTCTACGTCGGTGAGACCAAGTGCAGGCTTGGCGATCGCTTTGCCCAACACCTTTGCTCAGCTCGCATTAATCAACATGATCTCCCGGTGGCTCAGCACTTCAACTCCCCCTCCCATTCCGAATCCGACCTTTCTGTCATGGGCCTCCTCCATGGTCAGAGTGAGTCCCACCGCAAATTGGAGGAGCAGCACCTCATATTTAGCTTGCGTAGTTAACACCCCAGCGGTATGAACATTTGACTTCTCCAATTTCAGGTAGTCCTTCCTTTCTCCCTCCTTCCCCTCCCCTCCCCAGCTGTCCCACAGCCTACTGTCTCCGTCTCTTCCTTTCTTCTTCGCGCCCCCCCACATCAGTCTGAAGAAGGGTCTCGACCCGAAGCCTATTCCTTCGCTCCATAGATGCTGCCTGACCCGCTTAGTTTCTCCAGCATTTTTGTCTACCTTATATTTTATCTAGGTGAGTTGTATGTGATTAAATTAAATGTCTTCCTTTTTCTTCCTTCATTGTGCTTACACAATCCATTACCAACCTCCTCAATTGCAGTGTCAGCACATGAAGATAAATTCAATGTATTCCTAAAAAACTTTGCCCACATCCTCCACCTCCATTCACAGATTATTAATACGCTCTTTAATAAGTTATATTCTTACTCTTAATGCATTTATGAAACATATTCAGATTTAAAAAAAATTACTTGCCACAAAAAACCTTTCACATACTCCCTCTGACTTCTACACTTGACTTCCGTACTTTTCTGTGGACTTGGGTTCTCCAGGCTGGATCTCCCTTTTTTGCTGCATTTTGCCTTCTTTGTGCCATGTCATTCAGCAGTCCCAAAAATTTCCTTTATGGGAGCAGTAATATCCTGAAGCATTTACAGTGCCCTCCATAATGTTTGGGACAAATACCCATCATTTATTTATTTGCCTCTGTACTCATCAATTTGAGATGTGTAACAGAAAAAAAATCACGTGGTTAAAGTGCACATTGTCAGATTTTAATAAAGGCCATTTTTATACATTTTGGTTTCACCATGTAGCAATTACAGCAGTGTTTATACATAGTCCCCCCATTTCAGGGCACCATGTATTTTGTTGCAAATCCATTGCATGCAATGACTGTTTGAAGTCTGCGATTCATGGACATCACCAGATGCTAGGTGTACTCTCTAGTGATGCTCTGCTAGGCCTGTATTGCAGCCATCTTTAGCTTATGCTTGTTTTGGGGGCTATTCCCCTTCAGCTTTTTCTTCAGCATATAAAAGGCATGCTCAATTGGTTTCAGATCGGGTGATTGACTTAGCCACTCAAGAATTGACAAATTTTTAGCTTTGAAAAACTCCTTTGTTGCTTTAGCAGTATGTTCGGGATCATTGTCTTGCTGCAGAATGAACCGCCGGCCAATGAGTTTTGAGGAATTTGTTTGAATTTGAGCAGATAGGATGTGTCTATACACTTCAGAATTCAATATGCTACTACCATCAGCAGTTGTATCATCAATGAAGATAGGTGAGCGAATACCTTCAGCAGCCATACATGCTCAGGCCGTAACACCCACACCACCATGTTTCACAGATGAGGTTGTATGCTTTGGATCTTAGGCAGTTCCTTCTTTCCTCCATACTTTGGCTCTTGCCATCACTCTGATATGTTAATCTTCGTCTCATCTGTCCACAAGACCTTTTTTCAGAATTGTGGTTGCTCTTTTTAGTACTTCTTGGCAAACTGTAACCCAGCCATCCTATTTTTACAGCTAACCAGTGGTTTGCATCTTGCAGTGTAGCCTCGGTATTTCTGTTCATGAAGTCTTCTGCGGACAGTGGTCATTGACAAATCCACACCTGACTCCTGAATAGTTTTTCTGATCTGTGTGCGACAGGTGTTTGGGGATTTTGCTTTATTATAGAGAGAATTCTTCTGTCATCAGTTGTGGAGGTCTTCCTTTGCCTGCCAGTTGCTTTGTAATTATTAAGCTCACCAGTGCTCTCTTTCTTCTTAATGATGTTCCAAACAGTTGATTTTGGTAAGCCTAAGGTTTGGCTGATGTTTCTAAGTTTTATTCTTGTTTCTCAGTCTCATAATGGCTTCTGTGACTTTCATTGGCAGAACTTTGATCCTCATGTTGATAAACAACAATAGTTTCCAAAGGTGATGGAAAGACTGGGTGCTGAGAGCTCTCTTTTACTTGCATTAAGTAGCAATTATAATACACCTGAGCAACCTGTGAACCCATGTGTCCCAAACATTATGGTGCCCTGAAATGGGGGGAACTATGTATAAACACTGATGTCATTTCTACATGGTGAAACCAAAATGTTAAAAAATGGCCTTTATTAAAATCTGACAATGTGCACTTTAATCACATGTGATTTTTTTTCTATTACAAATCTCAAATTGTGGAGTACAGAGGCAAATAAATGAATGATGGGTCTGATGAATAATGTCCCAAACAT
The DNA here is from genome assembly GCA_963514005.1 of Raja brachyura. Next base: position 65,873,896 of record OY740785.1, read on the forward strand.
TATGGAGGTCACTGTAAGTCTTTGTCTTGAAAGTCTCCCTTTTACTCCGATTTACCTTCATGTAGCTGGTTCTATTCCACATTTGCTAGATCTCAATTTGATAACGCGACCCACTCCTCTTTTGTCTTTGTCCTTTCCCATAAGAATGTTAAATTCAACTGAATTGTGATCATAACCACATAATGATCTTCCACTAATATTCCTTTTCCTTGACTCCTGAATGTACTTTTCCTGAAAGTAAATGGAGAATTACTATCTCTCTCTCCCGATACTCACCATACCTCATACCGTTCCCGCTGGACTTATTATATTCTGACTATATCCGGAATTTCATGTTCTCTATAGCCTTTACCCTGATTAGCAGTTAATATTAGCAGTTAATATTAGGATATTTCTTCATATGTCTTCTACATATTATAGAAACTTCTTGTTTTAATGCCCAAAGTACTGAATAGGAATAAAATAAATGCAAAATGCGTAACGAAATGTAATGTCAATGTACTACACAAATCAATTTCTCACCGAATCCACTTTGCCTTGATTTTTCAAATGTTCCTTATAGCATTGATCGACATAGTCCTCAAATCTGAACAAAATAATGAAGAAAATTGGATTAAAAACTATGTGCATTTAAGCAGTGCCTATCAGACTTCACAATGCCCCAATACTCTTCACGGCTATTGAAAGTGCTTTACGGTTGCTTTTTCTATATACATGCAACAGTCAACCCATACACTGTATTGTCACATCAATGAAATGGATATATGGTGTGGTTAAGAGATACATTTGACCAGGACAAAAACCCAAGAGAACTGAATAACTTATTTGTCGTATATATACCATGATTCAAAGGTATTTTAATCATGCTGGAATGCTCACTTGTACCAAACAAAAGCAGCTTAAAGGTTGTTACCTGGGATCAAGTTCTTTTGCCACACGCTTGGCTTTGTTCCATTCTTCTCCTCCTATGAAGCAATCAATTGCTTCTTTTATGAGATCCATGTTGAGGTACAATTCAGCAGCCTAGGAAACAATTATTCTTTTAAAATCTTTTTATTGTTTTTTTTCCCCCCAGGAAAACAAAAATAAAACATTAAAAAAAAAACTGAGCAAAAAGAATACTTATAAACATAACAATTATATTGATACATAGCGATCAGGATTACATTAATAACAGGTATAACCTGATATGAGACCAATGTCAAAATACACATTGAGTATAGACCTCCTGGTCTCTATGTAAATATAGTTAAATCTTTCAAAGAAAACTTAAATGTAGAAAAAAAACACAGAAATAAAAAAACAAAAAGAAAAGGAAAAAAGGAAAAAGCAAACCCCCTAAATTAAAATTAAAAAAAATAATAATAAAATAAGACTACAAATAAAATAAATAAATAAAAACTAAACCAAGCAAAACAATCTGAACTAAATGTTTCAACAATTTAAGTCTGTATGTCGTCAAGTCCGTTCCACCATATCGAGGTAAAATATTTTTCATAACGGTCAAAGAGGGAACAATTTATATTGTATGAAAGTGTTCAATACATTTTCCCCAAGTCTTATCAAATTTAACCAAGGGTTCAACAATGTCACTCCTAATTTTTTCTAAATTTAAACATGATATCGTTTCAGAATACCACAGCAGTGTGGTCGGAGGGTTGGAGTCTTCTATTTAAATAAAATAGATCTTCTGGCGATTAATGTGCAATCAACCGATGGGCGGAGGGAGACAAATGAATAGAATCTAACTTTGGTAGCCCAAAAATTGCAGTAATAGGATGAGGTTGTAAATCATCAGAATTGTGAGACTACAGGAATAGTATCAAAAATGTCTTTCCAATATTTTTCCAAAAGTGGGCAGGACCAAAACTTATGGGTCAGTGAGGCCACTTCAGAGTTACATCTGTCACAGGTAGGGTTTATATGACCATAAAAAACGAGCCAAGTTATCTTTTGACATATGAGCTCTGTGAACCACCTTGAATTGTATCAAAGCGTTTCTTGCACACATTGAAGAGGTATTGACTAATTGAAGAATCCTCTCCCATTTCTCTATAGATAAAGAAGTTTGGAGTTCTCTTTCCCAGTCATTCTTAATTTTATCAAATATATCTATTTGTAATTTCAAAATCAACTCATAAATAGTCGTTATTAATCCTTTCTGATACGGGTTCAGCTGTAAATTTTTTTTCCCAAAATTTTGGTTTGAAATCTCTATTCTAGGGGCCTTGTTACCTTTCACAATTACGAGACTGAATAAATATACGACTAACCCAATAATAAGACATACGTTCCGAATATGGTTTCAATTTCATAAGTTTTTTGGACTAAATGATTTTATCTTATCGAGTCCTATTTTATCCAATTTTCTCTTCCAACCATCTAGTACTGATCAAGTCTTTTTGTTATGGAAGAGGAAGGGATGAGTAGCTTTTCATGATTTGTTTTTGCAGGGTTGTTTTATGTCTTTCGAACAACTCTCCGATAAATATAACTTACCTAATTCACATTAAATTAGACACTTTTTGAAGGCTACTCTACCCCCTTTTCCACTACCACATCAAACCGAAATTTTGGAAGCAATTATTCTAATATTCTATTATATGCTTAATATAAATCTAATTTTGTTTAGTCAACATAACACAATGTAGCAAAGACAGGAGACCTCCCAGTGTGACATTGCAGTCAATGACTTGAACCAAATGTATTAGTGGCACCACTTGTCCATAAGGATTGAGTGAAATCTTTATCCTTTTGGATATTGGATACATTACACAAAAACTAAGAACCACATGTGTACAGCAAAATCTGGCACAATATAACTCTGATAATCCCCAAGTTTTGCTAACTGTCAAAGTTGTTTCCAGTATCTTTGTCATTCAGAAACATTCATGACTGTTAAAAGACAATTTAAAATAATTTGAATTTATAATTATTAATTATTAAAATTATTAAAATTCTTTAAAAATCAAAATTGAATTACCTGAAATGTATTTAAAAAAGACTTTTTAACAGTTCAAGAAAACTCAATTGATTAAAATAAATATAAATTATATTATACGTGTTTCTTTTTTACAATCTTCCCTCTCCATTCAAATGAATGGGCTCATTCAGCAGTTACCAGCAGCAAGCTTGTATTCTGCCACTCGATGGCATGTGGAGCCCAACATCAGCAGCAACAGGAAAATTGGCAAAGTGATTCAGCCAGGAAGTTTGGGATGTCTGCATTTGAGCAGAGAACATTAAAATCCTAACACATTTTATTAAGTAAATGTTGGCAGTTCAATATGCCACTGTCAACAATCCCAGCATTTCCAGTCCAAGGTCCCACACTAAAGCCTGGGAAATAAACCTCTGAAATGTTCACATTACTTTGCAAAAGCCAGTCTATGTATAAATGTGATCTGAGCTAACATTCTTAAAAATACTTGAAAACATAATTGTCATGTGAACAAATAATTTTATTACACCCTGGTGAGTATGACAATAAGCTAATCTAAATCTGAAACATTGTGCATTATGTTCTTAGTGCACTATTTAATGTTCTTAGTGCACTAGTTAATATAGGTCATTATGTCATACAACATTTCTGACCACCTCACTCGATTTGTATATGTAACTTGACTTTTAAGTACGATTTTACAGTATTACCTCGTGTTCAGTTGTGGCAAAACTTAGAGTATTTTTCTCTTTTAAAACGGTACTTTAATCATAATTTTTCAACTTAAATCATGATCTTCCTTGGATTTGGAGATAGAACCGCTTGATCAATATTCTTAATTCTTTAATTAATGGTCTAATATACATTTTTATAAAATAACCCCGACTGAGAAGGAATCATTTCCAGCAAAACAGTGGTTGTGATCTTGAGTAAATAATATGAATCTAGTTTCACAATATATTAACAAGGACATGGAAGAATCAATGTTACATGGCCAGATCTTTTCTTTCACCAATCTGAGGTAGATAAAAACAAAAATTGACAAAATAAATCTAAATTATGTGACATGTATTTTCAGTACAAAGTCCACATAAGTCACTGGCAGTGTCAATATTTTGTAGGTTACTCCCATTCATAAATACATGTCCAATTAGGAAATCATGGGGGAAATAATGTGTAAAAATCTTGATCATGTTTGCAAGGCTTCTTTCTATTTATTCTCAGCATTGCTGATAAGGTGGCATTATTGCCCGTGCTACAAGATGGTACTGAACCATTTTGATTCAACTGAGTAGCTTGCTACGCCTAGAGGGCTGATAAATGTTAACCACATTGATTTGGGACAAGAATCACAAGAGCTCAAAAGTAAAAACTGCTTGTTTATTTTGCTGAAGGATATTCATAAAATCATTTTGGCTTTTATGACAACCTGATAGTTTCAACGGCGACTCGACTGGTGGGGGGACAAGAGCCTGCAGGTGCTGGAATCTGGAGCAAAAATTAAACTGCTCAAACAGGCAGCGTCTGAAGAGGCAAAAGGATGGAAAACTACTTTACTACTTACAACTCTTTAGAAATATTATTGTGAGTTAATTGTATTAATATTATTATCCAGGGACACAGATTATTTGTCAAATATCATGGTCCCCATAGCATCTATAAAGGATTACCTACAATAGATATCTTTAAACATTCTAGATTTCTAATCTGTTTTATTATCTGGAAATAGTTTGACATCCTGTCTCGATCCAAAATATTTATATTTTTCAGCTATTTCTCTGCATTTGCAATGTTTCTTTATTAAATTTTAAATGTACAACATAATTTAGATTAATCTCAAACCATACCAAATTGTATTTCTGTATTTCAATCAACCGAGGACCAACTGTCTGAATAACATCAAGAGCTTTCTCCTGGTTTAAGAATTTGATGGACAATTCTGCAGCCTGGAAAACAGAATCAATGAATGCAACAAATATTTGTATGAGAGGTATAGTTACAAAAAACACTGAAACAGATAGGTGGGGCTGATATACTTAAAGATATGACTAAGAATCTAATAACTGTGAGATATTTAGATACAAAACAGGGAGATGAATTAAACCAGAAAGAAAAATAAGGGACAATCAAAAAACAGCAAAATAAACAGTTGACTAAATGCTAGAAGACTGAAATAAAACAGAAACACAGAGGAATTCAAAGACGAATTAGCACCCAGGGAGAAAAATCCTACTGCGTAAACCTTTAATAAAAGATTACAGATTTTCGCTCCTACATCTGCTAATCTTTCATTTTCGAAGCGATAGCATCAACCATGACACAAGTTCAATGGGTCACATTTAATTTAGGTTAGAGATACAGTGCCGAAAACAAGCCCTTTGGCCCACTGAGTCCGCATCGACCAGCAATCCCCGCTCATTAACACTATCCTACACACACTAGGGACAATTTACAATTATACCAAGCCAATTAACCTACAAACCTAAACGTCTTTGGAATGTGGGAGGAAACCGAAGATCACGGAGAAAACCCACGTGGTCATGGGTGAACGTACAAACTCCGTACAGACAGCACCTGTAGTCAGGATTGAATTGAGTTTCTGGCGCTGCAAGGCAGCAACTCGACCGCCGCGCCACCGTGCCGCCCTATTTATCAACAAGTCTTTTAGCTTTCATGTCAACTGAACACAGTAGTGTATGGAGTTACATATCTTTAATTTTTCACTTATATTTAATATTTAAACTACAACCACAACCACAATGTTGTTGTACAAACAAAAAGAATACCTGCCTATCACTTAGCAGTTAAATGGTTTTATATTAACAAGTTGTAATTCATCAAGAAAATCCACCAAAAGGAATTGAACCAATTAGCTGTGAGCTTCCTGGGTCGCAACACCCAAAGTATTGATTCCTTTTATTATGTGTCTACTGTTGTTCATCAATGGTCTTCCTGCTGAACTCTTCAAAGCAGCTGGCCTCAAGACTCTGGATGTAGTCTGTGAAATCCTAACCAGTATTTGGGAATAAGAGACTATGCCACAAGTCTTTCAAGATACTACAGTTGGCTCCGTCTTCAAAAATAAAGGAAATATAGCAGATTGAGGCAGCTATCGAAGTACAGCCCACTTATCCATCCTAGCAAAGCTCGGCTGTCCCAGGAAATTCATCCAGATCATTCACCTTTTACATGATGACATGGCCGGTCTTGTCCTCGCCAGCAGTTACACTTCAAAAACATTTAACATTTTGAATAACATGAAACATAGTTGTGTACTTGTTCCAATCGTGTTCAACTTGATTTTCATGAGTGCCCTGCGTGACCTTGAAAGAGATACAGACTGCACAGCTTGCTCTTCTATCACTGCAGACCAAAAACATGACCGAAACACCTGAGAGACTGATCTCAGAGGCACTATTTGCACTTTTACTACATTCGGTGTTTGACTTTCAAGTCATCATTAACAAGTTTGCCCAAGACCTCAGTTTTACCATCAGTCTTAGCAAGACCAAGAGCCAATAATAACCTGCTTTGGACTCTGTTACATATCCTTTCAGCATAAGCATCAATGAAAGCTGAAGATTGCCGTTCACTTCAAGTACCTGAGAAGTGCCATCTCTTCTGATGGCTCTCTCGACATGGAAACACCAGCTCAATTCAGCAAGGCTGCTCAGTCACTTAGTTGCCTGCACTCTTGTATGATGAATCACAATCAAGATCAAAGTGTACAAAGTAGTCGTACAAACAAGCCTTACAGGACATCTTACAGGAAACTCATCAAACAGGTTTAGTGTTTCCACATGAAATTTCTGAAGTCACACAGGAAAAAGTGACAAACTTGGAAGTTCTGGACAGGCCCGGTTAGGTCAGCATTGAGACCATGAACCTAAAGACACAGTTGTATTGGCCAGGCTATGTAACCCATGGACAGTTCTTATATGCCATGCCAGGTCCTCGTGAAGTTCTTCTACAAGGCCACTGGAACCAGGGATGTCCCAGAAAGGGATACAAAGATTGTATCAAAGATCGCCTCAAATACAGTGACATTCTGACAAGAGTCTCGCGCGCAGGTCCAAACAAGCGGGTGTGCTTTGAGCATGAAGGCCTGTATCTACTTTGAAGGCAGATGATGGGACCAAGTCACCAGAGCCAGAGAATGTAGGATAGACTCAGCATTTTACCTGCCACAGTATCTTTCCTGAACCCCCACTGTTTCAGTATGTGTGCTTCGAGGAGTGGTCTTGCCAGCCACATTCAGGCTCACCAATGAAGATTGCACAACTGACATCATCAATATCAATGTTCAACTGACCATACTGAACTTTCATTCGCAGCGCATAATTTACCTTCATCCAGCATTTCTCCATCAGAGCCAGATTATTTGTCTCCTTGACTTTAAGGTAAAATTCCACAGCCCTGATATATTCTCCTGACTGCTCCCATTCTCTTGCTTGTTCAACTATTCCTTCAATTCCCCTGTGAAATAAAATAATGAAATTATTGAGTATTAAATCAATAAGGCAGAAAGTACTTTAATGCCTCAATAGAAAGTTGTGCACTGTTTCAAGGAACCATAACACTTGTTACCCTGTAGTATAATATTGCTTTGAGTAAGTGGAATAATAATTTATAATTTCATATAACACATTAACAATTATACATTATCCTAATTTCTGTTCAAAACAACCAATTGTCCAAAGATCTGAAGAACGTCACCCATTCCTTCTCTCCAGAGATGCTGCCTGTCCCACTGAGTTACTCCAGCATTTTGTGTCTGTGTCCAAAGATTAAACTACATAATGACTGAACTAAGAAATACTTTAAAGAACAGAAGCTGTATGGTTGATAGCATATGTGATGTTCCTAAAAATCCTGCAAATGTGACCGGGGACTTTATTGTAAAACATTTAGGTAAAATCTTAAAGACTAGTGAATCTGAAGGCAGGTACTTTTACACATTTGATAAATTTCATGTTTATATTAGTTAGAGGACCATCAAATTCAATAATCTTTACTTTGTGCCTATTAATTAACTGTAGCTATTGAAAATAGATGATCATTGGCAAAGGCTTCTCCAACCATTAAGTATATCTCCATGATAGTATACATTGGATTTACTTTGACTACAGCTATTAATAAGGTCATAAGTGATAGGAGCAGAATTCATCAATTATCTGGAACAGAAGCAAGGTAACCTGCAAATCACCTCTATTCAGTTCCAGAGGGTGACGCTGAATGTACAACCTCCTGTGACTAATACCCTTCCCAGTCCCATTCTGTATTTCACCTTTTACACTGCTCCAAGGAAATACAACGTGAGATTTTTCACCCATCAGTACTCAAAAATGATTTCAACAATTTCTGATAATCACTTTCCTGAAATAAACAGGATCGGAGCATACAAGCAAACTCTTTTACTTGAGATTGCCAGCAACTTTGGAGCTTTGTATCTCACTGTTCCAACACTGCATTTTTACTTCCTCATTCGCATTCATCTTTTATTTATATCTCCCATTCAAATTAGCTTTAATTAACCACCCATTGTCATATTTTGCCAGTGATAGCACTTTCATTTGTGTCATTAATTTTATTTATAATTCCATCCATTAACAGTCATATCCTTTGTTCTCTCCAACCACCCCCATTTAAAACATTTCCGAGTTTTAAATTTCCTAGTTCTGAAGAAATGTTATGAATCTGGAATGTCATCTGCTTCTCTCTCCATAGTTTCTACTTGTTCTGCTGAATAGTTTCAGAAATTTCTATTGTAATTTCATATTTCTAGCACATTTTTTGGCTTTTCAGTACATTTTCAAATGTTGCACTGTTTAAGCTCTTCCTTTCAGAAACTTGGGACTCCAATAAGCGAAGAACTTTGATCAAAATACAATCAATTCTTCAAACAGAAAATGGTTCATGCATGCACGCACGCATGTTCACACACACACAAGAAGTTATATACAACATGATATAACATTTTTGCTAATAAAACTTTAAATTACAAACATTTGCATGATAAACTGGTCACATGCTCACTTTGTTCCTTTCTTCATTGCTTCCTGTTCGTATTCCTCCTGAAGCTGTTCCAGCTTGTTGGGAATGTATTCTTTACAAATTTTAATAGCATCACTCCACATTCCAACATCCTGCAGCAAAGATTTTTAAGTAAAAAAAGCTATAATCCATTAAAAATAAGATGGGCTTGAGTTTTGGTCTCAACCCAAAACATCACCCATTCCTTCTATCCAGAGATGCTGCTTGCCCCGCAGAGTTACTCCAGCATTTTGTACCTATCTTTATGGTTTTTTGGGCTGAGCAGAGTGAAAAAATTTGTGGTGTACCACCTTTAATACAAAATGAGTGCATTTATGAGTTGGCAACCGTTTTGTCGAACAGTTGCTTTCAGTCCACTTAGCCCTGCTGAATCTCCAGGTTGCTAGCCATTTTAACCCCTTCCCATTCCCATATCGATCTATCTATCTTGGACTTCCTCCATTGACAGAGAGAAGCCACACATAAACTGGACCTCATATTCCGCTTGGATAGCTTCCAATCCAACTGTATGAATTCTCCAGTTTTGTATAACACTTCCTTTTTACTCTCTCCTTTCTCTCCTATGCTTCCCAACCATTTCTCCCACTATCTTGTCGCCCTTTTCCCGTTTCCCCTGTCCACTTCCACCTATATTCCCTCGGCTTTACATTTTATTCTTCACTCTCCTTCTCTGACCCCCTTCCTTTCCATCTCTAGCCTTTGTCCACCAATTTGCCAATCAAACCTCGCTCATCTATATCTACTTATTACATGCCGGGCTTTGTCCTGTCCTCACCCCTTACCCCAGTATCCTCCAGAGATGCTGCCTGACCCGGTGAGATACTCTAGCACTTTGTGTTTACTCAATAATCCAGCATCTGCAGTTTCTTGTGTCTCCATGGGTGCATTCATCATGGGAACACACAATCCTTGGGAATCCTGGTGCATGACCTACAGTATCAGTTATGTTCTGCCAAAATATAGATTTAGCTTCACTTGAATACATAAACTGTATTTGCAGAAAGGTTATTAACATCCCAGTAATAACATCCCATGGCTTCTGTAATTTTCACTGGAATTGGCAACTGGTTTCATCATTATTCTACTTTAGTCCTTAGACAGAAGTTGGACAAATGTTCCCTAAAGATACTCTCTGATTTTGAACACTTGCTACTATGAAATCTGAATATAACAAATATGTGCAAAGGATTCATTAATTAGTGACCTTTTAAAAATGTCATTTTATCTTTGTGAATTATAAATAATGTGCTCATGTATAAAATTAGCGCCTCTTGTGCCTTTATGGCAATCCCCGATAAATTATGTTAATTTTCAATGGTAATAACAAAATGTATTAAAAATGTGACCTTGTAATATTTCACAGCCAGTTCTGGTCTTTGAGCCCTCAGGAGGAACGCCTCGGCCTTTTGATATTCTTTCTGGTCAAAGGCAAAGCGTGCCTGGCCAACCAGGACGTCAGCTACACTGTCCGAGTCATGAGCTTCTGCCACTCTCTGAGCAGCATCCCAATCCTGGTTGTGTACATACCTTAGAAAAGTAAACTGAATGTTACGTTATACAAAACAAAATATATTCACTTATGTCACGAAAGATCTATAAGACGAAAGACTCACATGAGGACAGCCTCTTTAGACTTTCCAGCTTTAATGAATTCAATTTCTGCCTCTTGAAATTTACCCTGGAATTGTGAAACATGATAAATATAGCAATGCGAAATTAGTAAACGTGTAAGCAAGACTATCGTTATAATGCGTCTGCATTTTTCTTTTTTAATTTATTACATTTAAAATGTTTCCATAAGTGTTTACAAAGTTTGCAACAAATTCTGATATCAGATTGATAATAATACATGTTGATTGTGCTAAACCTGCATCTCTATATAACTAAACGGTGTGTGTGTGTCAGGTTAATTCCTATCTTCTTCCAAACGCTAGGCCACAGACTTCCCATTTTCACACATCCTACTCACATTTTTACCCTAGTGGCGATAAACATTTTCCCATCGCATTTCCATCTATATTTCCGAAGTTATTAATTGTTGAAATTTTAAAAATAGCCAAAACCGCCTTTCAAAAGACAGCTTCCAGCCTTCTCACAGTGATGATGTATCAATGCCTCAGTGCACCAATCGCAATGGGCTCTCAAGCTGACTGCCACAATAACATCACAATAGGACGATGACAATGGTAACAATGGGCTCTCAAGCTGGCTGCCAACTGCCACAAAGCCATCACAATGGGACGTTGCCAATGGTAACAATGGGCACTCAAGCTGGCTGCCAACTGTCACAATGACATCACAATGGGACGTTGCCAATGGTAACGAGGTTGCTGCTCCTCGACCAATATCTGAAGGGCTGCTCATCAAGTTCTGGCTGCATTTTGGTCCCATGATTCTGGGCACAGGCAGCGAAGGTGGAGGAGTGATCGGGGGGGTGGGGGTGTGGCGGAAATACTCATCGGTCCCGTGTCCCCCCCCCCCCCACCCGAAAAATCCCCCCCTTCCTCAAATTAGGGGACCAAAACTGCACACAATACTCCAGGTGTGGTCTCACAAAGGCCCCATACAACTGCAAAAGGACCTCTTTGCTCCTAAATCAACTCCTCTTGTTATAAAGGCCAACATGCCATTCGCTTTCCTCACTGCCTGCTGGACCTGCATACTTACTTTCATTGACTGATGAACAAGGACCCCCAGATCCCGCTGTACTTCCCCTTTTCCCAACTTGACACAATTTAGATAGTAATCTGCTACCAAAGTTGATAGCCTCACATTTACCCACATTAAACTGCATCTGCCATGCATCTGCCCACTAACTCAACCTGTCCAAGTCACTCTGCATTCTCATAGCATCCTCCTCACAGTTCACACTGCCACCCAGCTTTGTGTCATCTGCAAATTTGCTAGTGTTACTTTGAATCCCTTCATCTAAATCATTGATGCATATTGTAAATAGCTGCGGTACCCCACTAGTCGCTGCCTGCCATTCTGAAAGGGACCCATTAATCCCTACTCTTTGTTTCCTGTCTGCCAACCAATTTTCTATCCATCTCAGCACTCTACCCCCAATACCATGTGCCCTAATATTGCCCACTAATCTCCTATGTGGGACCGTATGAAATGCTTTCTGAAAGTCCTGGTACATTACATCCACTGGCTCTCCCTTGTCCATTTTCCTAATTACATCCTCAAAAATTCCAGAAGATTAGTCAAGCATGATTTCCCCTTCGTAAATCCATGCTGACTCGGACCGATCCTGTTACTGCTATCCAAATGTGCCTCTATTTCATATTTTATAATTGCCTCCAGCATCTTCCCACCACCGATGTCAGGCTAACTGGTCTATAATTGCCAACCATTTATGAAATAAGAACAAATTGTATTATACTATATTGGTATGGTGATGAGCACACATATAAAAATTTTAAATAGCATTTCCAGTAGAACTAAAGTAGTTCCTAAAAACCTAAATAATGAAAATAACCATTTACCTCATCTTCCAGATACATGGCATATTTGAGATGAATATCTGGGATTTTATTTTTCATTGACAATCGTGACAATTCAAAAGCAAACTCGAAGGAACTGAAAGCAAATGTTGTAAATGATTATTCAACATCAACATTTGACTTCTTAATAATTGTTTTAAATTGCAATGTATAAGTTTTAATCAGATTATTCAGATAATTCATGCCCTCCAACCCCAATAATAACCTCAAAATTATTTTTAGCAAGCTTACATTATTCCTACAAAGCTTCTGAATTACATTATAGATTAACTATACATCTATATTCCACCGAAGTACTTCTATACCATACTGTTCGGTTTGATTTGCAAATTACTGGCACTAATACATATCAGTTGACTGCGTAACTGGCTGCAAGCCTTCCGTGAAGGTCTTTTGCATCCAGTCACCAGAACCACTGATCAATGGCTGCAAGGGGTCAATATCATGTGTAACTAACCAGATTTTACTAACTAACTGACTAAAATGACTCTCTTTGATTTAAACCAGCATCTACAGCTCCTTCCTAACCAGATTTAGAGATAGCCGATGCTTCCTGAGACAGCCTTGCCCTTCAAGAGGGAGGAGTATTGTGGCTAGAGCAGTTGTTCATTGAATGCATCCCGAAAAACTGAAGAATGACATTTCAATGGAGATAACAGATAGAATTTGTCAGATGCTGCATTAGAATCCTCATAGAGCCTTGTATCTTTCAAGTTGTTTATATTGGTATGACTGTATGGCAAATCAATTTCCTCATGTTGCGAAACATACTTGGCTAATAAAGTATGATTATGATAAAATATGATTATGATTAATCAGTTGATTTTCGTAAACCTAAGGTTTGGCTGATGTCTACTGCCAACATCATCAAGGACCCACACCATCCTGGCCACACACCCGTCTCTCTACTGTCTTCAGGTAGAAGGTACAGGTGCCTGAAATCTTCAACATTCAGGTCAGGAACAGCTTCTTCCCCACAGCCATCAGACTATTAAAGACAACTTCAAACAAACTCTGAACTGTAACAGCCTATTGCACTTTATCTGTTTATTTATGTGTGTATCTATATTATCTATGGTATATGGACACACTGATCTGTTCTGTATTTATGCCTACAATATTCTGTTGTGCTGCAGCAAGCAAGAATTTCATTGTCCTATCTGGGACACATGACAATAAACTCTCTCGACTTGACTTGACTAATCGCAAAGGGACTGGCAGGTCAAGGAAGATCTCCACAGCTGATGACAGAAGAATTTCATTTCGGAGTCACGTGAGTGACTTCGTGAAGAGCCCGCCGGCGCGCATGCTCGACATATCGTCGTACCGCGTTGCTGCGACGGCTGACGGAGGAGCGTGCTCCTCGCCAGCCCTTCATAAGGGAACCACGCAGGTAAGTATGCTACCTTAAGTTGGTGGTTCTTGTTGTGTTTGCTTCACAGCAAGAACATGGATGGGAGTTTAAGAGGCCGGAGATCGGGGAGAAGTCGCTGGCCAGCAGTTCCGGAGCGAGAGTTGTCGGGGGTACCTGCAACGCAGACCGGAACGAGGGCGGAGATGTCGGTGAGCTCTGTTTTTTCAGGTCCGGACCCGCCCGCACACCACAGCTCGGAGGAGTTCGACGAGGAGGAGTGTGGTGTGCCGCCAGAGCAGGAAGACCCTGCCATGGCAGTCAGGTCGTCAGCAGGCTTGCTGACGGCCTCGAGCAGAAGGGTCCGTGCGGCTGCACGGCCCGCTTCACGAAGCCCCCTGAGGAGGGGGAGGGCAGGAGCCCAAAAGCCTAACCCTGTCGGGGCTAAGGCTCTGCCTGTCGCCAAGGAGCGGTCAGGTTCCAGGACGGGACCCGGGGCAGCTGTGAGGTCCAGCCGTCGCCCCCCAACTTCCGACGCCGGGACGAGTCAGTTGGGGGTCCCGTCACGGTCGCCGAGCCCCCCATAGATGGGTGGGCGAGACCATGCGTCGGCAAGGTCCACGATGTGGGCAGCTGGCAAGCCTGCACTGGCCCAAGGTATCCAGGCTTCGGCTGGTGCCGACACCATGCCGCATCTGCCCTTAGAGGCAACGGCTTCCGCTCCCGCTACACGGAGGCGGTTGAACACGCCCGTGCAGGAATCGCGCAGTTTCGCCTCGGCGGCTGTCGACGACAACTACCGGCACCGGCAGGGCCTCGACGAGGTGCGGGCCGATGACAGGAGCCCCGGCCAATTTTCAGAGCTGGAGGACTCCGACCACCTGAGTGTTCAGGGTGAAGGGCGTATTGACCGTATAGAGCGGCTGCTGGAACGTCTCCTTCAACAACAACAGGCATCCAGCAGCGACAGGCACAGGGCTTCATCACCAGCTTCATACACCAGCCTGGAGCAGCAGGACGAGGAGGCAGTGGTCGATCCCATCCCACCCCCGCCTGAGTTACCGGCGGAGGACCTCCTCGAGGTGGCCACCAAGTTTGCAGCCCCTCATTCCTTGGGGCTTCCTATCAATACAAAACTGGCAGCCACTGTGGACTTCCTAAATAATCACCAGCTTCAGGAGGAAGTTCTACTACAAGCCATGAGCCGTCACAAGGCTCCATCAAACTGCAACTCCCTCAACGTGCCTGTGGTCAATACGCCAATATGGGGCAACATCAGTGCGGCTATCCGTCAGCAGGAGCTAAAGATTCAGCGGATCCTGAAACTCCTCACGGCCGGGATTACTGCTTTTGTGCGGTCGGTCGACGGAGAGGAGCTTAATTTGGACCAGGAGGATGCTCTGGCGCTTCTATGCGCTACTCAAAACGAAATCAACGGCTTTCGGAAAAATAGCATCCGCCCAGCGCTCAACCCCAAATTTGCAGGGTTGTGCAAACCACCGCCGCCGCCGCCTCTTTGGCGAAGACCTTTCCAAAAGGGTCAGAGAGCTTGATGAACAAGCCAAGACCGTGGGGCTCATGCGCTCTCAGAGTGCCCCCACGCCATCGAGCTCCAAAGCTTCGCTTGGCCGCTCACGAGGGTCTGCCAGCACGTCTACCAGGAATTACCCTCCAGCTCCAAACCAATATCAACCACCCCAACCACAGGGGTCTTTTTTAGGACAGGCTCGGCAGAAGCCGAGATGGAAAATGAGGACGCCACGACCTCAAACCAACCCAGCACCTCTACGTCCACCCACTCGTGTCAGGGACCGCCGGTAACCACAGAGGTGAGGCGGTCTGGTTCTCTTTTTTCTCTTTGTTTAACCTCACATGTTGGTGGGCGTTTGCGGTTGTTTGCGGGTGCATGGGGTGATATTACCAGTGATGAGTATGTGTTACGGAATATTCAGGGCCATAGCATTGAGTTTATTAATGGGGACATCCCTCCGTCTCAGCATAGACCGGGTCGTATGTTTAAACTAACGGCTGCGGAACAGTCCGTAGGCTATAAGGAAATTTTAAGGTTGGAACAGAAAGGGGTCATAGAGAAAACGGTTCATGAGCCCGTTGAATTTGTTTCCAATATTTTTACCCGACCTAAGAAAGATGGAGGCTGTAGAGTCATTATTGATCTGACCACTCTGAATAACTTTGTAACATATACTCATTTTAAAATGGACACGTTTGAAACGGCCAAATCATTGATCTCACAAGGGTGCTTTATGGCATGTATTGATTTACAGGATGCGTACTATACCGTACCCATGCAAAAATATTACAGAAGGTTCTTAAAATTTATCTGGATGGACCAGCTGTGGCAATATAGGGCGTTGCCTAATGGGCTCACCACAGCCCCTCGATTATTTACTAAATTGGTGAAGCCAATTATGGCTTATTTAAGACAACGACATCATATCGTTATGGCCTATTTAGATGATATTTTAATTGTCGGCCACACCTTGGAATCAGCTCAACAAGGGGTTGCAGCTGCGGTCAATTTGTTCCAACAGCTTGGGTTCATTGTTCATCCAGAAAAATCTAAGTTCTGCCCCACCCAGGTAATTAATTATCTGGGGTTCCAGGTGAATTCCATTAGCATGAGAGTCACCATACCAATTAACAAAATTAAGGAGGTAACACAGGTGTGTACAGATTTAATCAATACTCGTATACCATCGATTCGTCACACAGCTACTGTCATTGGCAAGATTGTGGCTTTGTTTCCGGCAGCCCGGTATGGACCTCTGCATTATCAAAACTTGCAGAGAGCCAAGATCGCTGCGCTGCGACGGCATGCTGGTCATTATGATCGATCAATGCAGCTGCCGCCTGCAGCATTGGATGAGTTACGATGGTGGGTTTGCCACATTAGTAACTCGTTTAAAACTATTATTGAGGCGAAACCGATGATATACTTACAAACTGATGCGAGCTCTGATGGCTGGGGAGCTACGAATCAACATTCTAGTTGTGGGGGCCGATGGGATACCCTTGAGAATACAATGTTGGGATCACAAGGGATCAACTATTTGGAGCTGCTTGCAGCGTTTCATGGACTTCGTGCATATTGTTCCAAGATCTTTGGAGCACATGTCCGGCTCCAAATAGACAACACCACAGCGGTGGCGTATTTAAACCACATGGGCGGTACCAGGTCAGTTTCATGTGATAATAATTCAATTTGGGTCTGGTGTGTCAAGAGAGACATTTGGATTTCAGCCACCTATTTGCCAGGTGAGCTTAATTTTGTGGCGGACGCCAGGTCACGCAAGTTCAATGATAATATTGAATGGATGTTACATCCTGAAATTTTTGCAAAAATCACAGCCAACTTTGGGAAACCGGACATTGACCTTTTTGCGTCCCGGTTGAACCATCAGGTACCAACCTACGTCTCGTGGGAACCAGATCCTGGGGCTATAGCGTTAGATGCATTCTCGCTAGACTGGGGGAATTGCTTTTTCTATGCATTCCCTCCGGTTTGCCTCATCAGTCGGGTATTACGAAAAATTCAGATGGATGGTGCCAAGGGCATCCTTATCATACCCGACTGGCCTACACAACCGTGGTATCCGATGGTCTTTGACACGCTCAGTGAACCTTGGGTCCGTTTGCAGGGTAGCCCAGAATTAGTTACTCACCCTGTTTCAGGGGAGCCACATCCCTGCCATGGCTATTTAAATTTGTTGGCTTGCAGATTCTGAATCGGCCTTTAGTTGGATACGGCCTTTCTACCCGGACCATGGATACCATTGCAGCGTCGTGCCGAGAGTCTACAAGGCGAAGATACCGCTCTCACATCAGGAAGTGGGAAGCCTTCTGCAGCCGCTCTCGCATCACGTACGATGCCGTGACTATAACCGACGTCCTGGAATTCCTCGCGGGCTTGCACCATGATGAACACTTAAGGTACAGTGCCATCAACAGCGCCAGGAGCGCTCTATCATTCTACCTCAATATTGAGGTGGGATCCAACAGGCTAGTGTCCAGGCTCATGCGGGGTATTTTCAATACGAATCCGCCTACACCACGCTACAATATCACCTGGGATGTCAGGGTAGTTTTAACTCTGCTCAGGATGTGGTCCCCCATGGAAGGGCTCCAGCTGGACAAACTCACCATGAAGCTGGTGATGTTACTAGCGCTGACTTCAGCACAGAGGGTACAGACACTCCATAAACTACGTGTCGACAGAATGATGTCTACCCCCACAGAAGTAGTTTTCTTTGTTGACGAGCTACTAAAGCAGCATAGACCTGGGTGCACAGGGCTGTAGCTGAAGTTCCCGGCATACCCCGCAGATGCTAGGCTATGTTTAGCCTCCCACATCCGTTACTACGTCAAGGTGACGGCAAGCATCAGAGGAAAGGAGAGATACCTGCTTGTCACTCATAAGAGACCTCACCATCGAGTGACAACACAGACGATATCCAGGTGGCTTCGAGTCGTCTTGGGTAAGTCAGGTATCGACACTAATGTGTTCAAATCTCATTCCACCAGGGCTGCATCGACGTCGGCGGCGAGGGTCATGGAGGTGCCCATGGACCATATTCTCGCCACAGCAGGATGGGCTAATGAAGCGGTGTTCCAGCGTTTCTACAACCGGCCCGTCGCTGCGCCTCTACAGTTCGCAGAAGCCGTGCTAGATGCGGGGCAAGAACGTGGAGATGTCCCCGAATAAGGGGTTTTTGATTTGTTGTTAATAAATATGATTTGTTTTGCAGTATGGACTAGTCAGCACGTTATTCCTCCCATTCATCCCTGGTAGTGGTGTGACAGCATGGACGTGGTCCAGGGCGTGTCATCACAGAAGCTTTGAAGTCTTCACGAAGTCACTCACATGACTCCGAAATGAAATAGTAAGATTGAACGAGAACTTACCAGTTCGAAGGTTGATCTTTATTTCATGAGGAGTCGAAGTGAGGGATTTCGTGCCCTCCTCGCCCAACCCTCAATCACCTTCATCTGGTAATCTTAGTCGTTTTCATTCTTACTATGTGAAGTCATTTCTTTTGATTGGTTTCTGTGATTCCACGCCGCTACTTTGAAGTATGTCGAGCATGCGCGCCGGCGGGCTCTTCACGAAATCCCTCACTTCGACTCCTCATGAAATAAAGATCAACCTTCGAACTGGTAAGTTCTCGTTCAATCTTACTATTCTCTCTATAATAAAGAAAAATCCCCAAACACCTGTCAGACAGATCAGAAATACTCTTCAGGAGTCAGGTGTCGATTTGTCATTGACCACTGTCCGACGAAGACTTCATGAACAGAAATACAGAGGCTACACTGCAAGATGCAAAACACTGGTTAGGCGCAAAAATAGGATGGCTAGGTTACAGTTTGCAAAGAAGTACCGCAGTTCTGGAAAAAGGTCTTGTGGACAGATGAGATAAAAGATTAACATATCAGAGTGATGGCAAGAGCAAAGTATGGAGGAGAGAAGGAACTGCCCAAGATCCAAAACATACCACCTCATCTGTGAAACACAGTGGTGGGGGTGTTATGGCCTGGGCATTTATGGCTGCTGAAGGTACTGGCTCACTTACCTTCGTTTATGATACTACTGCTGATGGTAATAGCATAATAAATTCTGAAGGGTATAGACACATCCGATCTGCTCAAGTTCAAACAAATGCCTCAAAACCTATTGGCCGGCAGTTCATTCTACAGCGAGACAATAATCCCAAACATACTGCTAAAGCAACAAAGGAGTTTTTCAAAGCTAAAAAATTGTCAATTTGGGAGTGGCCAAGTCAATCATCCAATCTTAACCCACTGAGCATGCCTTTTATATGCTGAAGAAAAATGTAGTCCCCAAAATGTAGACTTATGCTAATCCTCAAAACAAGCATAAGCTAAAATGGCTGCAATACAGGCCTGGGAGTGCATCACCAGAGAAGAAACCCAACAACTGGTGATGTCCATGAATCGCAGACTTCAAGCAGTCATTGCATGCAAAGGATATACAACAAAATACTAAACATGACTACTTTCATTTACATGACATTGCTGTATTCCAAACATTATGGTTCCTCCACGGGCGCTGCACGATTGGCAGCCCCGCAAACAGTCTCTGTTTTTTTATCTTTTTTTAATTTTCAGTGCGTTTTAAAAGTCTGCGTGGATGTACTCCAGTTTGTTTTGTGTGTGTGTGTGTGTGGGGAAACTTTTTTTCAGTTTCTTATCTTGCCGGAGATACGATTGTTTTCTAGGTCGCATCTCCGACGCTCTGCGGCCTACTATCGATGGAGTTGGAGACCTCCTCGGACTGACTTTGAGCCCCACCGCAGGGCGTGAACTTAACATCGGAGGCGATCCCTTGCATGGGATCGCTCCAACCGTGGCCTGCGGATTTTACATTGAGATCGTCCCGTTAACGGAGGGGTGGAGGCCCCCGACCACCGGAGAGCAAAGAAGGGAAGAGATTTGAATTTTGTTTTCGCCATCCATCACAGTGAGGAATGTGGAGGAGTCACTGTGGTGGATGTTTATGCTAAAGTGTATTTTGTGTGTTCCGTTGCTTTTTATTTGTATGACTGATTTGGCAAATGAAATTCCTTGTATGTTGCAAAACATACTTGGCTAATAAAGTATTATTGTGATTGTGTGAATGGGGGGACTATGTATAACACTGCTGTAATTTCTACATGGTGAAACCAAAATGTATAAAAATGGGTCTTTATTAAAATCTGATAATATGCACTTTAACCATGTAATTTTTTCTATTACAAATCTCAAATTGTGGAGTACAGAGGCAAATAAATAAATGATGAGTCTTTGTCCCAAACATTATGGAGGGCACTGTAAGCAGTGAGTCAGAATCTGCATGAGAAGAGTCCCCAGATCGGCTACGGTTGTTGTGTAGCTGCAGTGGAAGCTCAGATCGCTGTCCCATTCACTTATATGATAGCCTTGTTGTGTAACCCTTATTTGATTGAATAAATAACCCCCCTTTTGGGATGGGCAAACCGAATGAGTCAAATTCCTCCCTGTGTTACACACCACCTTGATTTGCAAATATTTTGCTGTTCCTTGCCCTGTCATCATGGCTAACACTGCCTATGTGTCAGAAGGAAATGTAGATACTGGTTTACACCGAAGATAGACATAAAACGCTGGAGTAATTCAGCAAGACAGGCAACATCTCTGGATACAAGGAATGGGTGACCTTTCGGTCGACCCAACACATCACTCATTCCTTCTATCCAGAAATGCTGCCTGTCGCACTGAGTATTTTGTGACTGGCTATGTGTCTTTTGATTGGCTTTAAGCTTGTGACTGTTACAGTCAGCAGATTTAAGTACATACTTATCAAAGCACAAAAGTAACAACGTTTAACGCCCAACAGAAATCTATTCTCCTTCTGGGAGCTTTTTTTGTGCAGAATGCATGATGAATGCAAAAAACATGTTTACCATTTACCAAAATACATTCATTATGTTCCAAGGTTTAAGAATTGACTCACTCGGTTTGCCCCATCCCAAAAGGGGAGTTATTTATTCAATCAAATAAGGGTTACACAAAAAAAGGAAGGTAGGTGGGAAAAGTCATATAACTTAGCACAAATGGTAATGTGAAAGGATTTTATTTTAAGCATATCTCACCAGTTATCAGCTGCGTAGTCAATTGCTGTTTCCAGAAGACCAAATTTATTCAGCAATTTAACTGCTGACTCTCCTCCCAGATTTTTAGCCCATAGGTAGGCAACCTGTTTATGAGCATTTGCACCCCCATGGGCTTTAGAGACCTTCAAGAAACACAAACAAAAATTCTTAAATCAATTATCACATTACACAAATTGGAGATTTTTCAATTTTCAATAAAAAATTACCAAGTACAAATGGGTACTGATATTTTCTCAGAAGAAAAAATAATTTTCAGTCTACTTTGGAATTTTTCAATTTAGTACTTGGAATGCCACAGCAAAAAACAACGCAACCCAATCAGTTATCTGCTATCAATTAATGTTAATAAAAGGTTATATGCTGAGTTGAATAATTTCCCCCAAATTGCTCCAGTTAGTGCATCCCTCCTCCCTTTACTAATGTCCAATTATATATTTCTCCATCCTGAAATTTTTGTTGCCTATCCAATTATGCCTCTATGTGAGGGTAAGTGCACGGATGGATAATAGTCACAGGGAGAAACAGAGAAAAACAGTGTATGACCAAGAGGATAAAGAAATGAATAAAACCACTAAAAAACCACTACATGATTGCACTCATGTAGAATATAAAGACACTGAATCACTAATCATTAATTTGTCTTCTGCAGTGGTATATGAATATAGAATCCTCTGGATGCTTTATCGAGAAAAGGGTCAAGAGATAGCAAAATTGTTCGAGGAAAGGATGGATTAAAGCTGAGATACAGGAAAGAATGGAAAATGTTATTTAAAGTAATAGACTGGATGAAAGATGGACGCATGCGAGAAAGAGGGAGCTTGAGCAGAATGGATGTCAGAATGGAGATGGGAAGAAACTAGAATAAAAGAAAATGAATGAGAAACAATGGGAAAAAGGAAAAGAGCAGAGTGTGAAGAAAGGAAACTGAAAATATATTTTATAGAAAGGGATATGGTTGCAGTGGTGTGGATAAAGGGAGAACTAAAATAAGAAACAATTGGAAATATGGTGGAATACATCAAGATGTCTGAAGTTTGTTTAGGGGGAAAATTGCAGTTACCAATTAACCTGCCAATACAGGGTGGCACAGCAGTGGAATTGCCACCTTACAGCGCCAGAGACCTGGGTTCGATCCTGACTACGGCTGTTGTCTGTATGGAGTTTATATGTTCTCCCTGAAAACGTGTGGGTTTTTTCTGGGGGCTCCAGTTTCCTCCCACATTTCAAAGGCATGCAGGTTTGTAGGTTAATTGGCTTTTGTAAATTGCCCCTTGTGTGTAGGATGTGAAACTTTAATAACATAGAATAAATGTATGGGTGATCGTTGGTTCGACACGGCTCGATGGGCCAAAGGGCCTGTTTCCATGCTGAATCTCTAAACTAAACTACTATATCTTTGGGATATGGAAAAAAAACTGGAGCATTTGGAGGAAACCCAGTGGACATGGAAAACATGTTGTCATCACACTGACAGCATCAGAGTCCAGAAAGAACCCAGATTGTTGTTACTGTGAGACAGCAGTTTTTCTAGCTACATCACTATACCGCCTCTTCCTGCCTCAGAACATACACAATTATGAGGGAAACCTGTGGTCCATAATGGAGACAAGTGTTATGGCAACAAGTATTAATGGATCCGAGGTCAAGATCAGCCATGATCTGTTGAATGGTCAAAAAAATTCAAGGATCATATTGATTGACGCATGCTCCTATTTTTCTTGTTTAGAGATGCAGCATGGAATCTGGTCCTTCAACCCCACCAAGTCCACATTGACCATTGATCACCCATTCAGACTAAAACAATGTTATTCCACTTTCTTATTAACTCCCTATACATTAGGGGCAATTTACAGAAGCCATTTAATCTACTTACCCATACATCTTTGGGATGTGGGTGGAAACTAGAGGATGTGGGTGGAACCTGGAGGAATCCCATGCAAACAGCACCCGAGGCAAGGATCGATCCTGGGTCTCTGATGTTGTGAGGCAGCATCTCTACCAGCTGCGCCATTGTGTTGCCCTATTTCTTTTTGTTCTATTATTGATCACATTATGGATAACAGGAAGGTATAACACTAAAATAAAAAAATCAGGGGATCTGTTTATTTTGACTGAATTGTAACGGACAAACAGGTTTTAACTAATATGTTTTGTAATATAAAGATATTTCAGTTTATTAGAACCATTTGATGTTTTATGTTCCAACATTTTTGTGTGGTCTTTATAAACAATGGATTTCACGTCTATTACAAAATGAATGCAAGAATATGCAAATGAGCAAGCTGATGTTCTCACCCTATACGCTTCATCCCACATGTCATTAACACGGTACATATTCACAATTGCTTTCCATTCTTTTGCTTCCAAGTAATGATACTCAGCTTCTCGAAAACGGCCTTGACTTTCCAGTTCCTATAGCAACACAATCATATCAGAACAGGTTGCACCAATAAATCCAAATGATAGATAGAAATATATTAACACTACCGTAACTTGATTGAAGCTATCTAACTGTGGAGTAATAGATTTTAGCTTAAAATTTCAGTTGAGAAAAATAATGGCCTAGAGTTTGCAGTGTTTTTATGACTGTTTTGCAGCAGAGCTACCTGCAATTACCCACTTCAATGCCAGCAGATTCTGGACTTCAATGCATCCATATTAAACCTGGAAGCCCTGAATTTGTCAGCATCTTCTGAATTTTCAATCTATCACTATGGATGAATTTGCTTGAATTCCCCAGTATTTAAGCTTGTGGGATTTGCTCACAGATTCTGCAGCAGGATAGAGATGGTACAAGATCTGTAAGCTCATTCATGTGAATGAAGATTCTGTAGTTGTGAGGAAGAAAAGTAAAATATTTTTTGATTCTATGTTTTTGTGCTAAATTTTAAATTTATTTGTAAGGCTCAGGCATGATACAATCAGCTTTGTCAGGTATGCCCAATAGGGTTTTGTCCAGCACCCTTTGTGGAAACCCATATGGTAAATGCAAGACAATTGAGGGTTTCATCGGCAGCAGCAGTAAAGAAAATATGGGCCAAGTCGCCAAATTTTCATATCATGTTTCATCAAGATTCAGATTAACACTATAAATTTGGATTTATGAATATAATTTTAAAATCAATGTCAACATAATATCCTCTCCTGTAATATTGGACAAATATTTTTAAATTATAGATATAGTCATGGAGTCATACATCATAGAAACAGGCCCTTGGCCTCACTGTGTCTCGGCTAAATATCATGTCTACCGATTCTAATCCCTCTTGCATGCATTAATTCTACATACCTCTCGCATTGACCATTCAAGTATCTGATGCTGTTCCTGTCTCCACCTCCTCGGGCAGCGCATTTCAGATTCTAACACTCTTTCTGTGAAAAATATACCCCCATACCCAGATCTTCTTTAAACTTCCTCCCTTTCATGTTGAACATACGGCCTCTAGTTTTAGACACTCCATCATGGGAAATCGACTCTGGGTATCTACCCTATCTATGCTCACCTTGTCACCTCTCATTCCCATTCGCTCCAGGTAAAACAGACTCAACCTACCAATCTCTCCTCATAACTCAAGCCCTCCAGTCCAAGCAATTTACTTGTGAATATTTTCTGCAACCTTTCCAAGCTTACTCATAAATTTCCTACAGTTTGGCATCCAGAATACACTCGGTGCAGCCTAAACAACATTTTGTCTATTTCTGTCACCATTTTCAGGGGTCTGTTCCTGTACCTCCAGATTTCATGGTTCAACAAGTCCCCAATGTCCTGCCGTTCACTGTGTATGTCCTGCCTTGATTTAAGTTCTCAAAATGCATCACTTCGCAATTGTTTGAATTCCATCTGTCATTCTCTTGCCCATTTTCCCAGTAGATCTATATCCTGTTGTAACCTTCTTCACTGTCCACTTTACCACCAACATTGCTGACATCCACAAACTTACTAATAATGCCGCCTTCAATCTCATCCAAATCATTTGTATAAACAATCAACAGTAGACCCAGCACCAATCTCTGTGGTACATTACTGGTCACAAATCTCCAATCCGAAAAACAACTATCCACAGCCAACAAGCCAATTTTGTATCCAATTGATTAGCTCACCCTGAACACCATGTGTTCTAGACTTCCAGATCAGCCCACTGCTAACATTCATGTAGACTATGTTTATCAGCTAGCCCTCATCAATCTTCTTGGTGATAGAGGGGGTACAGAGAAGATTCACCAGACTGATTCCTGGGATGTCAGGACTTTCATATGAGGAAAGACTCGGCTTGAACTCGCTGGAATTTAGAAGATTGAGGGGGGATCTTATAGAAACTTACAAAATTCTTAAGGGGTTGGACAAGCTAGATGCTGGAAGATTGTTCCCGATGTTGGGGGAGTCCAGAACAAGGGGTCACAGTCTAAGGATAAGGGGGAATTCCTTTAGGACCGAGATGAGGAAAACATTCTTTATACAGAGAGTGTTGAGTCTCTGGAATTCTCTGCCACAGAAGGTAGTTGAGGCCAGTTCATTGGCTATATTTAAGAGGGCGTTAGATGTGGCACTTGTGGCTAAAGGGATCAGGGGGTATGGAGAGAAGGCAGGTACGGGATACTGAGTTGGATGTTCAGCCATGATCACATTGAATGGCGGTGCAGGCTCGAAGGGCCGAATGGCCTACTCCTGCACCTATTTTTCTATGTTTCTATGTCTTCAAAAAATGTAATCAAATTTGTGATAAATTATTTCTCATACATAAAACCATGTTGACTTTCTCTCAGATCTCCTCACCTTTCCACATGCAAATAAATACAGCAATACCACAGTACAGACAAAAAATATGCATTTTGAACACAGCTACATCCACTTATTTTCCCATACCTTTGCAAGATGAAGGTGGGTGTCAGTAAGTAGTTCTTTATGATATTTTGCCACCAGTCGTATCATGTCATCATACATTTTAAGCTTCTTGTACATTGTGATTGCTAAATCAGGTTCATCAACTGTAATGTATAATCTGCAGTAAAAGATTATCATAGTAAGAGTTCAAAATAAATTGATCAATTTTCTTCTATTAGGTTAGAATACTAGCTGTAAATACAGTGGGTAGATACAAGATACAATTGCGATTAAATTACACCTCCTACTGCTTTGCCCTGCTGTATCCTGGATCTCTTAATCCTTTCCAGCCTCCCAGTGGAATGTTATAAACTGTGTTTGGCATTGGTCTCATCAGTACTTGACAAACACCATGTGATATACTGAATGTGCACAGATTAATTTTTCAGCATTTCACAAATAATTATGAATCCATGAATGAAGGAAGTACCATATCTACTGTCCTATTTGCTAATCATCTTCACTTTTAGAATACTTAAATGGATGTCTCCCATGCAGCAAACAAGCGAAAAACACAGAACATGAATTTCCCAAAGATTAGGATTTGAGATATTCCAACCATCCCCCCAAATTGGGACCCAAGGTTCTAGTCCATACCCCAGGACATGGAACTCAACTACACCCGAACCCATGACTGGGCCTCTCTCTACCCATTCACTACTAACCATTTGACACCCACATATTCAAAACTATGACTTGACATATTGAGACTGCAACCCCTCTAGCCAAAATAAAAAAAAGATGAAAAGAACTGTAATACAATTTTCGTTCAACACTAAATGTCATTTATTCAAACTGCGTTACAGTTGCCATTGGACTGAAATAATGGACTGAAATATTTGATTACTGCAGTGCACACAACAATCAATATTAAAGAGATATTTATATAAGCCATTGCGGGAATACAGAAAGTCAACTCTACCACTGGAAACATGGCATCATGCAGAATCTGGATATCATTCAGTTGTAGCACTGACAATATTCCAAATTCCTAAACCTGGGAGATACCAGTTTTGACTGACCCCAAGTAGATGTAGTAATGCAAAAAACAACTGGAGTGAATTGTATCTGTAATTTCATTTCGGAGTCACGTGAGTGACTTCGTGAAGAGCCCGCCGGCGCGCATGCTCGACATATCGTCGTAACGCGTTGCTGCGACGGCTGACGGAGGAGCGTGCTCCTCGCCAGCCCTTCATAAGGGAACCACGCAGGTAAGTATGCTACCTTAAGTTGGTGGTTCTTGTTGTGTTTGCTTCACAGCAAGAACATGGATGGGAGTTTGAGAGGCCGGAGATCGGGAAGAAGTCGCCGGCCAGCAGTTCCGGAGCGAGAGTTGTCAGGGGTACCTGCAACGCAGACCGGAACGAGGGCGGAGATGTCGGTGAGCTCTGTCTTTTCAGGTCCGGACCCGCCCGCACACCACAGCTCGGAGGAGTTTGACGAGGAGGAGTGTGGTGTGCCGCCAGAGCAGGACGACCCTGCCATGGCAGTCCGGTCGTCAGCAGGCTTGCTGACGGCCTCGAGCAGACGGGTCCGTGCGGCTGCACGGCCCGCTTCACGAAGCCCCCTGCGCAGGGGAAGGGCAGGAGCCCAAAAGCCTAACCCTGTCGGGGCTAAGGCTCTGCCTGCCGCTAAGGAGCGGTCAGGTTCCAGGACGGGACCCGGGGCAGCTGTGAGGTCCAGCCGTCGCCCCCCAACTTCCGACGCCGGGACGAGTCAGTTGGGGGTCCCGTCACGGTCGCCGAGCCCCCCATGGATGGGTGGGCGAGACCATGCGTCGGCAAGGTCCACGATGTGGGCAGCTGGCAAGCCTGCACGGGCCCAAGGTATCCAGGCTTCGGCTGGTGCCGACACTATGCCGCATCTGTCCTTAGAGGCAACGGCTTCCGCTCCCGCTACACGGAGGCGGTTGAACACGCCCGTGCAGGAATCGCGCAGTTTCGCCTCGGCGGCTGTCGACGACAACTACCGGCACCGGCAGGGCCTCGACGAGGTGCGGGCCGATGACAGGAGCCCCGGCCAATTTTCAGAGCTGGAGGACTCCGACCACCTGAGTGTTCAGGGTGAAGGGCGTATTGACCGTATAGAGCGGCTGCTGGAACGTCTCATCCAACATCAACAGGCATCCAGCAGCGACAGGCACAGGGCTTCATCACCAGCTTCATACACCAGCCTGGAGCAGCAGGACGAGGAGGCCGTGGGCGACCCCATCCCACCCCCGCCTGAATTACCGGCGGAGGACCTCCTCGATGTGGCCACCAAGTTTGCAGCCCCTCATTCCTTGGGGCTTCCTATCAATACAAAGCTGGCAGCCACTGTGGACTTCCTAAATAATCACCAGCTTCAGGAGGAAGTTCTATTACAAGCCATGAGCCGTCACAAGGCTCCATCAAACTGCAACTCCCTCAACGTGCCTGTGGTCAATACGCCGATATGGGGCAACATCAGTGCGGCTATCCGTCAGCAGGAGCTGAAGATTCAGCGGATCCTGAAACTCCTCACGGCCGGGATTACTGCCTTTGTGCGGTCGGTCGATGGAGAGGAGCTTAATTTGGACCAGGAGGATGCTCTGGCGCTTCTATGCGCTACTCAAAACGAAATTAACGGCTTTCGGAAAAATAGCATCTGCCCAGCGCTCAACCCCAAATTTGCAGGGTTGTGCAAACCACCGCCGCCGCCGCCGCCCCGTCAGCTCTTTGGCGAAGACCTTTCCAAAAGGGTCAGAGAGCTTGATGAACAAGCCAAGACCGTGGGGCTCATGCGCTCTCAGAGTGCCCCCACGCCATCGAGCTCCAAAGCTTCGCTTGGCCGCTCACGAGGGTCTGCCAGCATGTCTACCAGGAATTACCCTCCAGGTCCAAACCGATATCAGCCACCCCAACCACAGGGGTCTTTTTTAGGACAGGCTCGGCAGAAGCCGAGATGGAAAATGAGGACGCCACGACCTCAAACCAACCCAGCACCTCTACGTCCACCCACTCGTGTCAGGGACCGCCGGTAACCACAGAGGTGAGGCGGTCTGGTTCTCTTTTTTCTCGTTGTTTAACTTCACATGTTGGTGGGCGTTTGCGGTTGTTTGCGGGTGCATGGGGTGATATTACCAGTGATGAGTATGTGTTACGGAATATTCAGGGCCATAGCATTGAGTTTATTAATGGGGACATCCCTCCGTCTCAGCATAGACCGGGTCGTATGTTTAAACTAACGGCTGCGGAACAGTCCGTAGGCTATAAGGAAATTTTAAGGTTGGAACAGAAAGGGGTCATAGAGAAAACGGTTCATGAGCCCGTTGAATTTGTTTCCAATATTTTTACCCGACCTAAGAAAGATGGAGGCTGTAGAGTCATTATTGATCTGACCACTCTGAATAACTTTGTAACATATACTCATTTTAAAATGGACACGTTTGAAACGGCCAAATCATTGATCTCACAAGGGTGCTTTATGGCATGTATTGATTTACAGGATGCGTACTATACCTTACCCATGCAAAAATATTACAGAAGGTTCTTAAAATTTATCTGGATGGACCAGCTGTGGCAATATAGGGCGTTGCCTAATGGGCTCACCACAGCCCCTCGATTATTTACTAAATTGGTGAAGCCAATTATGGCTTATTTAAGACAACGACATCATGTCGTGATGGCCTATTTAGATGATATTTTAATTATCGGACACACCTTGGAATCAGCTCAACAAGGGGTTGCAGCTGCGGTCAATTTGGTCCAACAGCTTGGGTTCATTGTTCATCCAGAAAAATCTAAGTTCTGCCCCACCCAGGTAATTAATTATCTGGGGTTCCAGGTGAATTCCATTAGCATGAGAGTCACCATACCAATTAACAAAGTTGAGGAGGTAACACAGGTGTGTACAGATTTACTCAATACTCGTATACCATCGATTCGTCACACAGCTACTGTCATTGGCAAGATTGTGGCTTTGTTTCCGGCAGCCCGGTATGGACCTCTGCATTATCAAAACTTGCAGAGAGCCAAGATTGCTGCGCTGCGGCGGCATGCTGGTCATTATGATCGATCAATGCAGCTGCCGCCTGCAGCATTGGATGAGTTACGATGGTGGGTTTGCCACATTAGTAACTCGTTTAAAACTATTATTGAGGCGAAACCGATGATATACTTACAAACTGATGCGAGCTCTGATGGCTGGGGAGCTACGAATCAGCATTCTAGTTGTGGGGGCCGATGGGATACCCTTGAGAATACAATGTTGGTATCACAAGGGATCAACTATTTGGAGCTGCTTGCAGCGTTTCACGGACTTCGTGCATATTGTTCCAAGATCTTTGGAGCACATGTCCGGCTCCAAATAGACAACACCACAGCGGTGGCGTATTTAAATCACATGGGCGGTACCAGGTCAGTTTCATGTGATAAATTGGCTAATTCAATTTGGCTCTGGTGTGTCAAGAGAGACATTTGGATTTCAGCCACCTATTTGCCAGGTGAGCTTAATTTTGTGGCGGACGCCAGGTCACGCAAGTTCAATGATAATATTGAATGGATGTTACATCCTGAAATTTTTGCAAAAATCACAGCCAAATTTGGGAAACCGGATATTGACCTTTTTGCGTCCCGGTTGAACCATCAGGTACCAACCTACGTCTCGTGGGAACCAGATCCTGGGGCTATAGCGTTAGATGCATTCTCGCTAGACTGGGGGAATTGCTTTTTCTATGCATTCCCTCCGTTTTGCCTCATCAGTCGGGTATTACGAAAAATTCAGATGGATGGTGCCAAGGGCATCCTTATCATACCCGACTGGCCTACACAGCCGTGGTATCCGATGGTCTTTGACACGCTCAGTGAACCTTGGGTCCGTTTGCAGGGTAGCCCAGAATTAGTTACTCACCCTGTATCAGGGGAGCCACATCCCTGCCATGGCTATTTAAATTTGTTGGCTTGCAGATTCTGAATCGGCCTTTAGTTGGATACGGCCTTTCTACCCGGACCATGGATACCATTGCAGCGTCATGCCGAGAGTCTACAAGGCGAAGATACCGCTCTCACATCAGGAAGTGGGAAGCCTTCTGCAGCCGCTCTCGCATCACGTACGATGCCGTGACCATAACCGACGTCCTGGAATTCCTTGCGGGGTTGCACCATGATGAACACTTAAGGTACAGTGCCATCAACAGCGCCAGGAGCGCTCTATCATTCTACCTCAATATTGAGGTGGGATCCAACAAGCTAGTGTCCAGGCTCATGCGGGGTATTTTCAATACGAATCCGCCTACACCACGCTACAATATCACCTGGGATGTCAGGGTAGTTTTAGCTCTGCTCAGGACGTGGTCCCCCATGGAAGGGCTCCAGCTGGACAAACTCACCATGAAGCTGGTGATGTTACTAGCGCTGACTTCAGCACAGAGGGTACAGACACTCCATAAACTACGTGTCGACAGAATGATGTCTACCCCCACAGAAGTAGTTTTCTTTGTTGACGAGCTACTAAAGCAGCATAGACCTGGGTGCACAGGGCTGCAGCTGAAGTTCCCGGCATACCCCGCAGATGCTAGGCTATGTTTAGCCTCCCACATCCGTTACTACGTCTAGGTGACGGCAAGCATCAGAGGAAAAGAGAGATACCTGCTTGTCACTCATAAGAGACCTCACCATCGAGTGACAACACAGACGATATCCAGGTGGCTTCGAGTCGTCTTGGGTAAGTCAGGTATCGACACTAATGTGTTCAAATCTCATTCCACCAGGGCTGCATCGACGTCGGCGGCGAGGGTCATGGAGGTGCCCATGGACCATATTCTCGCCACAGCAGGATGGGCTAATGAAACATACGACCCGGTCTATGCTGAGACGGAGGGATGTCCCCATTAATAAACTCAATGCTATGGCCCTGAATATTCCGTAACACATACTCAGCGTTTCTACAACCAGCCCGTCGCTGCGCCTCTACAGTTCGCAGAAGCCGTATTAGATGCGGGGCAAGAACGTGGAGATGTCCCCGAATAAGGGGTTTTTGATTGTTGTTAATAAATATGATTTGTTTTGCAGTATGGACTAGTCAGCACGTTATTCCTCCCATCCATCCCTGGTAGTGGTGTGACAGCATGGACGTGGTCCAGGGCGTGTCATCACAGAAGCTTTGAAGTCTTCACGAAGTCACTCACATGACTCCGAAATGAAATAGTAAGATTGAACGAGAACTTACCAGTTCGAAGGTTGATCTTTATTTCATGAGGAGTCGAAGTGAGGGATTTCGTGCCCTCCTCGCCCAACCCTCAATCACCTTCATCTGGTAATCTTAGTCGTTTTCATTCTTACTATGTGAAGTCATTTCTTTTCATTGGTTTCTGTGATTCCACGCCGCTACTTTGAAGTATGTCGAGCATGCGCGCCGGCGGGCTCTTCACGAAATCCCTCACTTCGACTCCTCATGAAATAAAGATCAACCTTCGAACTGGTAAGTTCTCGTTCAATCTTACTATTATCTATCTATTTGCCAATCTAGCACCAGCACTGAGATCAATACTGAATATTTGCAGGATATCATAGGAACATTTGCATTATTGCATGTGTCAAGGCCAAACAATGGACAATTTGGGTCAAAAGCTTCTACATCATCTAATAATGCCTACAGTATTGTCTTCAGTATGTTACCTTTCAGCTTCTTTGTATTTTCCATTATTTTCCAATTCTTGTGCTTGATTTATATACAGAACTGCAACTTCTTCCTGCTTCATGCACTTCATAGCCAACTGTAAGGTTTAAGAAACGTTTTGCTTTAAACTGATAATTAATCTGTGAGAGTTGCAGAATTATTATTGCATCGAACAGACAGGTCCAAAGCTAAGGGGACTGATAGGGTAGATTGTGGAAGCATTTTCCCCATTACATAAGTGCTTAAAGTAGAGGGCTAATGGATCTGTTTCTATGCTGAATGAATGTGTAATTATGTATATTTTGTTATAATATATGATTATGTCAGAAATGGCAATTCAAAGGTGAAATGACTAACCGTATAAACTGCCTGATTCTCAAATTTATGCTTTTCATAAATTTGTAGTGTCATTCAATGCTGTCATCTTTACATTCAAGCTAAGTAGAGTGTTTGCTGGCAAACTCAGAGATAGACATTGTACATCAAGATGGTAAGTAGGACAGATATGAAAAACATATATAAAAGCAGTATTTTACAGCCAAACACCATGCTGCGTGGACATAGCAAGTGCAGAGTAGTGCTCAAAGCATTCAAAATGGAGTCCACCAAATCTTCTAGGGTCAGCTCTATCCCCAATGATCCCCATGCTAATGATAACTATCTATGGAATCAGGGGCAGATCTTGGGCATCAATCTTAATCAATACAACATTCTGTGTAAGTGTGTTGGGTTTCTCTTCCCCTTCCTACAAGACAAAATTATACTTCGACCTGTGTCCCAGGTGAATTGTGCTGCATAAACATGGAGAAATGCTTCCTAAACAGTTTCATTTTATAATCAGAATTCAGCACACAACCTTGTGAGCCTTCTCCCAACATCCCACTTGCTTGTACATGTCAATGGCATCCTTGATTTTGTCAGCTTTAATGTACAATTTTTCTGCAGTCTAAAACATAAAAGGAAAAGCCATCAATTCAGGTTAACAGAACCATAAAAGACATAAACCTCTTCAATAATATTTGATTGCAAGATGTGTTGATTTTTCGTGAATATCTTTGGGCAAGATGACATCTAACGTGTGTAGAAAGGAACTGCAGATGCTAGTAGTTTCCGAAGATGGACACAAAGTGCTGGAGTAATCCAGCTGGTCAGGCAGCATCTTTCGAGAAAACGGATGGGTGACAATTCGGGACCCTTCTTCGTACTATTACAGTCTGAAACAGGGTTCTGACCCAAAATGTCACCAAACCTTTTTCACTATAGATGCTGCCTAACCTGTTGAGTTACTCCAGCAATTTGTGTCTATCATGGTGATAAAGCCTGCCACAAGTAAGCAATCACCAAAACATATAATCATGATAAATCATGATATCGAATGGCATGCAACACAAATGTGACACATGCAAAATTACTTTGGAGCTGAATGCTCTAGTCAGAATCTTACATATATGAACACAATGCAGGAAATTAATGTTTGGCTTCATTACATTGAACAAAAGGATGGGGTGAGGCAGGAGATTAATCCAGCGCCATTTCTACATACAAAGTTCCACATACACACATTGCAAAGTTCACCGATTTTTCCTGAAGATTATTCATTTGTATTGCAGTGTTCCAAATTGTAAGGATTTAACTTGTAGCTTAAAATATTTATGTGTTGATTATAGAATCAAAATGAATTAAAGAAAAGGTAAAATTGGTAAAACAAAGCCACAGAACTTCAATTTTTCAAATACAACCATTTATTTCCACATAAATTTATTACAGTTTATAATTTTCTTCAAGAAAATAACAGTGTAATATATCACAATGGTCTCTAGATCCAGCTGGCTACAATACTCAATACTGTGATCTGTCATGAAATGCCTCTGTCTATTGCATTGGCAGCAACACCTCTCAGAACAAACACATGGACAGACCAATTAATGTGGGGACATATACATCGAAATGAAATTAAGCTCAAATTCCACCTGGATGAAACTTGCTGGTACAAAATCTGCCTTTCCCCCTCTGATGCTCACCTATCTTTTAAATGGGATAGCCAAATGAACAGCAGCAGCCTGTCTGCAACCCAAATTCCACGTTAAATAAAACATTAAGCACCAAAGAAACAATACATATAATGCCAACACTTCTCTGCAATTGTAAACCTTACAATTAAGAAAAATTATGAAAAAGCACAAACACTAAAAGTTTAATTCAAAAAGATATTTGCATAAAATCACTTGATAGCAAATAACTTGAAAATATTTATTATAATCTTCAGAATGATTATATCAGTTTGAACATGCGGCTTATCTTAACTATGGAATCAATAGCTTAAGCCAATGATTCTATTTGTATCTGGTGAACCTGACTGTAAAGTTCTTTGGTTTGCTCAAACAGTCTGGGGAAGAACATGGCCTCCTGCCAAGTAAATTTATTGTTTTTGTTTTTGTTTTTTAATTATTTGTTTGCATATTTTGCTTTCTCAATGAAACAACAAAAAGCTCATCAACATTTTTCATGAAAGCAGTGCCCATTAAAACTAAGTAAATGAAATTACTGCATAGCATGGTGCTACATTGTCTGTGGCACTGATGACCTACAAAGCACTACAATGCTGAGAACTGTATTCTGCACCCTGCATCTTCCCCTTTGCTCTATTTATTGTACTTAATTCTAACTTATATATGGTATATCTGATTTGTTTGGATAGCATGCAAAATAAAGCTTTACATACTATCTCAGTAAAATTGACAGTAATAAACCTTAATCACGCTGTGACCACAAAGCTCCAGAGGCCCAGCTGAAATTATGACCTTGGGTGTGGCCTCAATAGAGTTTATGACTTCCAGTATAGCAATGCTCAGGCAAGGGGACGTTGGAACACATCCTGAGCTGCCCAAAGGCTCTTGGGCAGGGCCGGTACACCTGGCGTGACGACCAGGTTCTTAAACCCATTGAAGAAGCCATCAGCATGGGAATCAGCAGCTGCAGACAAGGACGCCCCACCACCCAGATCACCTTCGTGAAAGTCGGAGTGCAGCTGCCAAGAACCATAGCAGCCAGGAATCCGTCAGGAATCCTGGCGACTGCGCAGGACTGGCAGCTTTCTGTAGAGCTGGTGAAACAGCTGAAGTTCCCACAGCACAATGCCACGACCACCCTGAGGCCAGATATCCTCCTGGCCTCAGAGGCAACCAAAAACATTGTCTTGTTGGAACTGACATTGCCATGGGAGGACCGTCTGGAGGAGGCCCATGAGAGGAAAATGACCAAGTATGAAGAGCTGGTCATAGACTGCCGTAAGCAGGGCTGGAAGGCAAGGTGTATGCCCATCGAGGTTGGCTGCAGAGGTTTTGCAGGGCAATCGCTCTACAAAGCCTTGAGTGCACTGGGCAACAACGGAGTAGCGAGAAGAGCCATCAAGAACACCACAGAGGCAGTGGAGAAGGCCTCGAGATGGCTCTGGATCAGGAGAGAAGGTCCATGGGGAGGAACGAATGCCACCTGAACACAAGTCGTGGTCTGATCAACCATGGCTGGGTCGCCTGGGCGTTGAGTGTCTGATGTTGAAAGACCCGAAACACCCAATGACCCCAGGTTACATCACTGATGATGTGTTCAGGAGCATCAATAGATGTATTGTTATCAAATGGGTTTCCTTCAGGCGACCTTTCTGTTCCCGTTTCTTCCCATGTGCCATAGATGTGCTAGTGGATAGATTGATAGTTTACAGTAATCTGCAAGTGGCAGGAAAACTGGGTTAGTTGATAGGTATGTGAGAGGAAAGGTTCGATTAGTGGAAATGAGTGCATGATGGTCAGCATGGACATTGTGAACTCAAGGGGACCTTGTGCTATATGCCATTTTAGATGGGTACATAGATATATGGGGAATATAGGGATATGGATCAAGTACAGCAGAGGGGATTAATTTAACTTGGCATCATGTTTGCATGGACATTGTGGGCTGAAGGCTCTGTTCCTGTGCTTTACTTATGTTCCTATGTTCTATGACACTCAATTTCAACTGTCTTGAGGCATTCATCAGAAGAATCTCCTTGCAAAATCAAAGCTATTAATGCCACATATACATGATTAAGATGTTAAACAATTTTTCTGTAAAATCACAATAAAAAGACGATGTGGTGACACAGAATGAAGCAAGCAATTGTGATGCAACATGAGCAAAATTCAGACAGATAAAGTCAAGAGCTGAATACTTAACATCAGATAGGAAGGGGAGGTAAGGATAAAATCTAATTTAGGATGAGACTAACTGCACCATGGCTGACATTCCATGAGAAGATAAATGCACCAGTTAAAAACACAAACTCAAAAGTACAGATGTTAGAAATAAGGTATGATACTATAAATATTAGAAACAAGATGACCAAACTGAAAGTTTTTTTTACTGAAACAGAGATTCATTAATAGGCATGGGATTTATGGGGCCAACATCTACTGGTCAACCCTAATAACCTTAGTGGTTGTGAGGTGCTCTTAAACCAATGCAGCCCCAGTGGCACAGATACTCATACAGAATTGTTGGATATCTAAGATCTTGGCTGAAAATGAGCACTGTTGAGATCCCAATGCTGACAAATTTGCAGAAATTTAGCAACACACCCAATTTTAGAAAATCTGGAATAAAAGTAAATGGGTCATCAAATGAATCCAAAGCGAAATAAAGAACAAAAAATAACCTCCAAAGATGTCAAGGAGAAAAATAAAGTATACAGTGCAATTGATAAAGGCACATGGAGAAGCAACTTAAAAGGAGCAGAATAATACAGCTGGAGGCAAAATGTCAATTAAAAAAAGATTTTAGTACTTGAAGTGTAAGATAATAACCACAGATGACTTAAGAATGATGGCAGATACAAATAGACAAAACAGGATAGAGCAAATATTCTGAAAAAATGCTTCTTCAAGTACTCATAAGGGAAAAAAATCAGCACATCGCCTGCAGGTATGAACAAAGTTAGTGACCTTGTTATAAATTAATTGGAAGCTTGCATGATAAAACAGGAACATGTGGGGATATGAAAGATGCTAGAGTTAATGCAACTTACTTGGAAGCAAGTTGTATTGGGTTGGAGGGAAGTAATGAGTGCAGTGCCCCAGGGCTTAGTGTTTGAACCAATATTGTTGCTACACTTACATCAATGACCTGAAAACAGAAAAGTCTTTACAAATTTGTAGTTGGTTCCAAAAACAGGACAGATAATGGAACAGAGCTAAACTTTAAAGAGCTCTTGGAATCCTTGCATGTTTGACACTTGGTGCATCCAACAATTAAATCAATAAAGTCAACTAATTATTGAGAATATAGTCAAAATGATCTAGAACAAATAAAGATGTTGTCATGAAATATTTTGGTCAAGCATCATGAGTTCATGATGAAGGCAAGAAAGTGGCAATGCAGAGAAATTCAGTCGGCCCATCTCCTGCCCAGCTGATTGGTGAGTATGATGTCTGGACCAGCTCCATGCGGCTCCGCAGTTGGAAGTGGGACCGGCCTCGCGAGGCCATACGGCTCAAGCCACCACGTTTGGTCGCCCTCGCCGCATGCAGTCGCATGCTGGTGGGACAGGCCCTTAAGGCTTTGGCCCCTGGTTCTGGACTCGCCCAACATTGGGAACATTTTTTCCTGCATCTAGCTTGTCCAGTCCTTTTATAATTTTATATGTTTCTATAAGATTCCCCCTCATCCTTCTAAACTCCAGTGAATACAAGCCTAGTCTTTTCAATATTTCCTCATATGACAGTCCCGCCATTCCAGGGATCAATCTCGTGAACCTACGCTGCACTGCCTCAATCACAAGGATGTCTTTCCTCAAATTAGGAGACCAAAACTGTACACAATACTCCAGATGTGGTCTCACCAGAGCCCTATACAACTGCAGAAGAACCTCTTTACTCCTATAATGAAATCCTCTTGTTATGAAGGCCAACATTCCATTAGCTTTCTTCACTGCCTGCTGTACCTGTAATCCAACTTTCAGTTTACAAGGGCTCCCAGGTCTCGCTGCACCTCCCCCTTACTTAACCTAACCCCATTGAGATAATAATCTGCCCCCTTGTTTTTGCCGCCAAAGTGGATAACCTCACATTTATCTATATTATACTGCATTTGCCACACATCTGCCCACTCACTCAACCTGTCCAGGTCACCCTGCAACTTCCTAACATCCTCTTCACAGTTCACACTGCCACCCAGCTTTGTGTCATCCGCAAACTTGCTAGTCTTGCTCCTAAATCTCTCTTCCAAATCATTAATATATATGGTAAACAGTTGTGGCCCCAACACCGAGCCTTGCGGCACTCCACTCGCCACTGCCTGCCATTCTGCAATTGATCAATATGATCAAGGTTGATCATCTAAAATCAGTACCCCATTCCTGCCTTTTCCCCATATCCCTCGATTCCTTTAGCCCTAAGAGCTAAATCTAACTCCCTCTTGAAAGGTTCCAGTGAATTGGACTCCACTGCCTTCTGTGACAGAGAATTCCACAGATTCACAACTCTCTGGGTGAAGAAGTTCTTCCTCATCTCAGCCCTAAATGGTCTATCCCTTATTCTTAAACTGTGACCCCTGGTTCTGGACTTCCCCCAATATCTGGAACATTTTTCCTGCATCTAACCTATCCAATCCTTTAAGAATTTTGTATGTTTCTATAAGATAACCTCTCATCCTCCTAAATTCCAGTGAATACAAGTTCATCATATGTCAGTCCCGCCATCCCAGGAATTAACCTGGTGAACCCTCGCTGCACTCCCTCAATAGCAATAATGTCCTTCCTCAAATTAGGAGACCAAAATTGCACACAATACTCCAGGGGCATTCTCACCAGGACCCTGTACAACAGCAGTACGACCTCCTTGCTCCTAAACTCAAGTCTTCTCGCAATGAAGGCCAACATGCCATTAGCTTTCTGCACTGCCTGCTATACCTGCATGCTTACTTTCAATGACTGATGTACAAGCACACCCAGGTGTAATTGCACCATCCCTTTTCCTAATTTGACACCATTTAGATAATAATCTGCCTTCCTGTTCTTGCCACCAAACTGGATAACCTCACATTTATCCACATTATACTGCATCTGCCATGCATCTGCCCACTCACCCAACCTATCCAAGTCACCCTGCCACCTCATAGCATCCTCATAGCAGCTCACACTGCCACCCAGCTTTGTGTCATCCGCAAATTTGGAGATGTCACATTTAATTCCCTCATCTAAATCATTAATAATATATTGTAATGAATTGGGGTCCCAGGACCAAGCCTTGCGGCACCATAGTCACTGCCCGCCATTCTTAAAAGGACCTATGAATTCCTACTCTTTGTTTCCTGTCTGCCAACCAGTTCTCTATCCATGTCAATACCCTACCCCCAATATATGTGCTCTAATTTTGCACACTAATCTCTTGTGTGGGACCTTGTCAAAGGCTTTTTGAAAGTCCAGTCAAAATGTGCATGTTGTTCCTTAAATATTACAAATGTGTATGCATTTTTTCACAGCTCCATTCACATGAACCTGGGCTGAACTGATTGTCTGTCCTCTTATGAGGTCTGCAGTACAGAGAAAATGTGCATGTTTTTCCTTAAAGTAAATGGAATCATGGGACATAGAAACATAGAAATTAGGTGCAGGAGTAGGCCATTCGGCCCTTCGAGCCTGCACCGCCATTCAATATGATCATGGCTGATCATCCAACTCAGTATCCTGTACCTGCCTTCTCTCCATACCCTCTGATCCCCTTAGTCACAAGGGCCACATCTAACTCCCTCTTAAATATAGCCAATGAACTGGCCTCAACTACCCTCTGTGGCAGAGAGTTCCAGAGACCCAACACTCTCTGTGTGAAAAAAGTCCTTCTCATCTCGGTCCTAAAGGATTTCCCCCTTATCCTTAAGCTGTGACCCCCTTGTCCTGGACCTCCCCAACATCGGGAACAATCTTCCTGCATCTAGCCTGTCCAACCGCTTAAGAATTTTGTAAGTTTCTATAAGATCCCCTCTCAATCTCCTAAATTCTAGAGAGGATAAACCGAGTCTATCCAGTCTTTCTTCATAAGACAGTCCTGACATCCCAGGAATCAGTTTGGTGAACCTTCTCTGCACTCCCTCTATGGCAATAATGTCCTTCCTCAGATTTGGAGACCAGAACCGTACGCAATACTTCAGGTGTGGTCTCACCAAGACCCTACACAACTGAAATAGAACCTCCCTGCTCCTAAACTCAAATCCTTTTGCTATGAAAGCTAACATACCATTCGCTTTCTTCACTACCTGCTGCACCTGCATGCCTACTTTCAATGACTGGTGTACCATGACACCCAGGTCGCACTGCATCTCTCCTTTTCCTAATCGGCCACCATTTAGATAATAGTCTACTTTCCTATTTTTGCCACCAAAGTGGATAACCTGTACTGCAGACCTCATAATTTATCCACATTATACTGCATCTGCCAAACATTTGCCCACTCACCCAGCCTATCCAAGTCACCTTGCAGTCTCCTAGCATCCTCCTCACAGCTAACACTGCCCCCCAGCTTAGTGTCATCCGCAAACCTGGAGATATTGCCTTCAATTCCCTCATCCAGATCATTAATGTATATTGTAAATAGCTGGGGTCCCAGCACTGAGCCTTGCGGTACCCCACTAATCACTGCCTGCCATTGTGAAAAGGACCCGTTTACTCCTACTCTTTGCTTCCTGTTTGCCAACCAGTTCTCTATCCACATCAATACTGAACCCCCAATGCCGTATGCTTTAAGTTTCTATACTAATCTCCTATGTGGGACCTTGTTGAGGCTTCTGGAAGTCCAGATACACCACATCCACTGGTTCTCCCCTATCCACGCTACTAGTTACATCCTCGAAAAATTC
The DNA here is from genome assembly GCA_963514005.1 of Raja brachyura. Next base: position 65,915,822 of record OY740785.1, read on the forward strand.
CACAAGATTCATCAGGCATGATTTACCTTTCGTAAATCCATGCTGACTTTGTCCAATGATTTCACCAATTTCCAAATGTGCTGCTATCCCATCTTTAATAACTGACTCTAGCAGTTTCCCCACTACCGATGTTAGACTAACTGGTCTGTAATTCCCCGTTTTCTCTCTCCCTCCCTTCTTAAAAAGAGGGGTTACGTTTGCTACCCGCCAATCCTCAGGAGCTACTCCAGAATCTAAAGAGTTTTGAAAGATTATCACTAATGCATCCATTATTTCCAGAGCTACTTCCTTAAGTACTCTGGGATGCAGCCTATCTGGCCCTGGAGATTTATCAGCCTTTAATCCATTCAATTTACCCAACACCACTTCCCGACTAACCTGGATTTCACTCAATTCCTCCTTTGACCGTGGTCCCCTGCTATTTCCGGCAGATTATTTATGGCTTCCTTAGTGAAGACGGAACCAAAGTAGTTATTCAATTGGTCCGCCATATCCTTGTTCCCCATGATCAACTCACCTGTTTCTGACTGCAAGGGACCTACATTTCTTTTAATTAATCTCTTTCTGTTCACATATCTATTAAAACTTTTGCAGTCCATTTTTATGTTCCCTGCCAGTTTTCTTTCATAATCTATTTTTCCTTTCCTAATTAAGCCCTTTGTCCTCCTCTGCTGGTCTCTGAATTTCTCCCAGTCCTCTGGTATGCTGCTTTTTCTGGCTACTTTGGACACATCATCCTTTGCTTTGATACTATCGCTGATTTCCCTTGTTATCCATGGATGCACTACCTTCCCTGATTTATTCTTTTGCAAAACTGGGATGAACAATTTTTGTATTTCATCCATGCAGTCTTTAAATGTCTTCCATTGCGTTCCACCGTCAACCCTTTTAGAATTGATTGCCAGTCAATCTTGGCCAATTCACGTCTCATCCCCTCAAAGTTACCTTTCTTTAAGTTCAGAACCATTGTTTCTGAATTAACAATGTCACTCTCCATCCTAATGAAGAACTCGACCATATTATGGTCACTCTTGCCCAATGGGGCATGCACAATAAGACTGCTAACTAAACCTTCCTCATTACTCAAGACCCAGTCTAAAATAGCCTGCTCTCTCGTTGGTTCCTCTACATGTTGATTTAGATAACTATCCCGCATACATTCCGAAAAATCCTCTTCCTCAGCACCCCTGCCAATTTGATTCACCCAATCTATATGTAGATTGAAGTCACCCATTATAACTGTTTTGCCTTTGTCGCACGCATTTCTAATTTCCTGTTTGATACCATCCCCAACTTCACTACTACTGTTAGGTGACTTGTACACAACACCCACCAGAGTTTTCTGCCCCTTAGTGTTTCGCAGCTCTACCCATACCGATTCCACATCCTCCAACTAATGTCCTTCCTTTGGACAGATACTAATGTATTGTTGCTGGAATAGTGTTTGCCAATTCATGCTTCGTGCTATGCGATACCATCCTATGTGTCTCTTTATAAATGTACATTAAGTAAAATAACTTGCATGTCACATAGGATACAGCTAGGTTTTCGACATGCGAAGGAAAACTTGATTAAAAGTATCAAAGTCAAACAAACAATGAGCATGTTCTCCATATTAGTTAACAGCCGATGTAGTGTATCATTGAATCAGCTAGAAACATCTTTCAGTTGGTTAAAATAGTCAAGGAAAATAAAACAAAATCCACTTCATTTCCCACTTTTCCCATCCTCATGTTCCACTTCTTTTTAGTATCATTTGGAAAAGCCTTCGATTTATTTTTTCAATGTATCAGTTATTTAAATCAATAGGGGTATCCGGTGCATGCTGTAAGATTTGGGATTCGTCCATATTCTGAAACAATGTGGTATAAGCTCTTATTAACTAATTCCTGCAAATAAACGCAAAGGGTCTTGAGATAGACCTACCTTTAAGAAAAGAGCATTTTATATGATTAATTTGCTCCATTTCTTATTCAATCAATGACTTGGCAATAATTAATAAGTACTTGTCATGCACTTGGTTGCTAGGCATTCAGCGCATCCAGGACTTTGAAGGACACAAATATAAAAGCGAACCTTTCCTCCTTTTCATATTTTGATGACACGTTTTCTTTCTTTTCACCAGGGGAGAGTCATGCAGTGGGATTAGTTGTATTTGCAATCGGCATAGGTCAACTGGGGTATATGTGTTGATAATCACCCTCTAACCTACAGAGTGCTATGGTTCTATATGTATATTCAGTACAGGTACGTGCCATCAGGGTAGGCAAGGTAGGCGTGCCTACCCTGACTAAAATTATAAAATGATAATGATTAAATAAAAATAGTAACGGCATGGGAGAATTATGCCTACCTAAGAGATCGATCTCTTAGGTAGGCATAATTCACTGTGCCTTTCATGCGCAGTACATGTAATATGTAAAAGTCTGTGCTGCCCACGTGCCGTCGACGTTGCTTCAAAGCTTCCCGACAAGGGCAGCTGAAATTCTGCCTTTGCACCGTGGACATACCGTGGACATACGTTACTGTAAAGTGGGAAGCGGCTGTGAAAGGACAGCGCCGCTGGTGGGGAGGGGGGGGGGGGGGGAGGGAGAGTTCCTTTCACAGCGTGAGGGCAGTTGTGTTGAGAAGAAGGGGGTCGGGGATCATGCCAGCATCCAGGTCAAGAGTAGGTCAGCTGGCGATGGATAACAGGACAGCGGGCGGTGGAGCTTACTCCATGTGCCAGCGCGAGTAACCTCAATTGGTCCCTTGTTTGCGTTGTCCACTGCCCGCTGTCCTGTTACCCATCACCCGTTGACCCGCTCCGCTCTATGATCTTTGCTCTTGAGCTGGTCCCCTCACTGTTCAGACGGAGAGCACTGCCAGAGGTGAGCAGGCCGGCAGAAAGCGCTGAGGTCCCGGCGGCCACCCGCAGCCACCCATGCTACTTCCCGTCCCAGCCACAATACGGTGGCCGGGACGGGAAGTGGGTCAGCGGTGAGTGAGTGGGTTACTGACATGATCCTCGACCTCCTCCTTGTCAACGCTCCTGCCCTCCCCGCAACTTTACCCCTGGCCAGACACCCCACACGCTGTGAAAGGAACTCTCCCCCCAATTGGTCCCTTGAACTAGTATTGTCATTCATGAAGATCACAACTGATTCAACGTCCCGGTGTGCTCCCGTTTCTCCCTCCATCTCTCCACCTGCCGTCACCCTCCACCTCCCACCCATTCAGTAATTCAGAATGAAGGAGATTTGGAAGCCTTGGCCAAATTGAATTGTTCCTTTCTTTATTTTAATTTTTAATTTTTACAGAGAGCAGAACAATCTGCGAAGGCGCGGTTTAAGATTTTTTTTTAAACGAATGACCCGAGTAATTACTCATGGCACATGCCTAATTCAGTATCCATATAACTGAAGAGTACGAATCAAGTTGCTTTAATTGCGACATGACCATTTGACCAACATCATAAAGCTATCACACAATGAATGCAAATGAAAAATAAATCCCAGAGAAACAATAAACAAATAAAACCTCACTAATTCAGTGAAAGTGAAAGTATGAATTAACTAGGATGAATAATTATAAATTAAAAAATTCTAATGTGACAATACAAGTTAAATGAAGAAAATCACACATATGGTGAGTTCCTGACCTCATATTCTTGAATGGAGGCATAGTGCTGAGCTATTTTATGATAATATTTGTAAGTTGTTTTGTCATCTTGAAGCTCCAGAATATGGACTGCTTTTTTCCACTGCCGAGCTCCGATACTTGCTTCAATAGCCTTTACAGAACAACTGGAAACAAATTATTAACAAATGAAAATTTAAATATAATTCACAAAGCAAATCAACATATAATTTAATAAGTTTCATTGCAGATACCAATTTCGACACTTGAATCATAAGGCTTATTCATTGTAACTGACTGAAGGCCTCCTTTTCGTTTATTTAGCTGAACTTACCCAGCTTCAATAAAATGATTAATTGCAGCATCCAACTGTTTCTGTTGTACAAGATAGTCTCCCCAGACTTCTTCTAATTTCACAACCTCTGATGGATAAACAGTTCGGGACAATTCCACCGCTGAAATATAGATTAAAAAGAATACTTTGGACAAAGTAATAGCACAAACTGACCATAAAATGAACAAAATATGAATACAAATATATTGGAAATCAGTGGGAAAAGAAACAAGGTATATTCTTTGATGGCTTTCCATCAGAACTTTGATGTCTATTTTAATTTTGATCTGCAATATTTTTCTTCATGAAGTGAAATAACAAGGTTCCAAAAATAGTTATTTCAACCACAAATAATAACTTTCAATAATAAAACATTAAAATCCATATATTTAAGTATTTTTCATAATTAATTCATACAATTTCTCTAACAATTTTGGAACAATTTTTCTCATTTTGCACTCTTTCACAAAGTAATGACCATCATACAAAATATTAGTTGTACTCATATTGTTTTGGGCAGAACTTTACAATTCAGACTGCTTGCTTCCTTTTGTCATAAATCATTTTACAGTTTGGAGTTTGTACATCAACAGCTTTCAGATACTAAGGTAACAGCAGGTTTTGAGGACAAGACTAACAGCACAGAATAACCTAAGGGGAGTGAAAAATACCTGACAGAAAAGAGGGGGATATCACAGGTGTTGGCAATAGATTCAGAGAATATGACAAAGCTTGTATAAAAATTCTATGCAAATTGATACCCCAATTGATAGACACAAGTGCAACCTGCAAAATTAATTAACTATCTACATCGTACTGATCCAGGCCCATGAGAACAGTTGAGATAATCTTTCAACAACCATACTTCTCTGGTTCCAATATGGAAGGCCTTCATTAACGGCCTGAAGTTTTCCTGACACCCATGGTGGCCTGAGGAATGGCAAGGCTTCCAACATCATCCCGAGGAAACTCTAACCACCCAAATCATGCTTGAAAACTTTCACAACCAGCAGAGAACCACATCCTGATTTTGCCAGCTGCAAAGGCTCACTACTGATGCAATTACAGTAATGATAAATAGTGACAGTAGTGATGCACTGTCATAGAATTATAGTAGAGACCATTTAATAATGAAGTAAATCATCTGAAATAATCAAACATTAGATCCAGGCCAATCTTTTGCCACATGCACTGAATCCCATTTAATTTGTCTTCCAACCTTCGACAATAATTAATTTTACATCAAAAAGTACTTATCCCGCCAATTAACTTCCCATATACCTTTCCTAAAGGCACTTCCCTTCCGATAACAATCCAATGCTCTTTGGTAATTTCCGACTTTTTCATAGAGATCTCCAGCCTGGAAAGAAATTCAAGTGCAAAAATAAATCTTAGTTTACTGATTAATTTGTGTAATAATATACAATAAATGCAAATAAAAATTATTTTGATAGTACACAAATCAATGAACATGTTGGTAATACCTGGATAACCTCCATATTGCTCAACACTATTGTTCCAATGCAATCTGCGTACTCTTATATTTTCCACTTCCAAAAAAAGATATTTATAACAGTCCTCCCTTAATCCATACACAATGTCAAGGCTATTCCTTTTGCGCTAACATTTTAGGACCACCTTGCTCACAATTGTCTTGGGATGTGTTTTTATCAAGTTTCGTTCAGATTGATGTTATATTTTACATTATTCCCATTTTTCACTTTAAAAAATCCAGTTTGAGAAATAATCACTTGAACACTGCAGTAGCAATTACAGCTATGATGTCACACTGGGATCTCATTTACATTAAAAAACTCGCTGTCCCCAATAAAAGCACGTTGGACACAAACATGGACAGGGCTCGGAGCCACACTCCTCCCTCCCCCTCCCGCGGCTCAAGACCGCAGCCTCAAAAAGTAACTGACTGACTCCCAGTTATATTAAAATGCCGCGCGTGGGAGGGGGTGGGGGAGGGGGGAGGGAGAGGGAGAGGCAACCAGCCACGGGAGGGGGGAGGGAGAGGGAGAAGCCTCCCCACGGGCCCGGAGCAGCAGCAGCCCCCAGACCCCGCACCGACTCCAACCACAGTCCTGGGCCCTGAGCGCGGCTGGACAAAGACATGAACACAGACAAGGACTGGGCCCGGAGCCATGCTCCTCCCTCCCGCTTTCGAAGCTCCAGACCGGAATGTTGTGTTGGGGGAACGAGGCCCAATGGTTCCCACTTGGTGTAAGGAGAGGAGAGGGGTTATGGAAGGAGGGAGGGAGTGACTGGGGACAGGGGTAAGGAGAGGGAGGGAGAGGTGAGGGAGGAAGGGAGTGGGGGAGGGGAGGAGAGGAGGAGAGGGGGAAGAAGACGGAGGGTGAAGAGGAGGGGGAGGGAGTGCTGGGGATATGGGGAAATGAGCCACCCTGCGCAGTTGGGGGCTATGGGTGAGTGGTGGAATATTGCATTGGGAAATCGGGTTGCATTGGGGGATCGGGTTGCGTAGGGGGAAACAGGTGAGTGGTGGAATATTGCATTGGGTAACGGGTTGCATTGGGGGATCAGGCCTCCCGTGGGGGCTATGGATGAGTGGTGGAATATTGCATTGGGGAAAACGGGTTGTGTTGGGGGACCAGATCTCCCGTGTGACAGGGACCCAACGGGTCCCACTTGGTTTAGTAATCCTCTAAAACTGTGATCCCACAGCTGTCTCTTTGTTCCCACTCCCTGACCCTCATCTCGGAATGCTTCCAATTACCAAGACCCTATCTCCAGTGATCCAGATTTCCCAGTATTTGCAGTTACTGCAATATATAAATGACAGAGCAAAAAAGTACATTGGCCGTTATATTCATAGCAAATCTTGCATTTCGCAAAAATACACACAAAATCAATCAGAATGAATATTGAGATTGTAAAGGACATTAAACATTAAGAATTGCGGAAAGTAGTTTGCTTTGTTCTATAAGATGTTAGTAATCAAACATAAAATGTCCTCAATTTGGCTTTAAAATAATTTAAATCTTATTTTAATTATCAGCAACTGATAAGTAAAATTGATCAGTATAAATATTGACATTATTAATACCAACCCTTTCATAAAAATCCCCTTTAATCAGGGCAGCAGCAATTCGATTCATAACATCATTGTTTGCTAAAAGTTCATTCCGACTTAATACTAAACGGGCAGCTTTTGCAGGGAGGCCAGCTTTCAGATAGAGATTGACAGCGCCAGTGTAATCTCCTTCATTTTCCTTCACTTCTCCTGCTTTTTCATCCTGATTTGTCTCCATCAGCCATTGATAATAATTACGTCTAAGACTATCCAATTCTGGGTGACCCTGAAGGAATAAACAGAACAGTAGTTAATACTACACTAGGTTGCTCTGCCCAATGAAGATTAAAAATTGAGATATTACATACACTCCTTTGTGCGAAAAAATATCATAACCAAAACATGATCACAATCTCATTTAATCCTTACATTAGGTTGCTATGTTTTTGTTGACAAGACTATAATTGTACCCCAAGATCACAATAGATTAGGAGTAACCAATGCAGCGGTTACATTTTCATTTAAAACCTTCCAATATTTCCTTAGTTGTAACTTGTTGATACTTGCAATTGAGACAGGGGAGGCACAGTTTAAAGTTTGATTCTATTATCTACTTAAGGAAATATACTTTAAAGAAAAAGGTTTTGAGCCCAGATGTTACAGTCATGGAGCATAGAAACAGGCCCTTCAACCCAATACATACATGCTGACTAAATTGCCAAAACGTGTTTGCCCCACTTTGCCTGGCACCACCACTCCAAACGTTTCCTATCCACATCCCTGTCCAAGTATCTTTTAAATGCCATAATTGATACCAATTCTACCACTTCTTCTGGCAGTTCATTCAATACGCACAACACCCTCCGATCCCTTTTAAATCTTTCCCCTCGCATCTTAAACCTGTGTCCTTTAATTCTTGACTCCCCTACTCTGGGAAAAGACTGTAGCTATTCACCTTATCTAAGACCCTCATGATTTTATAAACCTCTGAAAGGTCACCCCTCGGTCTCTACGAAAATGACAATTTATTAGTTGCTGTCACCAATTCTGTTAGGCAGCAGGCTGCACTCCAAAGCTGGAAAAAGGATGCACTCCACTGATTTTAATGGAAAAGAATAGTTGTGAGCATTTCTGGTAATCTTGATAATTTAAAAAGACTTGTGGGTTTAAAGTTTGAAGATTCTCCATTAAATATTTCCAAATTGGTTTTAAAATTTCTAACGGTTTTTATAAAATATTTAAAGTCTTGAACTGTTTTTGGTGTCCTTTTTAAAGTCTTTCTAAGTAAAATTAATTAACCAGGTTAAGTATTTTTAATATAACCTATTTACATATTACATATTTGTGCTTTTGAATGTTTTAAAAATCAGAGCTTTTTGTAAATTAAAACTTTGTGAGTTCCAAGAATGAGAACTAGCCATGTGTCATTTTTTTTCCAAAATAGTTTTGTCATGGAGAATCTGCTTGAAAGCGGATCATAACAATAATTTGATCATAACAAATTACATTTCCATAGAATTTCTATGGTTTTTATGACCATCAGCTTTTAAAAGACGATTTCTAAAGTTGGAAAAAGTTGCCATTATTTTCTCCATGATAAAAATTACAATCCTCATCTCAGAAAATAATTTGGAACTTATGTAGGAAAGAACTGCAGATGCTGGTTTAAATCGAAGGTAGACACAAAATGCTGATGTAACTCAGCGGGACAGGCAGCATCTCTGGAAAGATGGAATGGGTGACGTTTCGGGTCGAAACCCTTCCTCGGTCTGAGGAAGGGTCATGCTGAGTTACTCCAGCATTTTGTGTCTACCTTTAATTTTTTATTTTTAACTTATATCAGCACAAATTATTTTTTTTGTTAAATTTATGTACAGAAGCAACATATTTTGTTAGAGACAGGTAGATTGTCATGTTTCATTCCATACTTGTATTTTGTAAATAAAATTATAGTCATACAAATATTGGAATTTATTGATAGAAATAAGTCACCTTGGCCAAAATGTAAGCTACTTGAGGTGATGTTACTTCCCAACTCTCAGCCTGAACCTCGGTTTGTCCTGGTACTTGAAGTACTTACCTCCTTTCACTTTAAAAATGCAGAATGTTCACTCTTCAGTAATTCTCTCTTGTACTCCCTCTAGTACTATTACATCCTTCCTACGATTTTGGGAATTGAACTTACTACACCTATATTCATACAGTACTAGCATAACCTTCTTGCACTTATGTTCTATGCCTAAGCCAAAAAAGAAAAGTAGTTTATGCGTCATTCTAACCATTTTTTCTGTATGTCTTTATTTCTTCAGCGATCTATAAATACCTACTCCATTTATCATTTTAAACACTTGAAAAAGTTTTTCTCCTTTTACCCTTATTTCTTAAAAGATAAATGTTCAGCCAATCCTCGTCCAGTACTTTAATACTGACAGTGTTAGTCCCAATAAAAAAAACATTTTACCTTGGCTTCCGCAACGTTAATACATTCATCCCACATGTGTAGCTCCTGGTACATATCCATGGCTTTATCAACAGCATTCTAAAATGATATTGAAATAATATTCTAAAAATTGCCAACAACCAAAGACAAGGGATACATCAATATCCAGTGATAACATAAAATATACAGTATTACTTTACTAGCAATAATGTCACATCTTGTTAGATTTAAGCAATTACATTACAAATAACCTGATCTCATTAAGTCTCGCCTCAACGTTTCCTGTTCGAAAGAAAACAACACCAGCCTACCATTCTTTACTCATTTAAAAAATTATCAAATAAGAGAAACATCCTTGTAAATTGCCTCTGTATCAGTGAGTTTACACCTTTCCTAGAAATAGATACATATAGCACATACGTATAGTCCCTAACCACCACCCAATTACACTAATCCTACATAGCAGTTATTTAATGCAATGGTAAGGAGTAACATTAGCTTGGATGCTGCTAACTCTGCAAGGGTAGAACTGCGAATTAGCAAAGGGCAGAAAACACTTGTTGCAGTTGTGTACAGATTACCAAGCAGTAGTAGTGAGGTTTGGGATAGCATCAAACATGAAATTAGGGATGCGTGTTGCAAAGGTACATCAGTTATCATGGGTGACTTTAATCGACATATAGATTGAGCTAACCAAATTGGCAACAACACTAATGCAGAGGATTTCCTGGAGTGTATACGGGATGGTTTTCTAAACCAATATGTAGAGGAACCAATTAGAGGGTAGGCCATACTAGACTTGGTATTGTGCAATGAGAAAGGATTAGTTAACAATCCTTTAGGGGGGGGGGGGAGACCATGGTGGGGGACTGGCCCCCATGCCCGCCACCAGCGCGGAGAAGCACCAACCCCAGCTCACCTCCGCCTCTCCCGTCGGGCCAACCAACAGCCCGGACCAACGACACCAGCGGCCTCAGGTCCACAGAACTCACAGCCAGCACCAACTCCAGCCCAACCCCGCCTCAACTCCAGAGGAAACCGTTCCCCGATGGGCTGCTACGGCGCCCACGACCTGGACGAGCTGCGCTCCCTCAGCCACCACTCCAAGTACAAGCCGTACCTTTCACACCACCGGCTTCTGCCCCTATGGTACCCGCTGCCACTTCATCCACAACCCCAAGGAGGAGCAAGAGCCCCAGCCACGCCTGCGCCAGAGCGCTAGCCTGGGCTCGGCCTCCTCATGCCCAGTGCTCAACTGCGGGCGGCCTTCAGACACAACCTGGAGTTGGAGCTGACCCAGACTCTGGGCTTGGGGCTGGGCAAGGGAGGGGGAGGAGGTTGCTGCAGCCACCAGCACCACCAACAGCACTAGCAGCTCCAGTGGAAGCCCGGCCTGCCCATGGCTGGCAGAAACCCATCTGCAGACTCTCTCTCTGACCAGGACGACTCCAGCAGCAGCGGCTCCAAGTCGTCTGTCTTCGAGCAGCTGCCCATCTTCAGCAGAATCTCGTTGTCGGACTGAAGGGAGGGGGGTGGAGGTGGAGGGCTACCGGCCAACATGACGGAACAGGCAGAGCGGCTGCAAGCTTGGGGCCGCCCCGCCAACCCAGAGCCACTCCGGACATGGACGGGACACCGGGGAGCGGACGGCCCAACAGGGACTCCACAGCATCTGCAGTGACGGAGAGGTGAGGAGAGCCGACCCCAACTACGGAAGAGACGCAAGCCTGCACACAATGCACCAATACCGTGGACGAGTGTTTTATAGCTAGTGACCTATGACCTGGGCATGCGCAGTCGGAATACCGAACTTGCTTATTTATGAAGAGGAAATAATGCTACACTAATCTTCTGGAATGTTTTGAGGATGTAACAAGTAGAATGGATAAGGAGAACCAGTGGATGTGGTTTATCTGGCCGAAGATGGCCGGTTGATACAGAGGCCGAGGTCAGTGTTGTGCCCCCGTCCGGGATGGACACGCGTGCCGGTAAGTAGGGGCCCTTGTTGACTGCCGCGAAGGGCAGCCCCATACGGACATATGGGGTCTGCACCACACCCTTGATATTTGGCGCTTGCCATTTTTCCTGGCCATTTACAGCGGCAGACATGTCCCAGCCATTGTTGGGTGCAGATTTTCTCCGGGCGCAATCTCTTGATCAACTTGATCAACCCGAAGCATAGGGTCCAGCATCACATTCTCAATTTGGGACGACCGCTTCAAGCCCGCGCCCGCAGACTGGCTGTCGAGAAACTCTGGCCTGCGAAGGCAGAGTTTCAAAAGATGGAATCAATGGGAATTGTTTGACGCTCAAATGGCCCATGGGCTTCCCCTTTGCACATGGCGCCCAAGGTCTCCGAATGGCTATAGGCCTTGTGGCGACTACCAGCGCCTGAATGACACCACGATTGCAGACCGGTACCCCATGCCACCCATTCAGGACTTCTCTGCCCATCTGGCTGGAGCTAAATTCTTCTCCAAAGTCGACCTGGTCAGGGGTAACAATCAGATCCCCATGCAACCGGAGGATGTGCCCAAGACCGCTATCATCACCCCCTTCGGGCTCTTCGAATTTGGAACGCCGCATGGGCATTCCAACGCCTGATGGACACTATGGGGTGGGGGCTCGGTTTGTCTTCATTTATTTGGTAGCGAGTCGTTCGCGGCAGGAATATTGCGCCCACCTCCAGTTGTTGTGCCAGCACCTGAATGAATTCGGGTTTGGTAATAAACCCAGATAAGTGCCAGTTCGGCCTTCAGTCCATCGACTTCCTGGGCCATCGTGTGACTCAGCATGGTGCGGTGCCTCTACCAGGCAGGGTGGAGGCCATTCGCCGGTTTCGACAGCCTTCCACAATGCGGGGCCTGCAGGAGCTCGTCGGGATGATACAATTTTATCACCGATTTGTGCCAGAGGCGGCGAGAATACTGCGGCCTCTATTCCAACTGTTGTCGGGCAAGCGGCAGGACGTGCAGTGGACCTACGTCACCGTGGTGGCTTTCAACAGAGCGAAAGTGGCATCGGCGGGTCGATGCCCCCACAGCACTAACTGTGGATGCCTCGGACTCTGTGGTTGGTGGGGTGTTGGAACAGTTTGTTGTCGGTCACTGGCGGCCTCTCATCTTTTTCAGTCGCCAACTCAACCCGGCGGAGCATAAATATAGCACGTTCTACCGGGAGCTGCTCACTTTGAACCTGCCGGTTTTGCATTTGTTATTTCCTGGAGGGAACGGGACTTTGTTGCATTTACTGACCATAAGCCCCTCACCTTTGCCAAGGTTGCCGACCCTTGGTCCACTTGGCAGCAGCACCACATCACATATCTCCGAGTTCACGACGAACATCCGCCACATCGCGGGAAAAATTAACCTGGTTGTGGAAGCCTTGAACTGCCTGGCTGTTGTGATAGTTCTGTTGTGGCCCTGGGAATCGATTACTCCACTTTGGCGGCGGCGGAGCTAGCGGACGAGGAGATGAGGGCGTATCAAACTGCTATCGCATGACTGGTGCTCAAGGACGTGCCTTTGGGTTCCGCCGGCATCACCGTCCTGTGTGATGTCTCCACGGGGCAGCTGCGGCCTATTGTTGTGGCGGTCTGGAATGGTCGGATTTTCGACGGCAGGCAACGGTGGTGATGGTGGCTACAAAATTTGGCACGGGTTGTGGAAGCAGGTTGGTCATTGGGCACCAGTTCAAGACTTTGCGGTGCCTCGCCGGCGTTTCAACCACGTCCACGTGGATATCGTGGGACCATTGCGTCTGTCCCGCAGCATTTCACATTTGCTTACTGTGGTGAACCGTTTCACTCGGTGGCCGGAGGCCATCCCACTTGTCGACACCTCGGCCATGTCCTGTGCGCGTGCCCGGTGGTCTATTGGGTTGCCCATTTCAGGGTACCGCTGGATATCTTGTCCGACCGAGGTGCCCAAGTCTCTTCGGAGCTGTGTTCCGCCGATGGATCGCCTGTTGAGGGCTCAGCTTCACCACTCGACAGCCTATCAACCCCAGTCGAATGGGTTGGTGGAACCTTTCCACCGCTGGCTTAAGGACGATTTGAAGACTCGCGTCACCAGTCCCGGTTGCATGGACAAGTTGCCGTCGGTCCTGCTAGTGATCCACACCTCCCCTAAGGAAGACTTGCAGGCTTCGTCGGCCGAGTTAGTTTATGGCGTTCCACTAACTGTGCACGTGGAGTTGATCCCAATTGCTGGCGACCCCCAGGAGTCTCCGTCATCCATGTTGGTCTGTCTGCGGGTGAGGGTCAGCGCCCTGTCTCCTGTCCCAACGTCTCAGCATGGTGTCGCTCCATCTCACGTACCGCCGGCGCTTGCGGGCAGTCAATATGTCTTCCTCCGCCGCGACGCCCGCAGGTTGCACTAATAGCGCCCTTATGAAGGTCCTTTTCGGGTGCTACGGCACGGGCCCACGGCTTTTGTATTGGACATGGGGTTTGGCAGGAGACCGTGACGGTGGCTCGCTTGAAGCCGGCCCATTTGGACCTGAGCGAGCCAGTCCAGGGGGCCCAGCCTCGCCGTCAAGGGTGTCCGCCGTCTGGGGTCCTACCTAATTCGTCCTTACAGGAAAGAAACCTTTGCATGGGGACGTACATACGAGGTCCGGCCGCCTCGTTCAGCTGCACATCCGTTTTTGTGCCTCCGGTTCTAAGGGAGTTGATGTGGCTGCACCTCGTGGTGGGCCAAGCACTATACATAACCTTCAGCTCTGGGGGAGGGGGGGGGGGGGGTCACGTGGCCCGGTGATGAGAGGCAGGGGTCACAGTGTGGTCACGGGTGCCCCTGGGGAGTATTTATGGTGTTAATCGCGCGCACGGGGTTGGTGGAGTTAGGAGTCTAGTAGCACAATATAGAATTGCATATTTGGACAAATTTCGTGTCCTGATATGGTTCTTTAACGGACAGCTCCGTGTCTGCTACATAGGGATTAAAAGTAGCATTAGCAAATTTGCAGATGACACAAAGCTGTGTGGCAGTGTGAACTGTGAGGAGGATGCTAGGAGGATGCAGGGTGACTTGAGGGAGTGCATCCTTCTCTCGTTATATCTCTCCTACTGAAAACTAACTTGCATATGTTGAAAGAATGGAGCAACTGGACTTGTATACACTGGAATTTAGAAGGATGAGAGGGGATCTTATTGAAACATAAAATATTATTTAGGAATTGGACACGCTAGAGGCAGGAAACATGTTCCCGATGTTGGGGGAGTCCAGAACCTGGGGCCACAGTTTAAGAATATTGGCCATTTAGAATGGAGAATGAAGAAAAACTTTTTCACCCAGAGAGTTTTGAATCTGCAGAATTCTCTGCCTCAGAAGGCAGCGGAGGCCAATTCTCTGTATGCTTTCAAGAGAGTTAAATAGAGCTCTTAAAGATAGCGGAGTCAAGGGATATGGGGAGAAGGCAGGAACGAGGTGCTGAATGTGGATGATCAGCCATGATCACAGTGAATGGTGGTGCTGGTTCGAAGGGCCGAATGGCCTACTCCTGCCCCTATTGTTTATTGTCTATTCGATCTACTAGGTTCTGATTCACTAGAGTTTGGAAGAATGAAAGGTGATCCAATTGAAATTTACAATTGGGCAGGGCTGGGCAGACTGGATACAAGGTGAATGTTGTTCCTGCCTGGGGAGTCTAGAATATGTGTTCACAGTCCTTGAGTGCAGGCAAGATGTTTAGGACTGGGATGAAGAGAAATCTGTTGACAGAGTGTGATGAACTATGAGTTCACTTCTATTGAGAGCTGCAGATGCCAAATTACTGTAGATATTTAAGAAGAGGTGTGAAAGACTACAGGAAAACTACATCACGGTAGATGATCAGCCATGATGTAAATGAATGTTGGAACAGGTTCAAAAGGCCAAATGAAAAGCAATTTAAAAACAGCTACAGATGTTGGAAATTTTAAACATAATAAAAGGCGCTGCAAAAAGTTAGTAGGCCAGGCAGTATCTGTGGAAACAGTCAAGGCCTCAGGTCTGTGACCTTTCATCAGAATTGGAAAATAAAGAGATGCAAGTGGGTTTTCAGTAGGAGAGAAGTTGAGGGGTGAGATGTAGAACAAAAAGAGTGTCTGTGACACATCCTTCTCTTGTTATATCTCTCCGACTGAAAACTAACTTGCATGTTTCTATTTCCCAGTTCTGATGAAAGATGAGGACTCGAAACATTTGTTGTGTTTCTTTCCACAGTTGCTGCCTAACCCCATGACTTTTTCCAGCAGTTTTTGTTTTTGTTTGAAAGGCCAAATTGTTTACTCTCATTTCCATTTTACAATATTCCCACAGCTTCCTGCAATCTAAAGGTTTTCTTATCATTGTCAATCACTAAACCAGTTGCAAACTAATTTTAATGCTCCCTACATTTCATATTAAATTATTAATGTATGATAAAGACAAGAGACAAAATTCTGAGCCCTCTGAAATTCTATGATAATGGCCTTCCAATCCCCCCCAAAAAAATCAATCTTTGCTGCTTGCTATTGATCCTATTACAGATCCAATCCAATTTTGCATTCTCCTTTGGGTCCCATGAGTTTTAACTTTTTTTTGGCATCACCTTCCTGTAGCCAGAAAAGACTGAATATTGTTAAGCAAATCCACTGTAAATGTTTTCACTTGCTTTTTTAAATAGCGTGGATATATTTCAACCAGGCGTGGTGATTTATCCATCTTTGAAGCAACTCCCTCAATATTTTATCTTTTTATCTTTCAAGAGAGAGCTAGATTGGGGTCTTCAAAATAGCAGAGTCAGGGGATATGGAGAGAAGGCAGGAATGGGGTACTAATTGGGGATGATCAGCCATGATCACATTGAATGGCGGTGCTGGCTCGAAGGGCCGAATGGCCTCCTCCTGCACCTATTGCCTATTGTCTATTCATATGTTTATACCCACTTGATCAAGTAACAACTAAAATTGTCATTTTAGTTCTCCTTCTCTTTCATATTTATAAATAACGAGGAAGTTTTATTAAATGCAAGTTACGGTGGTCAGAAGTAAATGAATGGAAAATATTTTTATGGTTGTCAGTGATAAGGAAACAGTTGAGAATTTTAGAGGATATCAAATGTATAAACAAAAGATTGATATATGTATGTATATAGAAAAATACCTTCTCTGTGTAAAGTTTAAGAAGATAGAGTAAAAATCAAGCTTCCCACAGAAAAAGTTAGTAATAGGATCAATTATTAATCTTCAAATGAAATATTATTAATTATTGCCTACTCTGACGATGGAGAAAGTTTTGGCTTTACATTAAAATTATATAACAAAGTACATGATTGTTAAGAGCAAAGGAAACAATAAAACATTAAAATTGTGTATTCCCTTGATATTCAATATTGATGTGGTTATGCAACAGTGGAGTTTTGCAGTGTTAATGGTTTATAATTATTTAATGATTTTGTACATGTACCTGTTCCAGATAGTAATTTTCTGCTAATTTGTAGTTTTTCTCCAACATAGCCAATCGTGCACGAACAAGGTAATTGTCTGTCCCATCACCCCCCTAGAAAAAAGAGAAAAATGCTGCTTTATTGGTGTATAATTAAAAACACAATTAAATAGTATCCTCCATACAATTTTGTAGAAACAAACAAAACAGAAAATGCTATAGTCAGCAGATCAGATAGCATCTTAGGATTCAGAGTTAATATTTCAAGTTTCTGATCTTTCATCTTTAGAAAATGTTATAAATCAAACCATTTATTTTGGTTCTCCAGAAGGAGAGAGTGGAAAGGACAAAAGGAATGACAGAAATTCTGTTGGTTTCTTTTACTTTGATGTTCAATAGGTATTTGATCAT
Source organism: Raja brachyura (assembly GCA_963514005.1). The sequence goes on from OY740785.1 coordinate 65,933,074, forward strand.
ACCAACATAGAAATACAGCTGAATTATTAAAGTCATTTTCCAAGTTGTGCTGTACCCAGTTTACAAACATCTGTAACCAAATATCTAAAATTGTCCTCAATTCTCCATTTGTTTGATTGACTTATCTCCCAAAATGGAATTGTGTGTGCGTCATACTGGAGGAATTGAACCAATGTGCTATTTCTTTAATTGGCCTACATAATCATGAACTTCAAGGTTTTGCAAGTTGGTTTTATTTGTGCAAAGAGGGACTGCAAAATTCCCACCATTAATTGAGCCCAGCACCCAACAGCAATGTTAAGTGGTCAAATGGAAATTCCAAGCGAGGTGCAAAAACATGAGAAGCTGAAGCTGAAACAGGCTTTACAACCCCTTGAACCACATGACTTTAATAAGCATTGGTCACAAAGATTCTCACATTTGAAAGGAATATCATGGCAGGCTCTGATTTTACATCATGTTTTTAAAACAATTTGTGTGTCGGATGCACTTATCTGTATATCAGTGGTCTTCATACTTATTTAAAATATAACCCAGTGTGAAGTAGTTTATTATAGGAAGTAACTGCAGATGCACGGTAAGTCCTTTAGAGAGCGCGGGAGTGAGGGAGAGAAGGAGAAAGAAGGGGAGAGAAGGACAGAGAAGGGGAGAGAGAAGGGGAGAGAAGGGGAGAGATAAGGGGGAGAAGGGGAGAGAAGGGGAGAGAAGGGGAGAGAAGGGGAGAGAAGGGGAGAGAAGGGGAGAGAGAAGGGGAGAGAAGGAGTGGAGACAGTTTTAATAAGTTTAATAAAGTTAGCTGGCATTTTACCTTCCGGCGGATCTTCTAGGTCCTGTAAACCAAAGATCCTATAGGATCCTATAGGATCCTATAGGATCTTTGCTGAAAACTCCAATGAGCCTATCAAAATGGCTGGTCAGCGAAGGAGATTGCCTTCGACTGCCTGTAAGTAAATAGCAACCCCACTCCACTGACTTAGACCAAACGGCAACCTATTTTTAGTCGAGGTCGGTTTTGATTTTGTTAAAATAATCGCAGGAACATAGAAGAAGCCTAAACTACGCGGAAACCACTTTCGACCATTAGGGAGAGTGACCAAAACCTCCGGGAACCTCACGGGAACCTTGGGTGGGGCGCAAGGTCACCAGAGGTTTCCGTTCAGGTTTCCTAAGTGGGACAGGGGCATTAGGAAGGCAAAGAGAAAGATAAAAGCAATTTGTGCAGGGCAATGAAAAGAGTAATAAAAAAGTGCAGAGGCATAAGAGTGCACCAGCAAATAGTCAAAAGGGGAAAAAAAATTAATTACACAATCGTTTTCTGAATACATACATCATAAATAAAACGATATATAAGTTTACAGCACAAATATAAATAAATTGGACATTCATTAATGAAGAATAATTATTTATTCAGACATTGAGGAAGCTGACAGCTCTGTAGTCGAGAACACTCCTGAACCAAAGTAACAAATCAATTTTACTGAAAATTATTTTGTTCCCAATCTGGAAACGTCTCAATGCTGTTGGGGCTAGAATAAATTGCAAAGCAATTATGAATAAAGTCTGCCATCTGCTGGTGTAAATATAAATTCCATTCAAGTTCTAATTTTAGTGCCTGCATTTATTGTGAAATATAAAGGCCAATGAGCCACATGTCCATGCTCTGTTTTTCAATAAATTGGACTTATTCCTCAAGGTATTTACCACCAAAGTTGCATATTCCTTGACATCCCTATTCGATAGAAATCTGTCGATCTCAATCTTGAAAATGTCATTGATCCAGAATCCATGGCCTATTGCAGGACATTTACTGATTAATTGTATCTTTCTATCACAGTGCTTTCCCTGTTAGCTTAATCGTGAACATTATGTTTATAACTAATCAACCTAGAAGACATAATTTGCCCGGGCCTCTGGAAAATGGACCCATAACATAACCATGACCCACAAACCATCAATTGAACCATCTGCAGACTGAAATTAATATTTTAATTCATACACCATTTTACCCTTCCCATATAATATGATATGTTTCTGGAGTATGATCCTTCACTGCACTCTGGTCATTATTCACATGTATATATTTTGGCAGCAGGGAAGAAACCACTTATCTGGATAACAACAGATGTATGACCAGTGACCACAAATGAAATTCGTCCTACAAATTCCACATTGACCTCAATTAATATTAATTTGTTATGAGGTATAAAATCTATTATTTCCTCAAGGACACAAACAATTACTACATACCATTTTGCAACTTACAACACAAATTAATGAAATGTTGTGCCTAAAAAATATATTCAGATAGACCAATCTTTCAGTTGGTATTCATTTCCTTTTGTCGTCTAATGCTAATTGTTCCAGTTATTACTTACATATTCTTTTGCTGCTTGGTCTGCAATCCGGTTAGTCTCACAAAGAAACTGAGCTTTAGCTACATCCCCCAGAGCAGCAAAACACCTTAAAAAAAAAAGGAATATATGATAAAAAAAAGTAATATATGTCAAATACAAATGCAATCCTCTTTTTTTTTTATTGTTCCTTTTCATAATTGGGTCAATTTTGAAAACTTAAAGAGTATTTTAGTGCTTCTATATCTAATTACGTAGAATGATATTAAATTAAACTAAGTACAGACAGTAGTACTATAGTGCTATATTTACATTCCTAAGGAATCTTGTGTTATAGAAAATCACATTATAGCTGTACAGGCCGCAGGTGCCTTCAAAGTACAGATTTAAACAGGATTTCCCAATCATCATTGTACTATATCTACTTTGGTCTGTGCAATGCAAATAGTGTTCCTTAATCCATCAAAATGGCAATTCATATTATGGAAACATAAATTACATCACAGCTCCGGGACTATTGTGCTATGCCCAACAATATTAGTATCCTACCCCAAGTCAAGCTTATCCAATAAATCTATGGCAGCAGCATTGTACCGGCAAAATGAAAACTCCTACTTGTGTACTATCCACTGTAAACTGATGTAACCTACTCTCCTTTTCTCCTTGCAATCATCAGCAAAGCGTTGGAAAGAATGTTCAAAGGGACCATTAATCCATTTTAATGAACAAATAACCACCTTATTGGCATCTTTTTAGAAGTAGCTAAAACCATTCTATTTATACTTTGTAAGAGTGCTCATTAGGATTAAAATAAAAGCTAAAAGTGAGATGATAAGGTAACTTGGTCTCAATATAATGGCATATTTTGACAGGGGTGGCACCAGAGATCATAATTGAGAAGAAAGGCAAAATCCTCCATGGGCTGGAACGGTGCCTGAGTGCAACAGGAATGCACTTGTGATTGCTTAAGAATGGTCAAAGTTCAATAGGAATCCTCAGGGCAGGATACTTTGCAAATCATTTTCAGCTGCTTTATCAATTATCTCCCCTGTGTTAAAACATGAAAGATGGGACAGCATGGTGATTATTCTAGTGTTTAGTTTTGATGAAAAATTCTCCATAATTTGCCAGACTCAAACTGGATAAAGACAATACCTAGGTCTGGACTGACAAAAGGCAGACAAAATTCATATCACACATGTCCAGAAGCAGTAAATTTGCAACAATGCCTCCCCAACTGTACAAATTAGTCCCTACCACCATCTTCCCTCTTCCCATAAAATTGCTCTGGTATTATATTTATCCTGAAACATAACTGAATTAATAGGCGAAAAAGTGGAAGAAAGATATTTTGCCAAAATTGACACATCATTCTCCTTAAATCTCAAATCAGGAATATTTATAGTTCACTTTAATGAATGGAATTGTAACACTTAAGAAGCTCATCAAATTCAGAACATAGTTGGTGACTTCTACTACCAAGATCATGAGCAACAACATTAGAGAAATATTACCAGCCCAAATCATTCATCCTCCTGACATAGACACCTGTAGCCATTTGGTTCTCAGCAATGTCAAAATCCTAGAATTAGCCATTGTTATCATTGTGGGAACAATATCACCCAAATATAGCATCAAAGATGCAACATAACCGCTTTTCTATCATTCTATAATTGCACATCAACTGAGAAGATTGTTAAAAGTCAACCTCTTGGAAGGGGCTAGTCACAATTTGGTCAGAATTGTTAACAATGGCCGATATTCTTCTTGTTAGGGGGAATAGATGGAATTTTATAACAAATCCAGCAGTTTCATTATCACCATTACACACACACAGATTTTTAAAAATTCCATATTTATTTAATGCAATTTTTCCATTTGTTAGTAAGATTTAATTTGTGCTCTAAATCAATGTCCAAGAGCTTTGATTGCTGGTCTAGTAACTTAAACATTAATATATAGAACCCTGTGCCATGTCCAGTTTGAGCCACCATAGTCTAGGAATAATGTGAAAGCTTTTGAAAGGATGCAGAGCACATTTATTAGAATGATTCCAGGGATGAAGGAATACAATTATGTGGAAAGACCAGAGAAGCTGGGATTGCTCTCCTTGTAATAGAAGAAGTTGAGAGAAGTTCTGAAAGAGGTATTAAAAATCATGAACATTTAAACAGAATAGATACAGATAAACTGTTCCAACTGATGAAAGCCTCAAGAATAAGAAGACAACGGGTGAAAACAATTGGCTGAAGATCTCAAAGTAGCACAAGGGAAAGCTTGGTTTTAGTGCAATTGGTTAGAATTTGGAATGCATAATGGGATAATGGAGGGAGATTGAATAGTGGTGTCCCCGTAACAGAACTTGATTAGTACAGGAAAATAAAAAAGAATACCAGGCCGATGAGGTGAGGGCAGGAGAGTGTGACCAACTAGATTAGTGTTCTATTAAGCTAATACTTACTCAATATTTGTGATTTTATGAACATGGGTGAAAGCAGAAACTTTTTATTTTATTTTATTTATTATTATTTTTTTATTTATTAGAAATAATGTACATTACAATGATATAAGCCAAAAATAACATAATACATATCCTGTACCACTTATTTTAAACTTTAAGAAGAAGAATAGAGAAAGTTAGATAAGATAGTAAGTGCGTGAGAGTGATCAGGAAGAAAACCCGTAGAAGCGTAAGACACAAGAAAGAATAAAAAAGAAAACCAAAGAAAAATAAAGAAAAAAAATAGAAGACAGAAAATATAAGAAAGTAAAATAAGATAAGTTAAAAGGGATGTACCTACTTCGTATCTTTACATGCCCCTCACCAGGTCCTGATACCATTTATTTTCAGGGTTGTGTTGCACCCTATGCTTGTAATAAGTCGATAAATGGAGACCAAATCTTTTGGAAATGGCCTGATTTGCCTGCTAGGAGAAATCTCATATCTTCGAGATGTAACATTTTGGACATATTTGAAATCCACATTTTTATCGTTGGTGTGGGAGCGTTTTTCCAGAATTTAAGTAAGTTTTTTTGCCATTATTAAGCCGTAATTAAGGAAGCTCTTTTGGAATGAAGTCAGCTCAAAGTTTGCTTCCATTGTTCCAAAAATAATAAATTCTGCATTCGGTTTCAGTTTTATTTTGAATAATTTTGTAAATATTTCAATGATTTCATTCCAGACTTTTTGGATTTTTATGCAAAAAACAAAGGAATGCGCTATGGTTGCTTCTTGGGATAGACATTTATCACATTTTGGGGAGACATTTTAAAAAATGTACTTATTTTAGTTTTTGAATAATGTAGTCTATGTAAGATTTTAAATTGGATTAAAATATGTTTTACATTGATCGAGGATTTGTGCACATATAACAAGTGTTTATCCCAACTCTCTTTTGAGATTTTATAGCTAGTTCTTGTTCCCAAACACTTCTAATTCTATCAGATTATGGTATTTCTATATTTTGGATAATATTATTAAAGTATGATATTAAATGAGTTGAATCCGCCTTTATATTCATTGCTTCGTCTAATAAGTCTGGAGACAAATTTTGATATTCTTGTGTATATTTTTTCAAATAATTACAAATTTGAAAATATTTAAAATATTGATTACTTCTCAGATTGTATTTAAATTGTAGTTGTTCGAATGATAAGAAATTTCCATTTTCATACATGTCTCCGACGTTTTAATTCCTATTCTTTCCCAATATGTAAATGATTTATCAATACTAGAAGGTTTAAAGAACGGATTATTACCTATAGGGGTGAGAAGTGATAAATTTCGTAATTTAAGGGTTAATTTTATTTGTGTCCAAATTCTAATAGTACTATGAATAATTTGATTTTTACTATATATTGTATTAATCAGTTTTGTTGGTGAGAGAAGAATCGCTCCTATATTAAAAGGGGCGCAATCCTCTCTCTCCATTACTATCCAATCCACCCGCTGGGCAGAGTTGCCCAACAGGTGAATCACATTTTTGACGTTTGCAGTCCAATAATAATACAAAAAATTAGGGAGTGTTAATCCACCAAATTCTACTTTTTATTTTTTAATAGGTAATTTTATTCACTGAATCCAAACACTTGCATAAATCAGTCACTTGCATTTTACATGCAATTTATTTGCTTAAGGGCAGTGAACGGGCTCCATTGTGAAATCGCTAGGAATATCAAACTGCAAACACAACAGCTGCAAGATCTGAGATATTTAGTCCAAATGTACTCAAATCTGCTCTTCTTATCTACTCCCATATACGACAGAGGAGCCACAATTTGACACAATTAAGGGTCAGGAGGAAACTATTGATAATTACCAATTGGTTCCTAATGGAAACCCATGTGTGGGCATATTTAAAGCATGAATCGATTCATGCCTTCATCTCCAAGCTCAAAAATCCTGCAAATATTCATTCTTCCATTCAAATAAAATATGGCTACTCTGGTGAAACACTAATGCAAATGCTGAAGGGAACCAATTTTTTTTTTCATTTCATACATTCAATAACCATGTAATGTAAAAGTGAGGCAAAAAACAGAGTTATGAAAATATAATGCTTATCAGTGCCATGGTATATATTTCTTGGTCTATATATTAATGACATTTTATTATATATATATTTTAATGTAAAATTCCTCTTTGGTTCCCCGAATACACCAGTTATTACCTCTCTGCAATATGTAATTGCTGGGCTTCCAATGAAAGTTTGCTTAATGTTTTCCACATAGCTTCAGTCTCTGAAGACATCTCCAATGTTTCCAGAAAAGCAGTAGCCCTGGCAAAAAAATCAATGTCTAATAATCACATTAAATGAAAACTAGTGAAGTACCTTTCCAAATAATAACTTTCTCCCCTCAATTTATAGCCCAACACATTATCAGTAAAGTACTAAACATTCATTTGCTCTGCCACTTCTTCACTTGCTTTTGAAAGAAATAGTCTTCAGTGGGAGTGTCGTGACTGCGATCTCACTATTTTTATTCCCTTTTTGAGTTATGGGGTGTAAAGGACGTCAAAGGCTAAAATCTATTGTTTTTATATATATGGAATGGAATAATTGAAGATTAGCACTTGAAATTTTGCACTCATTCCAAATTTTGTGTATGGGGTAGTAATGATTAGAAAAGAAAAATAATTGCTATTTCCTTTTCCCATCTTTCAATTAGTTACTTCCACCTATATTCCTTTCTCTAGCTTTAAGCCCCTGTCCCACTTTCACGACCTAATTCACGACCTCTGCCAAGTTTGCCCTTGACTCATACTCGCAGCATGGTGGCCACAAGGTCATAGGAGGTCGTAGTTAGGTCGCAGTATGTCGTGATGCTAGTCGTAGGTAGTCGTAGGTGGTCGGAGGCAGTCGAAGGTAATAGCTCTGGGGTGAAGAAAAGGGCAGTAGAAAAAAAAGGTTAAACAGCAGAACGTCACCTCTGTAACTCCTAGCTGGAGAGTTTTTTGGAGAGGAGACTTGTGTTTTAGAGATGGCACCAAAAAGGAAGCAGCGCAGGGGGAGGGTACAACCCTTAAAAAAATCTGCCATGGAGGTGTTGCCCACCCAAGAGGAGGAATGGCAGGAGGTGATGCCACAGAAGGTGATAGTGCAGGAGGAGGTGGCCCTGCATGAGCGACCCCTGGAGGAGGAGACCAAGGTGGTAGTATACGTCCCCACCACCACCGCATCCTTCGCCTCATTTGAAGGCAGCAAAGCAGCACTTTCTGCTATGTCTGACACAGCATCAGAGGCAGATGCCCCATTGGTGGTGAGGGAGAGCTGGAGCAAGGTTATGCCCTACACCTTCACCAGGCAGCAGGAGGGGGACCTTGAAGAATGGTTCCAGCAGAATGCCATCCTGTACGAAAAGGAAAAGGAAAAGGGGTACAGGGACAGGGACAAGAATGGCATGCTTGCCATCCACTGCCCCACATGTGTGCTTAAAGCTCCATCTTTTGTCAAAGCCCAGCACCACTCTCTTCCAGTCATCTGGTGTACTGGGACAGTCCATCACATCATCTCCATTCACCCCTTCTTGTACTTCCTCTTTACCCTTGCTCTTCCCTTTCTGCCTTTCTTAAAAGACGGCTGAAGCAAATGGGCTACTGCAAACAGCAGTAAAACGTACATGGTCGAAGCCAGTCTTCAACATAGTCGAAGGAGGTCGAAGGAGGTCTTCTTCATAGTCGTGGGAGGTCTTCAACATAATCGTAGGTCATAGACATAGTTGTGGAAGGGCGTAGGAGGTCGTACACATAGTCATGGAAGGTCATAGGAGGGCGTAGGTTACCGCGACCTTGATTGTTTTTAGGTCGTTTAAGGTCGTCAGAAGTCGCGAATTAGGTCGTGAAAATGGGACAGGGGCTTTACTATTCGCAGTTATTCTATCCTTATCTCACACCTTTTGTCTTTTCATTTCTAGCCTTTGTTCAACTGTCCACTTGTCAAAACCCCCCATTACCTGTGCCCATTTACCACTCGCCAGGATTTGTCCCGTCCCTCCTCTCTTCCAACGTTCTCCACCACCATCAGTCTGAAGAAGGGTCCCGAATCAAAACAACACCAATCTATGTTCTCCACAAATGGTGCCTGAATGGCTAACTTACTCCAGTATTTTGTGTCTTTTTCTGGATTATTCTTCTGTCAACCAAGCCAGGTCCCCACATTATCGGAATAGACATATTTTAAACACAATTTATATTTAACTCGCCTTTAATGATTCAATTTTCCCGCAGAAATAACCTTGTTTTTAACTGGAGAGATGGCTATAGAGTGCCTCGACTACTGTTAAAATAGATTATTGATTAAATAAATTAACATTCTTGTTGTGCAAAAGACTCTTTGTTGGGCATCTTTTCCCACCCACTTCCAATTGTGTCAGGCATAGTGTTGGCATTAGATTAGTATTAAAAGCTAGGTGTGATTGTCTGCATTGCACATCGGTGTGCAAAGAATGAAGAACATCAGATTGAGTACAAATTCTCAAATCTAACTGGTTTAGAGGATATCCTACTTCTACATGAGAGGGATTGATTCAGATAAGAATCATCAGAGTTAGAACTCCAGATAATGAAAACCAGCATGGTTATTGAGATTTATCACATTTAAAAGCTCCTCATGAGGAACATTTAAGTAAGTACAAAAAAATTGAACATTCAGTAAAAAGACATTGTTACATTTTTGGTTTATTTACAATTAGGCCCGCTGATTTTTTTAATGTAATTTTTTCATTTTTCATACTTTCACAAGAATGTCTATTAAGTATGACATATAAATAAACCATGTATTTCCATTGTTTCAGTAAATTCTTTTGCACTGTATTTCAAAATATTAAGCCATTTATATTAAAACTCCTTGATACAATAGAAACGATCTGAACCAATTTTTTCCCCGCTAAAATTAAATCAAAAATAATTTGTTTCTAGTACATAAACTGTGCAAACAATTCCCACATATACCATCAGTTAATTTCAATCTGAATATAATCCAAGAGAAATGATGCAGCAGCTTTTAGAAAATAAACAATTTCAGAAAAACGTTTTCCTATAATAAGTAACATTCAGCACCAACCTATTATAATCTCCATCATCAATTGCTGTGCCAAACTCAATCAGCCCTTCATCCAGGGTATAAGAAATAGTATTCACTCCCTCAGTGACTATTACTTCTGTTTTACCATTACTCCGCTCCAGATCTACAATATCACCCTGTGGAAAAAAGATTACAAAATAAGGAAAAGATCACCGTTTTTGCTTGGTGGGAAGTGCATTCAGGAGAGGATCCAAAATAGATAAAACCATGCAAGGGTTTTACTGGACAGGGATTTACTGGACAGTGATGCAATAGCCTGATAACGTTATCCCATTTGCCCCAATACAAAAAGTGTGACAATTCCTAGATATGCCAGATTGAATATCCAATGATGTGTAAAATTATCAGGAAATTGTCATTACCACATTTCACCTGTTCTATTCCCCTAAATGTGTTAACAAAAGTTCTCTCAAGTAATATGTAGAGGGCCCTTCAAGGAAGACAGCAAAGCTTGACTTAGAGAATTGGGCAGGGCAGGTGACTGAAATGTCAATAGACATGCATTTAGGGACCAGTGACTATTGTTCTATTAGCTGTAAAATGATTAAGTAGTTATGGATAATGACAGGGCTGGTCCACAAGTTACGGTTCTAAATTGGAGCAAGGCCTATTTTGGTGGTATTAGACAGAAGGTTGCAAATATTATAAATAGCTGAGCCCAAATATTGATCCTTAGGGCACCACATCAGTCACTGCCTGCCACTCTAAAAAGGAAATTAATTTCAAATCTCTTTTTCTTGTACTGTTCTTGATGCAGGGAATGTATTCTTGTTTTCCTTTTTGTTCTAATTCTTATTGCAATCCATTTTCATGTTGCTTTCAAATTTAGTCATACACTATTTTTGCTCCTTCAATCAATCTCTTGGTCTAATTTTGTTCATTTCCAAACTATTCACAAATCACAGGATTCCGCTTTTCCTAACAACTTTCATTTTGGATCTAATACTATCCTTAACGTATTTTGTTAACCGTGGTTAGATTGTTTTTCCTTGTGATTTTGGGCCAGAAAGGAATATCAAAGTCAAAGTCAGACAAATTAATTTGTCACATGCACGTGCAGTGAAATGAATCTGCCAGCAGATACACTTAATTAAAAAACACACAATACACAATAGAATTTAACACAAACATTCACCACAGCATTCTTCACTGTGGTGGAAGGCAATAAAGTTCAGTCAGTCCTCCTCCTTTGTTCATCCGTGGTCAGGGGCATAAACCCTCCGTAGTCACCGCTATGGACGGCCGGATGTACAGGCCCTGTCGTCGGGATGATCTAAACTCCGACATCAGGACGGTCTCCTACTGGAGACCGCGGCTTCAGGATATTATAGGCCGCAGGCTGGCGGTTGGATCTCTTCTCCGGCGATCCCCAGCAAGGAATCCCAGACTCAGGATAGCAAGTCCACTCCACGCCCGTGGCTAGAAGCTCCGCAGATATACTGAAGAAGGGTCTCGACTCGAAACGTCGCCTATTCCTTCTCTCCATAGATGCTGCCTCACCCACTGAATTTCTCCATCATTTTTTGTCTACTTTCAATTTTTTCAGCATCTGCAGTTCCTTCTTAAACAATATATACTGTTCCTGCTTTCAGTCTTAAATATTATTCGTGGCCCATTCATCGCCTTTCCATGAAGTTCCCCAAGCTCTTATCATCAATTCGTTCCTCGTATCTTTATGGTTTCTTATATGTAGGATGTTAAGTTACAAAATTAACGACTTCATTTTTTATTTTAATGGAAATAAAATTCAGGTATAGTCACTCTTCCATAAAAGATCCTACACAAGATTATTAACTAATCTTTTCTCATTGCAGATTACCCAGTATAGGAAAGGATCTTTCCTAGTTAGCTCAACTAAAAAAAATCTTAAGCACTTTCCTGAAATTAATCCTCCAAAGTATTATTGCCATGTTTTGATCGGTCCATATGTTGATTCATCACCCAGAATTACTGTTGTACATTTGTTGAGTGGATCAGAATTTTCTGATTGAAGAAGGCCCCTACATTACTACTGTCAGCAAGACAAAGGAGCTAGTTATTGACTTCAGGAAACATGGTGGAGTACATGCACCACATCAGCATCAATGGTGCTGAAATGGAAATGGTTCAGAGCTTCAAGTTCCTTAGCATTACTATAATGAACGATCAGTCGTGGACGAACAATATTGATGCAACAGCCAAGAAGGCACACCAATACCTCTATTTCCTCAGAAAATGAGGAAATTTGGCATGTCTCCTATGACTCTCATAACCTTCTACAGATGCACCATAGAAAGCATATTGTTGGGTTGCATCACAGGTTGGTTTGAGAATAGCTCTGCCCAAGACCATATGAAATTGCAGAGAGCTATTGTCGTGATGTCCATCACATACAGCAGACATCCCACCATTGACCCCATCTACATCTCAGGCTGCCACGGAAAAGCAACCAACATAACCAAAGATTTCTCCCACCCTAGTCAATCCCCCTGCTCCCTGCTCCCCTGGCAGAAGGTACTGACGTTTGAAAGCCCACACCACCAGATGCAGGAACAGCTTCTTCCCTGTTATTATCAGGTTTATTAACAGTTCTTCCATAATCTACTTAAGTACTGTCCGATTCGCCTCTACCCCATTGTGGACATTGGACTTTGTCTATGGAACTGATGTGCTACAATGTTGAGAACTATATTCTGTTATTTGTATCTTCCCTTTTGCTCTATTGGACTTGAGTTTGACTTTATTGCATATATGTATACTATTATCTGATCTGATTGAGGTTTTGTCACAATTAAAGGATTGGGAACAGCAGACTACAAGGTGTCTTGGAAAGAAGTGTATTAAAAAGACAATGTGTTTGGAAGAGACAGTGTTTTGAGAAGACTGTTGTGAATTTGCTACCAGAGAGAGTACCCAGGATTGGGCTTAACAGGCTGAAAAAGTTTGTAACAATTTGTGTACTAAGAAGTGATTTGGAGATTGGATTGACATGGAAATAACTTGGATAAGAGTGACGGAAAGACGGCTGTACAACACATGTGTTGTTTGTTTCATAAGAACAACAAAGATTATAGAATATTGAATTATAAACTGACCAAACGTTTGAGTAATGTGTCTTGACCAGTAGGAGGCATATGGAGTGGGGAGAGGGGGGAGAGGGAGAGGGAGAGGGAGAGGGAGAGGGAGAGGGAGAGGGAGAGGGGCAGAAAAGAAGTGGGTGGAGAAGCGAGATAGTGGTTGGATGAATTACGCCTGTAGAAGAGGAATTGAATTGTGGAATAAAGACAGAACTATTAAAAGAATGGAAAGTGCTTCAGATGGAATGCCAGTGGGCAGAGGAATAGGAGATAAGGGCTAAGGCAGAGAAATAAAGTGCTGATCAGAGTTCGGAGAACAAAGTCGGTTCCAGTAAGTCTTCTCGAGGTCCCCTCGAGAACCTATGTCTGGCAATGGCGACCCTGTCTATAGAAGACGGGGGAGGTGGCCAATCACAATCTGGATCACTGTCCAATCACAGCTCAGACCATTCGTATTTTGACCATTAGCCCGCCCACCATTACATTAAACTACTCCCTTTGTTCGTTTTAATTTCTCACTCCAACTGAAGACGACTTTTGCAATTTAAAGGCACTGCAATCCTTAAACCTTCCCAGTCCCAGTTCACAAAGTCCCAGGGAAATTACCTAGTTTGCTAATTCTGCATCAATTCTGCAAATTGGTCCCCACAGAAACAAATATTATTTTAAACAGAACGGCTTTTGTCAGATAAGGGAGTGGAAAATAAAGTTAATACAAAGAGACATCTCTAATGTTTTGAACAATTTTCTGGAAACGAGCGGGCTGCGCCACTTTGGGTAACTCCTCTCGGATTAAATTTGTGTACCTGATGTGTATTTTGCCTGTTTTTTGTACTAGTTTCCTATCAATGTTCGAAGGTTCGTATTTGTTAAAACCAAAAAGCTATTTCAAAATTATTCTAGGAAGTTCTTTCAAGTTGTCATCCTCCAAGTTCTGGCTCTTATCTTATTACACGGATCTTCCTATTTTTTCGATTTGCCACTCATCCAAGTTCTGTCTCTTATCTGAGTAGAGAGCTCAGTGTTCTTTTCAAGGCTATGCTGCCAAGATAATGGCAGCTCTTTCCTAATGTGTTCAGGATTTCACTGTCTGTTTCATTTCTCCCGATACTTGACATACAGTCCCAGGCTATATTTATATATTCATATATATATATATATATGCCCCTTTTGATGAAATGGTCCATGTCAGATCAGGGCTCAAAATTAACGGTTGCTCAGGTGCCAATGGCGACCTAAAGTCCCGCCGGGCAACCTAAAAGCTGTGCCATTTTGTCCGGCTTGGCAAGCCCCCGGGACATCTATCGTTCAACTCTGAGCGGGCCCCCCTCTCTATCTCTCTGTCTCCGCCCACCATCCGTATCCGTGCCCGGGCCGCCGGTTATCGGCTCTCCGCCCACTCCTCATCTGCCGGCACAGCCGGCTGCCCTGCACATGCACACTGCCACGGCCTGCACATCCTCCCCCTGCACATGCGCACAACCACGGCAAGTACATCATCGGCCATGGTTGTGCGCATGTGCCGCCCTGCACATGCACACTGCCACGGCAACTGATCGGCGCCGGCCACTTTCTACCTCCCTTTGCATTGTGGGAGATCTGCCCACCATTGCTGTCCGGTCGCCACCTTGCCGCGACCGCTGAAAACCAACACAGAGTACGTCCCTGGAGTAACCCTTGCTTCTTGGTTTCCTGCTCCTCCAAAGCCTCGGAGCTGTCCAAACCCACGGATACGCTAGCGTCTAGATCAAGGTGATAAACCCCACCACAGCACGAGAGGGGGGGGGGAGCACCTCACCTGTGCAATGATCTATGAAGAGACTGGCAACACCCTCAGACAGTGCGAACTTTATGGCACAACCCCAATATCGGCTGAAAGGATTACACCGCCTTCAGGTGGCACCTGATCCATCGACCCTAAACAAGCTTCATCAGTTTGCTTGTCAATGAAGAGAGTGTGAACTGGTAGCCATACCTTTGGTTTAATGGACTTTGGGGTACTATGATACATTATGGCTATCATTCTGCTAATCATTGCTCTCATACTTGCGACCGTTGTGTGTACCTACCGAGGACTGTGAATGTTATCATGTTTGATAAAAAGGAGGGAATGAAAGTGCTAAATGTCAAATCTAATAGTCAAATCTAAAATGGAGTCGTTCTCCTACAAAAGCATGATCTACTAGAACAAAAGAATGGCTCGAGTGCCAAGTCTGAATGACTTTGTAAATTATATGGAACACAATATGGAGGACAGGTTGTCTTTTCAATAAAGACATTAAGATGGCAGCCTGCGTAATATCATGTGCTTCTTTTCAATGCCATAAAGAAGCCAAGTGAAAAAAATAGCTGACGCTCCAGAAATAAGTAATAATGTTATTGGATGAGCTTGATTTGGACCCAACTTTTCTTGTATTCTGAAAGGCTACAGATTCTTTCAGTCATGCCATATTCAGGCTTGGTAGGAGTGTTTTACTGATAAGGAAAATGCATAATTGTGCTAATTCTCCTTTGTTCTGTGAGTGGGAGCCTGAGAAGCACTGAGCAACCTTTGTGCTCATTGTAGATCTCGCCACTCCCATCTGACAAATCAATTAAAGATTGCCATAGCTTACCTTTCACAGTTTTTGTTGGTGTCTGCTTTTTAAGAAACAAACTTTGACAGCAGGGAAAACAAAATGTTTCACTGTACCTTAGTACATGTGACAATAATAAACCAAAGCCTAAACCTGGACCTGTTTAGAGACCTGTTGAGGCCTCCATTGCAATCTAGGCTTAGTGCTGTCTAGCTCCATCCACACTGATTCTGGATCTTAATTTTCTGCGCCAATATCATTCCTCAATTTTGATATGATTTCATCCTTTCCTAAAAAAAAGAACATTATCTCCTTTTTCATTTTGCTTGACCTTTCTAAATAGCAAATATCTTTGCTTATTCAATTCTTCCCATGCATTCACTACTCCATTATGGCAAGCATATCCTATCTGTTTGTAATCTGAACTGTTAATTTGTTAATGTTTTTACAAATGATTTATGCATGTATTTCAAGCATCTTTTTGACACATTTTTTACATATTTGTTCTTTTTTTGTACAATGACCCAATTTGGCTTTTTACCGTTTCTCCTTATCCAGTTCATGCTCTCTCATGTTTGCATACTTGTTCCTTTCCTGACATAATGTCTTATCTTAGCTCCAATGGTGTTCCTGCTCTGCATCTATGTATTTTCTGTTTAGCATTCTGATTTCTTATCACCGGAACACTCCCACCAGCTTATATTTTCTCACTCTGGTATCCAATGCCATTCTGAAAGCACAATTAAAAAAATCTGACAGATGGCTTTGAGCAATAGCTTCTACATCTAGTTCTTATTCCTCTTTGGATGTGAAATCTCAGAAGAACATAATCTTTTTTGCTTTTATTTAATAGATATGTTGCATTACAGTGCATTCAGAAAGTATTTAGACCCCTTCACTTTTTCCACATTTTGTTACGTAACAGCCTTATTCTAAAATGGATTAAATTTTTTTTTTAATCATCAACCTACACATAATACCCCATAATAAAAAAAGCAAAAACAGGCATTTAGAAATTTTTGCAAAGTAATTAAAAATAAATAACTGAAATATCACATTTACATAAGTATTCAGACCCTTTACTCAGTACTTTGTTGAGGCACCTTTGGCAGCGATTATAGTCCCAAGTCTTCTTGGGTATATTTTAAGGTCCCTCCACACATGTTCGATCAGGTTCAAGTCCGGTCTCTGGTTGGGCCACTCAAGGACATTCACAGACTTGTCACAAAGCCACTCCTGTGTTGTCTTGGCTGTGTGCTGAGGGTCGTTGTCCTGTTGGAAGGTGAACCTCCACCCCAGTCTGAGGTCCAGAACGCTCTGGAGCAGATTTTTATCAAAGATCTCCCTATATTTGCTCCGTTCATCTTTCCCCCGATCCTGACTAGTCTCCCAGTTCCTGCCGTTGAAAAACATCGCCACAGTATGATGCTGCCACCACCATGCTTCACCGTGGGTATGGTATTGGCCAGGTGATGAGCGGTACCTGGTTCCTCCAGACGTGACGCTTGGCATTCAGGCCAAAGAATTCGATCTTGGTTTTATCAGACTAGAGAATCTTGTTTCTCATGCCTTTTGGCAAACTCCAAGTGGACTGTCATGTGCCTTTTACTGAGGAGTGGCTTCTATCTGGCCACTCTACCATAAAGGCCTGATTGGTGGAATGCTGCAGATATAGTTGTCCTTCTGGAAGGTTCTCCCATCTCCACAGAGGAACTCTGGAGCTCTGTCAGAGTGACCATTGGGTTCATGGTCATTTCCATGACCAAGGCCCTGCTCCCCCGATTGCTCAGTTTGATCAGGCGGCCAGCTCTATGAAGAATCTTGGTGGTTCCAAAATTCTTCCATTTAAGAATGACGAAGGCCACTGTGCTCTTCGGGACCTGAAATGCTGCAGAAATTGATTTATACCCTTCCCCAGAGCTGTGTCTCGACACAATCCTGTCTCGGAGGTCTGCGGACAATTCCTTCGTCTTCATGGCTTGGTATTTGCTCTGACATGCACTGTCAACTGTAGGACCTTATATAGACAGGTGTGTTCCTTTCCAAATCATGTCCAATCAATTTAATTTACCACTGGTGGACTCCAATCAAGTTGTAGAAACATCTCAAGGATAATCAATGGAAACAGGATGAACCTAAGCTCAATTTTGAGTGTCATAGCAAAGGGTCTGAATACTTATGTAAATGTGATATTTCAGTTATTTATTTTTAATTACTTTGCAAACATTTCTAAACACCTGTTTCCGCTTCTTCATTCTGGGGTATTGTGTGTAGATTGATGATAAAAAAAAAGAATTTAATCCATTTCAAAATAAGGCTGTAACATAATAAAATGTGGAAAAAGTGAAGGGGTCTAAATACTTTCTGAATGGACTGCATATGCAATGGTATTAATATTATTATTAAAATTGCTATTCATACCTGCATCCCACAAGTGAAAATCCACTTCTCCACACTTTCATTTAATCATATGCCAATTTCTTTGTGGCTCAACTAAGGATCCAAAGATTATTTGCACCCTTGTGGTGCTGCTCTATAATTTATAATTTAATCACTCCCTAATGGCTGGCCAATCCGCTTGTGGTGGCCTCTCCAACTTAATTCAGCAGATGAACAATATCATTCAATTTTGAACAAAAAGTTAAATGTTTTATCTTAATCAATGTTTCTACTCAATTAATAAAGGCTTCTAAAACAGCAAAGATTTTGTTACAATTTTAGCATCATGTATTTATCTAAATATTATAATTACCGTTAAAACATATCCAGGTTGAAAAAAAAACACTTCATAAGTTCAGAAATCATAAGATCAGAATTAGGCCATTCGGCCCATTTCGTCTACTCCGCCTTTCAATTGTGGCTGATCGATGTTTCCCTCTCAACCCCATTCTCCTTTCTCCCCATAACCCTTGGTTCACTTACTAATCAAGAATCTGTCAATGTCCGCCTCAAAAGTACCCAATGACTTAGCCTCCACAGCCATCAGCGGCGATGAATTCCATAGATTCACCACCCTCTGACTAAAGAAATCTCATTTCTAAAGATCTGCACTTTTATTCTGAGGCTGTGTCCTCTGGTCATAGACTCTCACACTAGTGGAAACATGCTCTCCACATCACTCTATCCAGGCCTTTCACTATTCTGTAGGTTTCAATGAGGTCACCTCTCAACCTTCTAAATACCAGCGAGTACAGGCCCAGTGCCGTAAAAAATATTCGTCATACGTTAACCCAATCATCCTCGGGATCATTCTCATAGACCTCCTCTGGGCCTTCTCCAGCTAGCACATCCTTTATTGGATAGGCTGCACAAAACTGCTCACTATTTAATATTATGATTGTGTAAAATAAAAACAATTTGTCAAATTTAAAAAAAATAGATGTTCCAGTAAGGTTACGATTATATATAAAAACAGAAAATACTGGAAACATTCAATAGGTAATGTTAACTATGTTTCTTTTCCCACAGGTAAATGTTTCTCCAACATTTGTTTATATTTCAAATTTCCGGGATATGTAGCTTTTTAATTTTCAAAACATTTCATAGTTTAGTAATGTCTACAAAACAATCCTCTCATAAATGTTACATTGCTATCATCACAAATTGTTCAATTTATGTCCTTAAATTTTTTTTTGAAATACCTTAAGTGGAAACATCGTAATTCGCTCAGGAGAATCAATATTGTACCATACACACAGATTTCCACGATTTTGGGCCACTGCTACATCACTGCCCGGTACCCATTGAACATAGGTGCAATAATTCAAGATTGTCGTCTTTGTGTTGTCTTCTATATCAAATAGGTGCAGCTGCAGGGCAGAAAAGAATAATTGTAATAGAATGATTTTTTAATTCCCAATTCTATGTGTTATGAAAACAGCTAAAGTTGCAATCTGCTTTCAGAATTTCAGTTTTATTTGCAATTTTAGTAAGTACTAGACCAAGTGCAGACCTGTTGGGTCTGTTTCCCCAAAGTGTGGATGCGGGAGAGGGGGGGGCTTGGGTGGCGGCATGCGGCGTCACACACACTAACTACCCCCCCGCACACACGCTAACTACCCCCCTTGATATATTAATATTATTAATTTGCCCCTTTTACCCCATAACCGCCCTATCCACTAACATATAACCCCCAACTCGCAGGCGCGTCTAGAGAGGGGGGGGGTAGAGAGTGAGGGTAGACAGAGAATGGGGAGAGACAGAGAGAAAGGGGCAGAGATAGAAGGGCAAGAGACAGAGGGAGAGGGGGGTGGAGAGGGATTGTGGGTGAGGGTGGGGGAGGAGGGGTGAGAGAGATGGGAGGAGATTGAGAGGGAGGGGGAGAGAGGGGGGAGAAGGGAAGGGGAGAGGGGGCAAGGGAAGAGGGGGGAGGTGGGGGGGAAGGAAGGTGGAGGGAGTTTCGGGAGGGGTGAAGGGGGTTTAGGGGAGGGAGGGCAGGGGGGGGTGGGGAGAGGAAGGGGAGAGAGAGAGAGGGAGGGGGAGAGAGAGGGGGAGAGAGAGAGGGGGAGAGAGAGAGAGGGGGGAGAGAGAGTGAGAGGAGAGAGAGAGAGGGGTGAGAGAGAGATGGGGGAGAGACAGAGAGAGCGAAATGCAACCATGCGTAACATGCTCAGAATGTTCTGGAAATGAAGCGTCCGCGTCTCATGCACGAAAGCTGTCGGCAGCTCTATGGAATTCAGGGGAGGACCCACCCACCACACACACAACGGGTCCGATCTAAGCTGTCAATGAAGACAGCAAATTTTTTTTTAAACTGTCTTTGAAATTAAAAGTTAATGTTAAGAATTAGTGATGTTAAGTGAGAAATAATTCAATTAAATTCAATGAAAAACAATGTAATCAACAACCAGGCCGGGCGAGGCTAGGAAACAGTTGGGCCAGGTGCAAAGGCATTGTGAGGTCAGTGGGCGGGGCCAGCAGCCAGGCTGGGGGGGTAGGGCCAGGCGGGGCCATGAGGCAGTTGGGCCAGGTGCAAAGGCATTGTGAGGTGAGCAGCTGGGCAATCTTTTTTTAAAATGTCAGTTTGGTGATAGATTTTAGTAAATATCTCTGGAAATAATCGACCAAATTGATAGAGGATTGGATTTTTTCAAATCATAAGGAAATTTTCTACCAGAAGATGTAAACATTTCACTGTTATTGTAATGTCAGCAGCTGGGCAGCGGTCAGATTTTAAAAAAAAGGTCAGATTGGTCAACAATTTTAATTAAAAAGTTTGAAAATAATGTACCAACGGTACAGAAGTCTGGATTTCTAAACTCGCAAGGAAAATCGCTACTGAAATATGTAAATATTTTCCCGATTCGGCATCTGGTTTTTGAGGAGATACGTTTCACATGCAAAATAACACCCCCTCACACACACACACACGCACACACGGGGGGGGGGGGGGGGGGGACGATCGTGTATATGGAGGGGAGCCGGGCTGCCAAATGAAGAGAAGCGGCTTCTGACTCTGGAAACCCACAGCTGGAATGAGTGCGCAGGGCTTCACAAGCTGCGCCAACAGTGATGAGAAATTCAGCGCGTGATCCTATAGCGGAATGGAGCTGTAGAATGTTTTTCTGCAGTACTTTCTCGATCTTTCTGCGCCTTTAATCCACAGCAGCAGGGGGGCAGGGCCTGGAGGCAGGTGGGCCTGGATTGGTGGTCATGTGGGCATTGTGACATCAGCAGCTGGTAAGCGGCGTTTATTTTTTAAAAATTGAGTTTTGTGATTCAAAACCTGGGGAAATAATTGACCAAGGAGTGGATTTCTGAACTCATGTTAAATCCCTACCGAAATTGTAAAAATCTCCACGTTTTTGTGTCTGGTTTTCGAGGAGATACGTTTCACATGCAAAATAACACACACACACACAGTTTTAAAAGTATACTAGACCAAGTGCAGACCCCTTGGGTCTGGTCCCCGAACATGAGGTTGAGGGGGGGGAGAGGGAAAGAGGGGGGAGAGAGGGAAGGAGGGCGGGAGAGTGGGAGGGAGGGGTGGGAGAGGGAGGGGGACAGGGAGGGAGGGGGGTGGGAGGGTGGAAAAGGGGGCGTGATGCTGAGTGAGGCTGTGGGCCAGGCCTCCGCTGTCAAGACAGGCGTATGCAGCGTCTCGATGTCGTACGCAGCGTCCTGACGGCATACACAGCATTTTGATGGCGTACACAGCGTCACAACGTCGTACGCAACCTCTTGGCGGCATACGCAGCGTCATGATGGCGTATGACGTCGAGACGCTGCGTACGGCCGTCGAGACGCAGCGTACGCCTCAATGTGACTGCGGGCCGACAGGCCATTGAGACGCCGGCTCTTTCACACTGGCTGAAGGCAAAGATCGGCAGTTTCCCCGCTACTTTTCGCCGAGGGGTGGGGGAAGGGGAGGGGAGAGGAAGGGAAGAGGGAGAGGTGAGAGGAGAGGGGTGGGGGAGAAGAGGGGAAGAAAGGGAGAGGGGGAGAGGAGAGGAGAGGGGGAGGAAGATGGGGGGGAGGGGGGGAAGTGGAGGAAGTAAAATCGGCAGCGAAATAAGAAAAAAGTCGGGGCCCGGGGGGAGAGGCGGAGGAGAGCCGGGCTGCAGCAGTGAAAATCGCCAGCGAAATAAGAAAAATGGCGGCGTTTTTGGAGGAGAGCAGCAGCTGAGAAGGATGGAGGAGGAGATGGGGTGCGGAGAGGGGAGGGTGGGGAGAGGGGAGGGAGGGGAAAGGGGGAGGAGGGAAAGGGAGAGATTGGGGGGAGAGGGGGAAGGGGGGGAGAGAGGAGGATGGGGAGGGGGAGGAGAGTGGGGAGTGGGAGGAGAGTGGAGAGGGCGGAAAGGGGCGGAGAGGGGTAGGGGGGTGGGAGAGGGGAGAGGGAATGTTAGAGGGACGGGATAGAGGTGGAGAGAAAAATTGTGGCGTTTTTGGAGGAGAGCAGCAGCAGCAGCAGCCGAGAAGGAGGGAGGGGGAGATGGGGTGCGGAGAGGGGAGGATAGGGAGAGGGGAGTGAGGGGAGAAGGGGAGGAGGGGAGGAGGGAAGGGGAGAGATTGGGGGGGGAGGGGGGAAGGAGGGGAGAGAGGAGGATGGGGAGGGGGAGGAGAGTGGGGAGTGGGAGGAGAGTGGAAAGGGCGGGAAGGGGCGGGAAGGGGTGGGAAGGGGCGGAAAGGGGCGGAAAGGGGTGGGGGTGGGAGAGGGGGAGGGGATGTTAGAGGGGCGGGACAGAGGTGGAGAGAGGGGATGAGGGGGAGGGGAGAGAGGGGTGGGGGGAGGGAGAGGGGTGGGGGAGGGGGAGGGAGAGGGGAAGAGTGGGGAGTGAGGGGGAGAGGGGTAGCAGGGAGTGGTGCAAGAGAGAGGGGAAGGGGATGGGGAGAGATGGGGGTGAAGGGGGGACCAAGTGCAGACCCGTTGGGTCTGTTCCCCTAACGTGCAGTTGCCGGGGGGGGGGAGGGGGGGTCAGCATGTGGCGTCACACACACTAACTACCACCCCGCACACATGCTAACTTCCCCCTTGATATTATATTAATATTATTAGTTTGCTCCTTTTACCCCATAACCACCATATCCACTGACGCATAGCTCCCGGGGGGGGGGGGGGTTAGAGAGTGAGGGCAGAGAGAGTGGGGAGAGACAGAGAGAGAGGGGCAGAGACAGAAGGGCAAGAGACAGAGGGAGAGGGGGATTGAGGGGAAGGGGAGAGGATGGGTGGGTGAGGGGGGGAGGGAGGGGAGTGGGGGAGGTGGGAGGGGTATGGGGCGGGGAAGAGAGGGAAGGGGTGGGGTAGAGATGGAAGGGAGGTGGGGAGAGAGGGATGGGGTGGGAGGAGGAGGAGGAGGAGGAGGAGAGGGAGAGGGGTGAGGAGAGGGAGATGGAGAGGGGGAGGAGAGAGGGGTGGGGGAGGGGGGAGGGAGGGGAGGAGGGAGATGGGGTAGGGGAGGGAGGGGGAAGAATGTGGAGGGAGGGGGAGAGGGGTGGGGAGAGAGAGGGGAAAGAGTGGGGAGGTAGAGTGGGAGGGGTAGGGATAGTCCATCTATTCCCCTTTCCCTATCACCCCCAATCATCTTTCTCTATTCCCACACTAGTGATCACACGCTTCGACACAGGCTGCGGGGTGGCGGGGCTGGGGCTAGTGCAAAGGCATATGTAAATAAGATCCATTCGGATTGGACATCTGTGAGGGATGGCATTGTGACATCACACAATGGAACGTGCTGCAACATCAGCCGGGGCGCTGGGACTGGAGCAAAGGCATATGTAAATGAATCCATTCCGATTGGACATCTGCGAGGGTTGGCATTGTGACATCACACGATGAAATGTTCACCAACATTGTATGGGTGAGAGCGGTTTGATTTTTTTAACATATTGAAATTTGGGGGGGGGGAAGGATTTTATTAAAAATGTGTACATAAAAATGTCTAAACGTAATGAGGAGTGCATTAGTGAATGTAAAAGTGTAATGTCTAGCAAAATGGAAAAAGTACAGAGTTTGAGGGTCTTCAAGTTTAGGAGTTTGAGTTGGGGGAGGAAGGGAGCGATGGGAGGAGAGGGGGAGAGGGGGACTGAGAGGGGGGGGAGGGAAGGGGGGAGATGGGGTGAGAAGGGAGGGGTTGGGGGAAGAGAGGGAGAAAGGTGTGGGGAAGGGAGGGAGAGAGGTGGGGGAAGGGAGGGGGAGAGATGGGGGGAAGGGAGGGGAGACGGGTGGAGGGAAGGGGTAGGGGAGGGGTGGAGGGGAGGGTGTGGAGGGGAGAGGGAGGAGGGGACCATGGAATCAAAGGCCAAAGATCTTATCTGAAAAAAAATGGAATGTGACATACACCCACAAACACACACCGCCGACACACACACAGAGTTTTAAAAGTAGATAGATAGATAGATAGATAGATAGATAGATAGATAGATAGATAGATAGATAGATAGATAGATAGATAGATAGATAGATAGATAGATAGATAGATAGATAGATAGATAGATAGATAGATAGATAGATAGATAGATAGATAGATAGATAGATAGATAGATAGATAGATAGATAGATGTTCTGTGCATTAAAGGAGAGATGATTCTCTTCACTCAACTGTTATTTTTAGGTTTTGCACTTTTTAAGCAATAGAAATCTTTTAAGCAATAGAAAGGGCCTGCCCCAGTTAGGCGACTGTCATAGTCGTAGCAGGCCACCGAAAAACCGGCGACTGGACCCCCCTTCAACAGAAAATTTGAAATATAATCATAACTTTAACAAAAAAAGTCAGCACCGGTGACAACCTACGTCACCCGGCGACAACCTACGTTAACCTGGCGACAACCTACGTTAACCTGGCGACAATTACGACAGCACCTAAGTCAACAAAAGTCAGGCTACGCTCATTGGCGTCAAACCCACTGTCGCCAACTGTCTCCGAAAAATTTTAAACATGTTGAAAATCCAGCGGCAACCAGAAAGACGCTACGACTCTTTGGGCGACTGAGGAGACTACTCATGACCATACAGGTGACACCCTGGCGAAAGCCTAGTCGCCCGTAGCTGCATTAAAATCGCCTAAGTGGGACAGGCCCTTAAGGAATGCCTGTCCTTATTTTTCTACCCTTAGAGAAGCATCATGTCAGTGTTAAGACATCGCCACAGTCGGTCTTTCCCAGTGAATTAACAAATATTTCAAATTGCTGCACTGCAATACCACACAATCAATTTAATGCAACTAAATTCTGGATAGAAGAGGCAGTGCAAATATCATGCAGGTTTTATTCATTAAAGCCAACATTAAACAAAACTGATATAAACAAAATGATTAAACAAAAATTATATTACTTGCCACAGTGCCTGTTGTATGAATGTAACTCTTGCAGATATTAACCTATTTTACATTCTGTAAAAAATAGCAGAACTTACACCAAGTTTTTTGTCTCTGAAAAGCAGCTTGCGGCCAGTCTCATTCAGCTCTAACCAGTCAATCTTTGTATCATGGCTGACAGCACCCAAGTTATAACCAGATAATAGATCCACTAGGGGAAAAAAACATAACATTACAAAATATTTTAAGCATTGCCTTCACTTTGTACACCTTGCTTCAGTGAAGGGGAAAGTACCGTATAGGCAAGACAAAGTAGATGGGATGGGTTGTACAGAATGGGTTGTGTGGGTAAATTGGCGATTGTGGGATAGGGCATAGATGGTAACTGATGACCAAAGACTAAAGTTAACTTAGAAAATTAAAGTGGATCATTCTTAGTCAGCTCCCCAAGGCTAGGCTGGAATCTGCCCCTTTAAATCATACTGCTACAAGTCAGGCAGCACTCAATTATTTGTAACTGGAATTGCCTGGTTGAATTTCACAAGTAGGGCAATTTGATTCAAAGATTGACACACCTATTTTACTCTGAATACGTGAAGGATTTTCAGATGCACAACGTTGAAGAATACAATGTTACACAATTAAATCGCGAGGCCTTTTATCTTGTATTATGCTCCCCCTCCTCTTAAATTCAGTCATTGCAAATCATTGCCCAAGTCATAAATATTCATGGACTCATACTATTTTTGACAGTCAAAGAAATATTAAGAAGCTCACAATTTTTGATTGAGAATTAACTGACATTAGTTACATAAACTAAGCAATAATCCTAATGAAATAAATTATACTAGTTATACAGCATGGAAACAGGTCCTTCGGCCCAACTTGCCCACGCCAACCAACATGCCTAGACTAGTCCCACCTGCCTGCGCTTGGCCCATATCCTCTAAAGCTATCTTATCCTGTACCTGTACCAGGGGTGATATGGGAGAGGGGGGGGGGGGGGGGGAAGGGGGAGGTAAGGAGTGGGGGATAGAGGGAGAGGAGGGCAATGGGGGAGGTTAGGAGGGAGAGTGGAGGGGGGTGGAATATGGGGGAGGTGAGGAGTGGGGAAGCAGGGAGATAAAGGGAGAGGAGGGGGTAGGGAGGGGAGCGGGGTTATGGAGGGAGTAACAGAGGGTAGGGGAAAGGAGAGGGAGGGAGAGATGAGGGAGGGAGTAGGGGAGGGGAGAAGTAGAGGGGAAAGAAGAGGCAGGGTGAAGAGGAGGGAAAGGGAGTGCTCAGGATGAGGGGGAATGGAGGAAATTAGGGGTAGGAAGAGGAGTAGGAAGAGGGATCACGAGGCGCAGTTGGGGAGGGTTGCCGTGACTTGCGTCACAATGGGGATCTCTGGCGTCACTACGGGAACCCCTCAGCTGCACCTACGCAGTTTCGGGCTATGGGTCAATGGTGGAATATTGCCTTGGGGGACCGGGCCCAAGGGGTCCGCATCAGGTGTAGAATCCTCTAAACCTATGCTATCCATGTACCTGTACAAATGTCTCTTAAGTGTTGGGATTGTACATGCAGCAGCTCATTCTCCATTCTCATGCACCAGCAGTGTTCCATTTACCCCCCTCACCTTAAACCTATGTCCTCTGGTTCTCGATTCACCTACTTTGGTCAAAAGACACTGTCCATTTATCCAATCTATTCCTCCCATGACTTTGTACACCTCTATAAGATCACCCCTCATCCTCGTGCGCTCCAAGGAATAAAGTCCTAGCCTGTTTAACTTCTCCCTATAGCTCAGGCCCTCGAGTCCTGGCAACATCCTTGTAAATGTGGCCTCGTCAACGTCTTATACAGAATACAAAATATACATTCCAACAAAATAATTAGAATAAAGGCAGTTAATATATGCAGGCGGAGGAGGTTGTCACATTCCTGTGTAAGATGTATTATACCAGTGGTTATGAAAAATATTGTAAAATCCCTACGTAAACCATGTACGATTTACACACAATTAACACTACCCAAGCAAAGAATAAAGGCAAATTGGAAGTTGTATGATATTCTTGTTAATGAATGATAATAAAAATAACCTGTTTGTGCTGAAGATAAATGCTGATTGCAAATATAAAAAAAATAACTAAGGTAAACCAGACTAAAACTGAACATTGGCAGAAGGAAGGTATGACAAGTTTAGAATTTACTTGATAACTTTTAAGAATCAGTAAGATAGGTTGGAGTGTTTTATTTGCTGACTGGTTTTATTTGTGCTTGATGGTTTTCTCCTGAGGAACTCTAATTATATTGGTTGGATCTATAATGGGGTCAAGGCTTATGTGAGGGTCGCACCTGATGAGCCAAACACTAAATTCTTGAGAGTTTATTTCAAACACAGGGTCACGTTTTTAAGTAAAGCTCCATGCACTGAGAGGTATAACCACGAATGTTACTTACTGAACTAGAGATAAAATTATCCTGAAATAAGTTGTTATTTAATCATCAAATTAAAATATTATTTTGATAAGACTTACCAATTGCTATTGTTTTAATATCAACCAGGTATGCCAATTTCTTATTATCTTCTATCCCTCTTTGTTTGCGTTCATTCAAACGAACACTGTAAAATCAAGGAGAAAAAACAATCCATCGAATTTGAGGTTATGACCAGTAATTCTCAAAGAAAGGACTGGCAGAGCAAGGTGAAACTGATGGGCTAAAGTGTGTTTATTTCGATGCAAGGAGTATTGTGGGTAAAGCAAATGAACTATGGAGCCAGGATCAGTGTTGGAACTATGATGTTGTGGCCATTACGGAAATGTTGTTGCAAGAAGGATATGACTAGCAGCTCAACATTCCAGAGTTTTGATCTTTCAGACTTGATAGAGAGGAACTCAAAGAGCTGGAGGGGTTCCCTTGAAATCAGGAAGAATGTCACAGAGGCACTCAGAGTGGATATACTGGAGGGTTCTTCCACAGATGCAACATGGATAGAGCTCAAAAATAAGAAAGCTGCAACCATTCTTTTCATGGGATTATACTATAAACCTCCCAATAGTCAATGGGAGATTGAGGAACAGATATGGAGACAGATAACAAAACTACACAAAAGCACCAAGGTTGTTGTAGAGAACAATATGAACTTTTCCAATATTAACTAGGACTTAGTTTAAAAAGCTTAGACGAAGCATAATTTTTTAGGTACATCCAAGAGGGGTTCCAGAAACAGTATGTGGAGAGTACAACTCAAACAAAGACCATTTGGAGGAACAGCACCTCATATTCCGCTTGGGGAGTCTGCATCCTCTGGGCTTAAACATTGAATTTTCTCAATTCTGTTAACCCAGATTGCCCCCTCCCCTCCCCACCTCTCCCTCAGCCCTCGGGCCCTGACATTCCTTCTCCATCTCCCCCCCCCCTCCACCCCAGTCGCACTAGCTTCTCATTTTCACATTACAAACAGCTTACAATGGCCTGTTTCCTTTATCATCAATACTTTTTTGCATATCTTCCATTCATTGTTCTTTATCTTTCCACATCACTGTCTATATCTCTCGTTTCCCTGATCCCTGACCAGTCTGAAGAAGGGTCTCAACCCGAAACGTCACCTATCTCCTTCGCTCCTTAGATGCTGCTGCACCCGCTGAGTTTCTCCAGCTTTTTATGTAACCCCAGAGACCATACTGTACCTTGTATTGGGAAACATACTTGGCCTGATGACTGGTATTTCAGTTGATTAACATTTTGGGAACAGTGATCACAACTCCATAAGTTTTAAGATAGATATGAATAAGGATAAGTCTGATTACATTGGTGAAGGCTGATTACAGCATAATAAGGCAGGAGCACGGGAGGGTAAATTGGGAGCAGTTGTTATTGGCTAAATCTGACATGTGGAAGTGATTTAAAGACCAGCTAATCAGAGTTCAGGACCAGCGTGTTCCAGTAAGGAGGAAGTGAACCCCACATCAATGGTTGGGACATATTGGAGAAGACTCTTCAAGTTTAGGATTTACTTGAATTTGGAAGGGAATGGTCTAATTTAGCATGGTCTTGTCCGAGGCAGGTCATGTCTTACAAACTTGAGAGAATGTTTTGAGGAGGTGACAAAGCTGATGAAGGTAGGGCAGTGGATGTATACATGGGATTTTAGTGAGGCATTTGAAAAAGTCCCTTATGGTAGGTTGATCCAGACGATTAAGATGCTTAGGTTCGATGTTGTGTTGGTCATTTCAGAAATGGCTTATTCATAGAAGACAGAGTGTTGTGGTGGAAGAGTGTTATTCTGGCTGGAGGTCTGCGACCAGTAGAATTCTGCAGGGATCCGTGCTGCAATCTCTGATATTTGTAATATATATGAATGACATAGACGCAAATGTAGATGGGTTTATTCATATGTTTGCAGACAACACCAAAATGTGCTGAGTTGCAGACAGTAAGGAAGGCTCTCAAAGTATACAGTTCCAGGAAAGAATTTTCAAACTGAGTTTAATCTGAAAAAGTGTGAGGTGTTGCACATTTGGGTGGTTGAATGTAAAGAGAAACTATACAGTTAGTGTCAAGACCCTTAACAACATTGATGTGTCTAATAGAAATATTGTGAGTGGGTAGACAGAAAAATTATGAGTGGGCAGGGAGTCAGATTATTTTCCCCAGCATAGAAATGTCAAAGACTAGAAGGCATAGGTTTAAGGTGTGAGGGGTAAAATTATACACAGCAAGTGGTACGAGTATGGAAAGCGCTGCCCGGGGTGGTAGTGATAGTAGTGAAATAGTAGAATTTAAGAGGATTTTAGTTAGGCACATGGATTTACAGGTAATGGAGGGATATGAATCAAGTGTAGGCAGAGGTGATTAGTTTAATTGTGAGCAGAAGGGTCTGTTCGTGTGCTGTACTGTTTTATATTCAAATAAGAATGTTAAATTTGTCTCTTTTCGTCACTGACATTAATAACGACTAGTTCACAACACACGTCATTAATAGTCAGAGGCATCCATACAGCCATTCATCGAAACTCATGATACTTGAAAGATAAAGCAGAGTCTTCAAGTCAGAAGACTACCTTCCAAATAAGTCAAAGTCTAGTTATCAGTTTGGGGTAAGATGGTAAACATATATAGAACAAGATCCCAACTCAATCATAATTAACCTTAATTGTAAGGATTTTCTTTTGACTATCTAGGCTGGTTTGCAAATGTTCTGGAGAATACAAGATTCTCTCAAAATATTACTGAATCAAAATATTCATAACTTTATTTAATTGGTGGATTTTTTTTCTATTACAAATCTCAAATTGTGGAGTACAGAGGTAAATAAATAAATGATGGGTCTTTGTCCCAAACATTATAGAGGGCACTGTACATGTTTACACTGGGAGCTTTGAGTTTCCTCTAGTTGCTCAATATCCCAAACATGTGCTCGTCAATTGGTTGGTGTAAATCACTCTTAATGTAGGTGGGTGCGAGGATAACAGGGAGGTGTTAGTGGACATGCGACAGAATAGGTTGTG
Organism: Raja brachyura; assembly: GCA_963514005.1. The sequence goes on from OY740785.1 coordinate 65,963,890, forward strand.
GAAAGTAAGTCAGGAAAAGGGATGGTTGCTCTAAGAGCTAGCATAAACTCATGGTCTGAATGTCTCCTATGTCTTAAGGAAATATAAAATATGAAATGCTTAGTAAGGTAGTTTAAACAGAAAAAAGACAAACACCGAATTAAAAGTCTACATAAATTGTACCTAATTAAGTGTGGGTTCATGAACTCAGTTCTAACTGATCCCAAAATGTCATTGTTGCCATATTCAACAAGTGTCAATTCACCAACATTGAAGATCATGCAGACCTGCAAACAAAAAATAACCATTCATTAATAAGCCAATCAACATCTTCTAATAGAAAATGAAAATAGAGGCAATAAAGAGTCTCGCAGCAATTGGCCCCTTGCTGCAAATGTCAACAATGCTCAAGGCCTTCAAGCAAGGCAGCCAATGGAGAACTGCAAAATTAATAGTAGGTAGAGGCAAACAGATTTCTGATTAAATTAAGTAGCCTCAGGTGGTTCAGGGCCTGAAACTGTGAAAAATGGATGAGCGAGTGTCATGGACCATTTGGACAGCCTGAGAATGGTTGATGGAGGCGCTATCGAGGGTCAGAATGAATGGGTCAATTAATCTGGGTGAGATGGAGTGAAGGTGAAATTTTCCCCACCAATGCATAATTCAGCACAGGATTCAATGTAACTTTTAGACATGCTAATTATGTTTGCATAAGCCTGTAGTATTATCTTGTTCTGGACAATACATTTAATTTTTTCCTTAATTTTACAATTAAAGAAACATATCTATATATAGAACTGCAAGTGGTAGTTAATGCACGAAAGGACACAAAGTGTTGGAGTAACTCAGCGGATCAGGAAGCATCTCTGGAGAACATGGATAAGTGTCGTCGGGACCCTTCATCAGACTGATTCAGTCTGCTGAGTTACTCCAGTATTGTGTTTTGTTTCACCTTATCACTCAGTGTAGATGACATTGGTCTGCACCAACGAGTCGTTCTTAAAGAACGGGTGAGAGAGCTGATGTAGCGACTTGTGTTGTAGGCCAAGCTACAGGAGCGGGGAGTGGACAAAACAACGGTCAACAGTAAACTGCAGTAGGTGAGAGGGGAGGGAGCCCCACATTGACCGAGCGCGTCCTGCTGGTGGCAGCAGCCTGAAGAAAATGCTATCGCCAGGGGCTACATAGTTATCCGCAACAACAGCTGTGTCCCCAGACCATGCGGGTGAAGAAAGACTCGCTGCTGCGCCTTGCGACTCAGGAGCAGAGTCAGAAGCTGGGGCTGTAAGCGGTCGGGGAGAAGGTGCGAGTCAGGGGTGGGTCTGCGGGTCCGTCCGCTATCTCCAAAATCCATTATATAGGAGTCTGTTAAAAGGAGGGTTTACTGTATCTCCCTAAAACATTCAAGAATAGCATGTACTTTATTTATGAAAGTGTAATGTTTTGTGCCCAAACACATATTTAATGTAAAAATTTCAAAATCAAATAAACTTACATTTTCATTATCAAAGTAAAGCTTTTCGTTTCCACCAGACCCTTGCCAAGCAACCTAAAATAAAGTTGAAATTAGTAATGTTTGCACTTGAAATTAGCTTATTACTAAACAGGAACATGGAGTTACTTTGCACTTATAGATATGATGGCTCACAAAATATCAAAAATAAATTAAATTCTCCACTTGAAAGTAGCACTTGAATTATTTGTACATAAATAGTTAATACGATTTTAAAACATTCCAAATAAAAAAATGTCATTATCTGAGAAAGTAGACTTCAAACCAATACAATTGTATCACATAATTTTGAAGCCCAACTAATGAAACTATTTATCTTTAAAATAGGGTATTTTAATTATCTCTCTTGCTTCCCCATTCCAATATATTTTCAATAATAATTCATTGTTGCTGTGCTTAAAAGTACAAAAGCTACTTAAAAGTGCAAAAGATTCAGATTTCAAAAGAAAGAATTTACCTCTCAAAGCTTTAAAATAATTGATAACTTTAATGCTAAGGCAGATGTTAGAATTCTCACAATACCTCACTAAGTTTATTGGTAGCCAGGTCTCCTAGAAGCAATGTGTCGGTAGTATGAGCCACCAGGAATCGATCTTTACCCATGATCTTCACTTCATCAATTTCATAGCCATAATGAGATTTCAGCACCACTCTGGTACCAGTGGAAAGATTCCTTACTATAACCTGAACAGAAAAAAAACCCAGTAAAATGTGCCCTGAATTTATGTTGTTTATACTTTAAAAGAATACTTAAAATTAACAAGCACCTTTACAGGACAATATAAAATGAAGCATTGTATGCTTTTTACCATTTATTTGGACATTTAATAACTTCAAGTCATGATTCACAGAACCTAATGTGGGGATTTTCCATTTGCACAAAAACGGTATGAGATAGCGCTACGATTTTTCGCCGTACAGGATTTTTCTCACCGTTCTCCTGTGCTGCGAGCGCATCAAGTTTTGTTCCAATCAGTGGTATATTGTAAAAGTTAGTTTAAAAATCTTAAAAACCGTGCGTGCGCAGATTCCTTCAGTCAAGGCCATGCAGATTGGTCTCTTCTCCTGTCAGTCAATGTCACAGCCGGGATGGCGACGTCCCTTCCTGTCCCGCCTCACTCACAAACACCTCTCTCCCCTCCTCACAGTAACTTGTTTATCTTCTCCCCCACCACCAGCGGTGGCCACGTGGGGGGGGGGGGGGTCAGTGGAGGCCCTGGTAATTGAGGATGTAATTAGGAACATGGACAAGGAAGAGGCAGTGGATGTAGTGTACCTGGAGTTTCAGAAAGCATTCGATAAGGTCCCTCATAGGAGATTAGTGGGCAAAATTAGGGCACATGGTATTGGGCGCACAGTGCTGACATGGATAGAAAATTGGTTGGCAGACAGGAAACAAAGAGTAGGGATTAACGGGTCCCTTTCAGAATGGCAGGCAGTGACTAGTGGGGTACCGCAAGGCTCGGTGTTGGGACCGCAGCTATTTACAATATATATTAATAATTTAGATGAAGGGATTACAAGTAACATCAGCAAATTTACAGATGACACAAAGCTGGGTGGCAGTGTGGACTGTGAGAAGGATGCTATGAGGATGCAGGGTGACTTGGACAGGTTGGGTGAGTGGGCAGGTGCATGGCAGATGCAGTTTAATGTAGATAAATGTGAGGTTATCCACTTTGGAAGCGAAAACAGGAAGGCAAATTATGCACCTGCACCTATTGCCTATTGTCCGTTGATGCAAACTGGTCCTATCGTCAAGTCAACGGGATCTAAACCACAGCTAGCAATGAATGACCTGTGGATGAAGGTTGATGCTTTTTATGGATGGAGTGACTGAGGGTAGGGGAAAGGAGAGGGAGGGATTGGGGGAGGAGAGGGGGAGGAGAGGGGAAAGATCCTGGGGGGGGTGAGGAGGGAGAGTGGGGGGGATTGAGGGAGAGGAAGGGGTAGGGAGGGAGAGGGGGAAAAGTGGGGGAGAAGGGGAATAGAGGGAGAGGATGGGGGGCGGGGGAGGAAGGGAGTGGGGAATAGAGTCAGTCAATTTTTACTTGTATAGCACATTTAAAAACAACTCACGTTGACCAAAGTGCTTTACATCAGTGCAGATACTATTGTGCTACATACAATGGTACACACCCATAACAATACATACATAAACTGTTTAGAACTATTTAAAACAGTTTAAAACACCCCCTCAGATGGCCTAAAAAACTCTAGGGAGTAGAAATGGGTTTTTAGTTTTGACCTTTAGTCTAGTTTCCTATGAGTCGATGGAGGGGGCAGTTCTGATGAGAAGAGGGATGCTATTCCACAGTCTAGGTGCTGCAACTGCATAAGCGCGATCACCCCTGAGCTTAAACCTAGACCGCTGGATAGTCAGTAGCCCCAAGTCAGCCGACCTAAGGGTCTGGAGACAGAATAGTGTGTTAGAAGATTTTTGATAGCGAGGGGGGCAAGCCCGTTAAGGGCTTTGTATACGTATAAGAGGAGCTTGAAGTTGATTCTGTACCGTACTGGGAGTCAGTGGAGAGAGGCCAGAATCGGGGTGATGTGGTCCCTTTTACGGGTACATAGAAACATAGAAATTAGGTGCAGGAGTAGGACATTCGGCCCTTCGAGCATGCACCGCCATTCAATATGATCATGGCTGATCATCCAACTCAGTATCCCGTACCTGCCTTCTCTCCATACCCTCTGATCCCCTTAGCCACAAGGGCCACATCTAACTCCCTCTTAAATATAGCCAATGAACTGGCCTCAACTACCTTCTGTGGCAGAGAGTTCCAGAGACCCACCACTCTGTGTGAAAAAAGTCCTTCTCATCTCGGTCCTAAAGGATTTCCCCCTTATCCTTAAGCTGTGACTCCTTGTCCTGGACCTCCCCAACATCGGGAACAATCTTCCTGCATCTAGCCTGTCCAACCCCTTAAGAATTTTGTACGTTTCTATAAGATCCCCTCTCAATCTCCTAAATTCTAGAGAGTATAAACCGGGTCTATCCAGTCTTTCTTCATAAGACAGTCCTGACATCCCAGGAATCAGTCTGGTGAACCTTCTCTGCACTCCCTCTATGGCAATAATGTCCTTCCTCAGATTTAGAGACCAGAACTGTACAAAATACTCCAGTTGTGGTCTCACCAAGACCCTATACAACTGAAGTAGAACCTCCCTGCTCCTATACTCAAATCCTTTTGCTATGAAAGCTAACATACTTTTTTCACTGCCTGCTGCACCTGCGTGCCTACTTTCAATGACTGGTGTACCATGACACCCAGGTCACGCTACATCTCCCCTTTTCCTAATCGGCCACCATTTAGATAATAGTCTGCTTTCCTGTTTTTGCCACGAAAGTGGATAACCTCACATTTATCCACATTATACTGCATCTGCCAAACATTTGCCACTCACCCAGCCTATCCAAGTCACCTTGCAGTCTCCTAGCATCCTCCTCTCAGCTAACACTGCCCCCCAGCTTAGTGACATCCGCAAACCTGGAGATATTGCCTACAATTCCCTCATCCAGATCATTAATGTATATTGTAAATAGCTGGGGTCCCAGCACTGAGCCTCGCGGTCACTGCCTGCCTTTGTCCCACTAGTCACTGCCTGCCTTTGTGAAAAGGACCCGTTTACTCCTACTCTTTGCCAGCCAGTTCTCTATCCACATCAATACTGAACCCCCAATGCCGTATGCTTTAAGTTGAACCCCCAATGCCATATGCTTTAAGTTCCCGTTAGAAGTCTCGCTGCGGTGTTTTGGACCAATTGCAGGCGGGACAAGGATGATTGGCTGATGCCAGGGTATCGGGAGCTATAGTAGTCAAGGTGGGAAAAGATGAATGCGTGGGTGATTTTTTCAAGGTCGTCGAATTGGAGGAATGTTTTGATTTTAACTATGGTGCGAAGCTGGAAAAAACTAGCTTTTACCACAGAGTTGACTTGTTTGTCATACTTTAATGCGGAGTCAAATATCACGCCGAGGTTTTTGACGTGCGGTTTGAAGAAGGAGGTTAGGCTTCCAAGTCTGCCTGTTATCGATTTGATGGAGTCAGGGGGACCGAGCAGGATGACCTCAGGCTTGCTCTCGTTTAGTTGGAGGAAGTTCTGCGCCATCCAACATTATATGTCCCCGAGGCAGTGCATGAGGCTGATTAAATTAAACCGGTTGTTGGGTTTCAGAGGAAAATAGAGCTGTGTATCATCTGCATAGCAGTGGAAAGAAATGTCGTGCCTTTGAATTACTTGGCCAAGGGGGAGCATGTACAGGGAGAAGAGAATGGGGCCTAGGATGGAGCCTTGTGGAACCCCACAGAAAAGGCTAGCTGTAGAAGAGAAAGAATTGCCTATATTGGTAGAGAAACTCCTATTTTCGAGGTAGGAAACGAACCAGCTCAAGGCAGTGCCATCAACACCAACCCCGTACCGGAAACGGACAATTAGGATGGTGTGGTCCACTGTATCAAATGCTGCACTGGGGTCGCGAAGGAGCAGGATTGCACAGTCGCCGGTGTCGATGGCGAGACGCAGGTCATTGTGTACCTTCAACAAAGCAGACTCTTTGCTGTAGTGGGCCCTGAAACCTGATTGGAAACTTTCCAGGATGGTATTTTGGTGTAGGTAAGGCATTAGTTGATTCAGAATTACCTTTTCAAGGACTTTTGAGAGGAAAGGCAGTTTGGAAATAGGTCTGTAGTTACTCGGCAAGGTGGGGTCTAGGTTATGTTTTTTCAGGAGGGGCTGGACCACCGCAAGGTTGAAACAGGTTGGAACAGCGCCACTGGCCAGAGAACTATTGATGAGAGAGAGGATGCTGGGACCGGCTATTGCAATGACATCCTTCAGAAAGGCAGTGGGGACAACGTCAAGGGGGCTGGTTGCAGGTTTCATAGTGGAGACAAGCTCTACAAGGGAGGACAGAGTAACGGGTTGGAAACAGTCTAATTTTGAAGAACAGACCAATGAGACAGCTAGGTCACGGGTGGGAGGGGAAATATTTGTTCAAATGTTCTCAATTTTGCTGGTGAAAAATGTAGAGAAGTCTTCGCAGTTAGCAGGGGACCCAGCTAAGCTGGTACTGAGGGCGGGACATATGACTGAGGTAATACTACTAAATAGGACCTTGGAATTATGAGCGGTTTTGGAAATAAGGTCAGAAAAGTATTTAGTTCCCGCAGACTTTACTGCTTCCTGGTATTTGAGAAGATTGTTTCTCAGAAGTTCGAAGGAAATTTGAAGCTTATAATTTTTAAACTTCCATTCTGATTTTCTGCACTCTCTTCTTAGGGTGTCATTGAGCCAAGGCCAACCTTTAGGCTTAGGCTTTTTCATTTTAAGAGGAGCAACAGAAGCCAGGATGGATGAGCAAGTAGTATGAATAAAGAGATGAGATCGTCAGTGCTGAGATGGGGGGGGGGGAGAAGCCTCGATGGTGCAGATGTTGGGAGCAGCTATGAGAGCCTCAGAGAACTTACTGGTGCTCAATTAGTTTATGTAGCGGGAGAGCGAACAGGGAGATGAGATTTCGAGGGAGAGAACGGCAGAGATGCATCAAATATAATTGTGCTATGATCTGACAGACAAGCATCAATAATTTCTATATTACAAATTGGGAGACCGGACGATAGCACCTGATCGAGAGTATGGCCAAACTTGTGAGTGGGTCCAGTGGTAAGTAGAGTCAGATTGAAGGACTCAACCAGGTGCATAAATTCACTCACAAGAGGCTTAGTAGACCAGCAGACATGAATGTTGAAATCACCAAGAATCAAGACCCGGTCAAATTTGGGCAAAGATAAGATCAGCAAATTGGGAGATAAAGTCCTTAAGCATTTTTGGATGGCGATAAAGAAGAACAATTAAGAGGGGATAGACCAGACCTATTATAATTAGTTGTACTTCAAAACTGGAGAAATGATCAGTGTTCAAGAGGCGGCAGTTGAAATTTTTCTTAAACACAGTGGCTAGGTCTCCACCGCGTCCGGAGAGACCAGGCGAGCTGAAAAAGTTCCAGTTATCAGGACAGAGTTCCACAAGTGGAGCATGCTCATCAGGATTAAGCCAGGTTTCTGTGACCAGTTAAAAATCCAATCCGTGGGCGGTGAAGAAGTCGTTGAGAATGAAGGTTTTGTTCAATAAGGATCTTGCATTGATCAGGGCCAGTTTAACAGGGACAGCGGGTAAGTTGTGGTCCGTTAGCGGCTCCCACGTCAGCGGGCGGAGGTTCAGGGAGACCACGCCACTGCATTTCACAGATGGCCAAGTTGGGAGCCTGCAGGTCGACAGACCGGGGACCGGAAAGATCGAACGAAGAAAGGCATACCTGCGCTCGAGGGACCACCGATGGATGGAACAGTAGGGCCGACCAGGTCCAACTTCGCAGAGCTGAGCGAGGTAGGCTGATGTTGGGCACACACGGGCGAGATTCTTCGGCTTTTCCAGGGCGCCCGCGCGTTTACTCCACCTCTTGGCTCGGTTCGTACGGTGACGACTGTAACGCCGGGCCCACACACCTACCGGAAGTTGAGCAAGGAGCGATCGTTGGAGGAAGTTTTGTCCGGGGCCTCGGATGAAGAGATCGACGACAGAGGCTTGGCTGTTCAGGAGAGTTTGGCGTTCGTAGGCTAAGACTGCCTGCAGATTATGCGGATGTCCAGACGAGCGACGACGGGAAGCCAGACACAACGGCATGGCCATCTTGAAATAGAGGGAGAGGAGGGCAGTGGGGGAGGTCAGGAGGGTTAGTGGGGGGGATAGGGGTAGGTGAGGAGTGGGGGATAGAGGGATAGGAGGGGGGTAGGGAGTTGGGAGGAGTTATGGAGGGAGGGAAGGAGTGACTGAGGGTATAGGAAAGGAGAGGGAGGGAGAGGTGAGGGAGGGATTGGGGAGGGGAGGAGGAGAGGAGAAAGAAGAGGGAGGGGGACGAGGAGGGGGTGGGAGTGCTGGTGGATGAGGGGAAATTAGGGTTCACCTTCCTCCATGGCTGCTGCTGCTGCTGCACTTCTGGTACGCATCAGGTTGTGGAGGACACCTGCTACGTATACAGTGGTCTCCACATTCTTGGGCTCCTGCTCCATCGTAGTCAGCAAGCATCTGAATCTGCTGGTGAGGATGCCGAAGGCATTTTCCACGATCCTCCTAGCCCTTGACAGCCTGTAGTTGAAGATGGTCTGCTCCTTTGACATCTGCCAGTGTGTAGTGGATGTCAGGGTTGTCTTCTCCTGGCAGAGGTTCTGGATTAGGAAAGCCTGCTGTTCCTTCTTCCGGTGCTTGCCCAATGGAGGTCTGTTTCCAGATCCTACCCTCTGCGACACTGCCTGGTGTGCCCACATCCACAAACAGGAGGTTGTAGTTTGCATCCACCACAGCTAGGAGTACGATGGAATGGAACTTCTTGTAGTTGAAGTTGATTGAACCTCCCTTGGGTGGACACCTGATGGCGAACTTGCTTGCCGTCAACTGCCCCACATGTGTGCTGGAAGTTCCATCTTGTATCAAAGTCCTGCGCCACTCTCTTCCACTCATCTGGTGTACTAGAGCAGTCCATGACTTAATCTTCATAAGCATTGATGATGGCCTCACAGGTCTCTCGGACAATCTTGCTGATGATGTTGTGGGCCACAAGAAAGTTGTAGGAGAGGCTCTTGTAGGAGTCTCCTGATGCCAAGTAGTGGAGGGTGATGGCTAGGCACAGGCCTGGCTCAAGTAGCTTCCTACTTGAGGGCCCACCAGTGTCTTCAGCTCCTGAAACAGCTCAGGGGGTTTCTAGTGAAGTTTCTGAAAGCAGCCTGATCTTCTTGCTGGAGCACAGTCATCAGGTTTGCATGCTGGCCCAACCTGGGTCTCCTCTGGAACAAGGGCTTCAACCACGCAGACCTCTTATTGGGCTTCATCTTCACCATTCACCTTGTCCTTCTGTCTTGTGGATCTATAAGCATGAGGGCTGCTGCAAGCGGCAGGGATTCTTTTTCTACTGAGAGCAATGCGCTCTGAAGTTTCTTCATGGCAGTCATGACTCAAAATGATTTGAAACATAGAAACATAGAAACATAGAAAAATAGGTGCAGGAGTAGACCATTCGGCCCTTCGAGCCTGCACCGCCATTCAATGTGATCATGGCTGATCATCCAACTCAGTATCCCGTACCTGCCTTCTCTCCATACCCCCTGATCCCTTTAGCCACAAGTGCCACATCTAACGCCCTCTTAAATATAGCCAATGAACTGGCCTCAACTACCTTCTATGGCAGAGAATTCCAGAGACTCGCCACTCTCTGTGTAAAGAATGTTTTCCTCATCTCGGTCCTAAAGGAATTCCCCCTTATCCTTAGACTGTGACCCCTTGTTCTGGACTCCCCCAACATCGGGAACAATCTTCCAGCATCTAGCTTGTCCAACCCCTTAAGAATTTTGTAAGTTTCTATAAGATCCCCCCTCAATCTTCTAAATTCCAGCGAGTACAAGTTGAGTCTATCCAATCTTTCCTCATATGAAAGTCCTGACATCCCAGGAATCAGTCTGGTGTACCATGACACCCACGTCTCGTTGCATCTCCCCTTTTCCTAATCTGCCACCATTCAAATAATAGTCTACCCTCATGTTTTTGCCACCAAAGTGGATAACCTCACATTTATCCACATTATACTGCATCTGCCATGCATCTGCCCATTCACTCAGCCTATCCAAATCACCCTGCAACCTCCAAGCATCCTCCTCACGCCTAACTATACCCCCCAGCTTGGTGTCATCTGCAAATTTGGAGATGTTGCATTGAATTCCCTCGTCCAAATCATTAATATATATTGTAAATAGCTGGGGTCCCAGTTACATCCTCGAAAAATTCTATCAGATTTGTCAGACATGATTTACCTTTCGTAAATCCATGCTGACTTTGTCCAATGATTTCACCACTTTCCAAATGCGCTGCTATCCCATCTTTAATAACTGACTCTAGGAAAGGTAAATCATGTCTGACAAATCTGATAGAATTTTTCGAGGATGTAACTAGTACAGTGGATAAGGGAGAACCAGTGGATGTGTTATATCTAGACTTTCAGAAGGCTTTCGACAAGGTCCCGCATAAGAGATTAGCATACAAACTTAAAGCACACGGTATTGGGGGTTCAGTATTGATGTGGATAGAGAATTCCCCGCTTTCTCTCTCCCTCCTTTTTTAAAAAGTGGGGTTACATTAGCTACCCTCCAATCCTCAGGAACTACTCCAGAATCTAAGGAATTTTGAAAAATTATCACTAATGCATCCACTATTTCTGTGGCTACCTCCTTGAGTACTCTGGGATGCAGACTATCTGGCCCTGGGGATTTATCGGCCTTCAATCCGTTCAATTTACCCAACACCACCTCCCGGCTAACCTGGATTTCACTCAGTTCCTCCATCTTATTTGACCCCCGTTCCACTGCTATTTCCGGCAGATTATTTATGTCTTCCTTAGTGAAGACAGAACCAAAGTAGTTATTCAATTGGTCTGCCATGTCCTTGTTCCCCATGATCAATTCACCTGTTTCTGACTGCAAGGGACCAACATTTGTTTTAACTAGTCTCTTTCTCTTCACATATCTATAAAAACTTTTGCAGTCAGTTTTTATGTTTCCTTTCATAATCTATTTTCCCTTTCCTAATTAAGCCCTTTGTCCTCCTCTGCTGGATTCTGAATTTCTCCCAGTCCTCCGGTAGGCTGCTTTTTCTGGCAAATTTGTATGCCTCATCTTTTGTTTTTATACTATCCCTATTTTCCCTTGTTATCCATGGATGCACCACCTTCCCCGATTTATTCTTTTTCCAAACTGGTATGAACAATTTTTGTACTTCATCCATGCAGTCTTTAAATACCTTCCATTGCACATCCACTGTCAACCCTTTAAGAATCACCTGCCAGTCTATCTTGGCCAATTCAAATCTCATACCTTCAAAGTTACCTTTGTTCAAGTTCAGAACCCTTGTTTCTGACTTAATTTTGTCACTCTCCATTCTAATGAAAAAATCAACCATATTATGGTCACTCTTGCCCAAGGGGCCACGCACAACAAGACTGCTAACTAACCCTTCCTCATTACTCAATACCCAGTCTAGAATAGCCTGTTCTCTCGTTGGTTCCTCCACATGTTGGTTGAGAAAACTATCCCGCATACATTCCAAGAAATCTTCTTCCTCAGCACCCCTGCCAATTTGATTCACCCAATCTACATGCAGATTGAAGTCACCCATTATAACCGTGTTACCCTTGTTGCACGCATTTCTAATTTCCTGTTTGATGCCATCCCCAACTCCAGTACTACTGTTAGGTGGCCTGTACACAGCTCCCACTAGCGTTTTCTGCCCCTTAGAGTTTCGCAGCTCTACCCATATCGATTCCACATCCTCCACGCTAATGTCCTTCCTTTCTATTGCATAAATCTCCTCTCTCACCAGCAACGCTACCCCACCTCCTTTTCCTTTTCGCCTATCCCTCCTGAATATTGAATATCCCTGGATGTTCAGCTCCCAGCCTTGGTCACCCTGGAGCCATGTCTCCGTGATCCCAACTATAGCATAGTCATTAATCGCTATCTGCACCTTCAACTCATCCACCTTATTACGAATGCTCCTCGCATTGAGACACAAAGCCTTCAGGCTTGTTTTTACAACACTCTTACTCCTTATACAATTATGTTGACAAGTGGCCCCTTTCACATCGATCCCTATTACACTTGGCCATACTCTCCTATCCCTTTGTGAGCTTTCTTTCCCGTTAATTCTGGGGTCATTAACCATCCCTTTACTCTCTTTCCCTTTAACTCCGTCCTCGACTATTCCATTTGACACCCCACCCCCCTTATTCAGTTTAAAACCATCCGTGTAGCAGTGGCAAACCTGCTGGCCAGAATGCTGGTCCCCCACCTGTTAAGATGCAATCCGTCCCTTTTGTACAGTTCCCCCTTACTCCAAAACAGATCCCAGTGATCTAAGAATCTAAATCCCTGCCCCCTGCACCAGTTCCTCAGCCACACATTCAGGTCCCTGTATCTCCCTGTTCCTGCTCTCGCCAGCACGAGGAACTGGAAGCAAACCGGAGATAACAACCCTGGAAGTCCTGCTTTTCAGCATTTTTCCGAGCTCTCTGAAGTCCCACTGCAATATATTCATCCCCTTCTTTCCAACATCATTTGTGCCAACATGCACAACCACTTCTGGCTGTTCATCTTCGCCCTTGAGGATTGTCTGCACTCTGTCCGTGACATCCTGGATCCTGGCACCAGGAAGGCAGCACACCATCCTCGAATCCCGTCTGTTGCCGCAAAAACCCCTGTCCATACCTCTCACAATGGAGTCTCCAACTACAATGGCGTTGCCCGACTTTGGCCTCTTTGGTTTTGGCTCAACAGCCCTTTTTGTTTTGCAAGCCAGTCCGCCGCTCAGTGAGATACCGTCTTCTGTCCCGGCAGCTTCCACGTGGGTGAACCTGTTCACAAGAGGTACAACACCCGGGGACCTTTGCATTCCATGTTTTCCTCCCTTTCTCATCGTCACCCACCTTCTCACTTCTAGTGCCTTGGGTGTAACAATCTTACTGAAGGACTTGTCGAGGAACGACTCCGTTTCTCGGATGAACCGGAGGTCATCCACTTGTTTCCCCAGTTCCCCAACACGGTCCTTCAGGAGCTGTACCTGAATGCACTTCTCACATTTGTAGCAGCCAGAGGCACCAGCAGTGTCCTTGACCTCCCACATACTGCAAGTATCACACTGCATCAGCTTGACCCCACCCTGCAAACTGTTTAATAGTAAAATAGGATGATGTCATTGCTTTGGTGGTCATTATGACGCCTACAGGGTCATAGCTGTAGAATGATGCCTACAGGTTTGTAGCTTGTCGTAGTTGGACTTCAGTTGTCGTAGGTGTAGTCGTAGGGGTGTCGAAGGAGGATGTCCTCTTCTTCTTGCTAATGAAACATAAACCAAAGGAATAGTTAGTTCTCAAGCCAGATGTTGAGCAGCCAGGTTTGTGTCTCTGCGTCAATGTCTGCCAGGCCCCGAGCTCCATTTGGTGGGTGGTGTAGCGGGCACCCAGAGATGACATGGTTGGCTGTCTGTTGTTCTGCTCCGCATTCACAAGCTGGGCTCTGGCGGAATCCCCATCTCCACATGCTGGCATTGAAACGCCCAAATCCAGTACAAAATCTGTTGCGTTTCACCCATGCTCCTGTGGGGAGGTCAGACCCTGGACAGCTTTTATCTGGTGAAGAGATGGAGTGTGTAATGGAGATGAGGTTGCCTTCCTCTCCTGTGACCACTTAGTGGCTATCCAGTGTGCTTTTGTCTCAGTTGGCTGGATAGATGCTAGGAGTTGTTTTCCATGTGGAGCAAAGGGGTGACGGGACTTCAGTCGGGGTGGCCTCTTCTTACCTGCTGATAGCCTGATGGAGGAGGTGATCTTGGTCCATGGCACGATGAGATAGTTCCAGAATAGTTGCTGGCCTTCGGATCCCTATAGGCGGAATGCCTGCAAGTATAGGGAGATGTCCTAAGTCGCCACTACTGGGTCGCCCGTTGCCTGGAGCTTACCGTAGGGTGACTTCGACTAGGTTGTAGATTGTCGTAGGCTGTCGTAGCTTGTCTTAGACATAGTTGTAGGATGGGGTACAGTTGCCGGTTTTTCCGCGATCTGACAAGACTATGACAGTCGCCGGCAGTCGCCTAAAAAATCACCTAAGTGGGAGAGGCCCATAAGGAACAAAAGACAAGAATTGAAGAAACACAAACACCTCACCAAATTTTAGGCTTGAGAGGATGATTGACTGAACGGAAACAAAGTGATTTTAAAGTCAACTATGAGACTTTTAAAATGAAGTTATTGCTCAACTAAAACCCAGCACGGATCATCAAAGGGGGGCTGGATGACTGAAACTTTAAGTAAGCCAGTACATCAGCTGCAAAGTTTTTGATGACCTTCTGCTTAAAGCAAAACCAAGGTGGTCCGACAGATATTTGCTGGAATAGTCAAGTCTTGAAGGTAACGAAAGAAGGAAAATGCATTTCAGCAGCAAATAAAACCATCATATGTTGCTGGAAGTGAAGAGACTGGATTAGTCATGTAGGTAATAAACAATTTTAGCCATTCGCTTATAAATACAAAATAAAAAGTTCAGTGCATGCTTTACAGCAAAATGATTTAAAAAAAGGCAATTCTTTTACCAACCTGACTCAGGCCAACATACGTCATTTCAAATTTGTTCTTATAAATAGATCTACGCAGGCAGCAATCAAATTGTTCAACACCTCCACAAAGTGTGCCCTGTAAATTAAGATCGGGGGTTAGATTTTCATCTTCAGTAATTTTTAATATAAGGCTGACATTAATATGAAATAGAAATTCCCTTACAGTCATTTAACTTTTCAGTAAAATACTATAAAATGAATCCCAATGTAAATGTATCTGGGGAAAGAAATTACACCATTTTTCAAAACATCTTATTGGTGAAAATAAGTTATTGCACTTGCTCCATATCCAAAATCAGACTTGATGACAGATTTACTTTCAAAGCTCAGAAATAACTTGTGATGAAGCAAATACTTTGTTTGAATACTAACCGCACACAGTCTTGAGCCATCTTTTTTCCATGCTAGGGCAGTAATAGTATAAAGATTTGGAATCTCCTTTGGTCTAGACTCATCCCAAGCACTTCTGCGAGGACTCCAATTTAAGACTCTGAGTCTGGAAAAAAACAATTGATTTCAACCATACAATGGAAACAACATAGTAACAACTGTTCTAACACACAATATCAATATTATGAAGGGATATTTCCTCCCTTTAAAAACATATTTTCACAAAATTAATACCACATTCATAAATCACAATTCTAGGATATTTTATTTTGTTATATGGATATATGGATATGTTAGACAGGCGTCTGGACTGACATCTTCAAACTGTCACTTGCCCAAGCAGTTGTCCCCACGTGCCTTAAAACCACCTCCATCGTGCCGGTGCCAAAACACTCCACTGCGGTGAGCCTCAACGGCTTTCGCCCAGTTGCACTTACTCCCATCATCACCAAGTGCTTCGAGAGGCTAGTCCTGGGCTCCTCAAAGGCTGCCTACCTCCCACACTGGACCCATATCAGTTTGCCTACCGCAAGAATAGGAGTACGGAGGATGCCATCTCAACGGCACTCCACTCCGCCCTCTCCCACCTCGATAACAGAGACACCTACGTGAGAATGTTGTTCATTGACTTTAGCTCAGCATTTAACACCATTATCCCCTCAAAATTGATCACCAAAATTGGCGACCTGGGCATCAACCCCTCCCTCTGCAACTGGATATTGGACTTCCTGACTAACAGACCACAGTCTGTTAGGTTGGACAATCACACCTCTTCAATCCTCACCCTGAACACCGGCGTCCCACAGGGCTGTGTACTGAGCTGTCCTCTACTCCCTCTTCACCTACGACTGCACACCTGAACGTGGTTCTAACACCATCATCAAGTATGCAGATGATACAACGATGAGTCGGCCTATAGGGAGGAGGTTCAGCTCCTAACAGCATGGTGCGCCGACAACAACCTGGCCCTTAACTCGAAGAAGACCAAGGAGCTCATTGTGGACTATAGAAGGTCTAGGGGCTGCACACACACCCCCATCCATATTAATGGGACGGAGTTGGAACGTTTTTTCAGCTTCAGGTTTCTGGGGGTCAACATCTCTGATGACCTCTCTTGGACCCACAATACCTCTACACTGGTCAAGAAGGCTCACCAGTCTCACCCCAGCCACAGATTGTTTACCCTCCTCCCATCCAGGAGGCGCTACAGGTTCCTGCGTTGCCAGACCAGCAGGTTCAGGAACAGCTTCTTCCCTGCGGCTGTTACAATATTTAACTCTGCACCTCGGTGATTGCCAGTCACCCCCCCCCCCCCCCCCCCGGACACTCCTTCCCCCAGTATAATTGCACTACTGATACTGTTTGTACATGTATTTATTTTTTTTACCGTTCATTATTCTAAGTTCGCTCTTCTGGGGAGATGCTAACTGCATTTCGTTGTCTCTGTACTGTACACTGCACAATGACAATTAAAGATTGAATTGAATTGGAATTGCTTGATCAATTAGATTGAATGTCCACTGAAAAGCCCATTAAATCAATTCATCCGGAAAAGGAGAAAATAGTTTAAAAAAATAGTTGCATGAGAAGAAAATAACATATTATGCTTGTACAACACACATATGTTTTTCTATTTATGTGGATTGAGAAATAAACAAACTTCAATTAGGAAATGTGTGATACAGTGGAAAGCTTTGTTTTGCATGCTATTAATTCATATCAGATAACACTGTATGTAAATACGGTTGTCAAACTCAAGGTAGAGCAAAAAGAAAGGTACAGAATGCAGAATATCCCCAGGGAATGTTCAGTGTTTTTTTATTGCCCATGAAGTGAGATTTAACTCATTTAAATTATCCAAGGGAATAAATTTGCTCAGCAAAATGACAAAGCACCTTATCAATAAATTTATTTTGTTCATGATAATACCTGTCATAACTCCCAATAACGACAGACTGTCCACTTGGGCTGGTGGCAGCTACCGTGAATTCTTTTTCTGCAGAATCACGGCCATAATCAAATTGTTGGATAATGTGGCCTTCCTTCCCATAGGCAATGATTTTCTTATCACATCCAGCAGCTACAATGCTATTTAAAGCCCAAGCTAAGGCATAGGGTGGACAACTATGAGTAGCTAGTTTACCCTGAAAGAAAAAAACAATTTACAGTTTAATTGGGCTACTTACCATTTATAAGCATTTTTGTTACATAGATATATAGAAAATAGGTGCTGGAGTAGGCTATTCGGACCTTTGAGCCAGCACCACCATTCAATGTGATCATGGCTGATCATCCACAATCAGTACCCCGTACCTGCCTTCCCCCTATATCCCTTTATTCCGCCACCCCTAAGAGCTCTATCTACTGTAACTCTCTTTTGAATGCATCCAGTGAATCGGCCTCCTCTGCTTTCTGACACAGAATTCCACAATTTCACAACTCTCTGGGTATATCAGATAGCATGATATAAATGAACGACACATTTCTCTATCAGTTTTTCCACACAAACTTTTAAATGGAGATATAAATTACAAATAAGTGAAGTTTTGAGCAATGAGCAGCAGCAATACAAATTACACCAAATAAAATACATCAGGCAATAATGGGTTTAGAGATAGCAAAATGCAGGCTTCACAGCCACAATAATAAGGCAATTATCTAATGAAAACTGATAAAGGGATATCAACCCTAAATGTTAACTCTCACTACAGATATGACTGTTTTGCTGACCCATTCAGTGATTTCTGTTTTCACTTCAGATTACAGCATCTGCAGGTTCATTAAAATTGCATAACAAATGGGTATTTTATTAAGCCATGCGTGTTTCCTTTATAAGAATACTGGTTACACATTACAATAATCGAATGTTAGTTTGCTCCTCATACTCATACTCATTTACATGACATTGCTGTGCCCCAAACATTATGGTGCCCTGAACTTGGGGGGGGGGGGGGGCTTGTATAAACACTGCTGTAATTTGTACATGGTGAAACCAAAATGTATAAAAATGGCATTTATTAAAATCTGACAATGTGCACATTAACCACATGTGATTTTTTTTCTATTACAAATCTCAAATTGTGGAGGCAAATAAATAAATGATGGGTCTTTGTCCCAACATTATGGAGGGCACTGTATACATCTTGTGCCATGTTTACCGGAAGGCAAATTGAAATTACAGTTATAATACATACTTGTAATTCCCACAACAATCATCCCTTTCAGCCCAAGCTACCCTGCCAGTTAAAACATTTATCTTATCACCTCTACTCATCTCAATAGAGGTGAGTAGAGACACTTATTCTCACTTTCTTCCCCCATGTCATTGTATAATCATTCTCTGGAATCTTCCCATCAATCTTTATAATTGAATAGATCATACTATTTCCTATGACGAAAGGGCAGCTTTCATTCTTTTTGCAGTGTGTGCTGTTTGAAAGTCATACCTTTATTCATAACTTGCCTTCAACACAACATGAGCACTAAGCTGTTTCAGTGACAGAGAGCTGAGAAGAGCAGAAGGATAGGAATTACAACAATTTTAATGTATGGAAGGAAATAAATCAAAAAGGGTAAGGAGAGAATTCACCTTGCCCCTTTTCCACAAATGGGGGGGGGGGGGGGGTGGAATAGGATCATGATGAATATCACGAGATGCCAAAGTTGCTAGATCCGATGACTTGTACGGGGATATAAACCAAAATATTTTCCAATACACGTTAAATGTATCAAATGGACACAAGCAACATTTAAATCCTGATGTAATAAAAAGGAACTGGTTTATACCAACGATAGACACAAAACGCTACAGTAACTCGGCAGATCAGGCAGCATCTCTGGAGAAAATGGATAGGTGATGTATGGGTTGGACCCTTCTTCAGATTTACATCCTGAGATGTTTAATGGATAGTTTTTAAACATACTCTGGATAATTTTATAAGTGACTGGATTGTCACCATGCACAAAAGCAGAAAAGTTAATTCATTGATCAGGTCTTTTCTCACTACTAATGCCATGCAACTTACTACCATACCTGTGAGTCACCTGCTCCTTCATCATCAAAGTAGTAACGCACAATAGTGCCATCTGCATGGCCAGACAGTATCCCTTTACCTGAAGAGCTGTGAAGAGAGGATATGAAAGTGGCAAAAAGCCCAGAATTTAGCATCTTATTTTTTATGCTTCTCAGTAAAAGTGTAAAGAATATTGTTCTGAATATTCATGCACCACTTAAAATCTGAGTCATGTTAACATCAAAAGAATCAAAAGTTAAAATTAACTTTGGGCATTAAGTAAAAGGGCCCATAGATAATCAGTACCAGTCATCTACTTTGCACTTCACAGAATATTCTAAATAATGAAAAAGGAAATAACTAGCTTGTAAAATTGTATACCATATCACAATTTCTCATGTGTTGCTACTGGCCAAGATTAACTAATACATCACATTTAAAGTAAGAACCTTATTTATTGAAAGAGTGCTCTATGTGTAACAAAGCTATTAATCCCTTTTAAATAAATTTGCAATGTCACTGTACACAAAGAATGAATGGCAGCCATTCACAGAAAAGGCTTACTTTGAAGTTAACGAAACCACATAAGAATCTGTTCCATAAATGGTTGAGGACTTGTTGGTTTTTGTGTTAGCTAAGCGAACCTATATTAAACAGAATCAATGTCAACAGTGCACATCAAAATCCACACAAATATTAATTTTAATAACAAGTATTTACAAAAATGTCTTATAAATAATTCGATCAGAAGTTGGATTAGAAAAATAACTCTTTAAAAGAAGTGTATTGTGTTTAATTAGGATTGTGAGTATTAGACCTTATTTAAATCAGATGTTTTAGAAATAACTTTCTTTGCCAAAAGTGAAAATATATGTTTTGCGTGTATGTATTGTGTGATTGCTGCATGATGTGTATATTTTGAGAGGTGTTCTCTGAGAATTAGTTTTATATCTGTGGTTTTACTTTATTGAAACAAAATGATTTTGAGCAAAGAGGTTGAAGAAAACCACAGAGGGGAAGAAGCTGTAAAGGGGCCGGAAAAGGGAAAATCATGACACTATATATGTTGTCAATCAATGGAAATGATTTAGCTGATTGGTTAATGCAAATAAGTTAAATGTATGATAAGCCATGATTGGTTAATAGTTTGCCACTCCTTTTGTATTATAATCACCTATCTATCACCTATATAATGTGTTAGGTATATATCAAAGTCAGTAGTTCTTTCGACCTGCTCCAGAGTTTTTAACTCCGTGTTGGAAGGTTTAAAGAATTATCCAGCGCTGTCAGAATAAAGAATTGATTTTAGCAGCAATGGTTTGAATCACGTTTTTTTTTAATTGGACTGACAAAAGAACTCAGTTTAACAAACTTTCCTATTGAATTTGACCTCCCAAAATGCAACACCTCAGACTTGTTCAGATTACACTCCACCTGCCATTTGTCTGCACACATTTCCAATTTATCTATATCCTGCAGTATCCTTTGACGACCTTCTTGACTATCCAAAACTCCACCAATATTTGTATATCGTCTGCAAACCTGCCAATCAGCCCACGTACATTTTCATAAAAATCATTAATATATATCATTAATGGCAGTGCTCACAGCACTGATCTTTGTGTAACATCGTTGGTCACACACCTCTAGTCAGAATATCGACCAAGTCACCATGGCCTCCCATGTGCCTTAATCAGATAAATTAACCTACCATGAGTGACCTTGTTGAAAGCTTTACTAAATTCCATATTTACAACATCCACTACCCTTTCCTCATCAATCACTTTTGTCACTTCCTCAAAAAACTCAATCGGGTTTATAAGACATGACTTGCCCTGCAAAAAGGCATGTTGACAATCCGTAATAAGTCCATGCTTGTCAAGTTTCGAGTAAACCTTATCCACAAGAATCTTCTCTAATAATATCCCTACCACTGATATAAGGCTTGCTGGCCTATAATTTGCAGGATTATTCTTATTGTCCTTTCAAACAAAGGAACAACACTGTTATACTCCAGACATCTGGGACCTGGCCTGTGGATAAAGGGGAATACAGAGATTTCTGTGAAAGCCATAGCGTGTTCCTCTCTTGTCTCTCTCGATAATCTGAGTAGATCCTGTCAGGGCCCGTGGAATTATCCACCTTAATGTTCTTCAAGAAACCAAACACCTCCTCCTTCTTGATGCCAACATGTCCTAGAAAATCAGAATGACCCTCCCTAATCACACCACCATGTCTTTCTGCCTGGTGAATACTAGATGTAAATTACCTCACACAGTTCCTCCTGCTCCAGAGTAGATCCATGATTGGATCATGACTCCCACAAAGGAAGATAGATCTAGTTCTTGGAGGTTATTTGTCCCAAGGCAAAGACATCCGAAAAGAAATTCCCCAGGGCCATGTCTCAGGCCAAACTATGTTTTCAAAACAGCTTATAACTAAAGCTCAGGTGTGCAGGTTCACTGAGGGGATTCCCAGTAATGGAAGAGTCTGGAACCAGAGGGCACTGCCTCAAAATAAAAGGACGGACCTTTAGATGAAGAGGGTTTTCTTTTAGCCAGAGGGAGACAAATTTGTGGAATTCATTGTCACAGACAGCTGTGGAGGCCGACATTGGGTATTTTTAAACCAGTGATTGATAGGTTTGTGGCGTCAACCTAAACACGGGCCACTTATGCTCGAACCCTCGTCAGGAGATACGAGGGCGGGCACGTGACGTCATGGGCTAGAGGGAGTGTCCTGGTACTTAAGGTCTCTTACCTCGAGACCTAGGAAAGTCAACAGGTAGCTGAGCCTAAGAGTACAACCTCGCTCAGCTACAGCAACTTTGTAATATAGTTAGCGCACCCACCTAACGTGTTACTACTGAATAAAGAACCGTTTGAACCGACCTGACTTCTCACCTTTATTCACCACGTATGGTGCCGCTACAGGTTCTTGATTAGGTAGGGCATTAAAGGTTACGGGGAGAAAGTAGGAGAATGAGGTTCAGAGGGAAAAATAGATCAGCCATGATTGAATGACGGTGTAGACCCAATGGGCCAAATAGAAACATAGAAACATAGAAAAATAGGTGCAGGAGTAGGCCATTCGGCCCTTCGAGCCTGCACCGCCATTCAATATGATCATGGCTGATCATCCAACTCAGTATCCCGTACCTGCCTTCTCTCCATACCCCCTGATCCCTTTAGCCACAAGTGCCACATCTAACGCCCTCTTAAATATAGCCAATGAACTGGCCTCAACTACCTTCTGTGGCAGAGAATTCCAGAGACTCACCACTCTTTGTGTAAAGAATGTTTTCCTCATCTCGGTCCTAAAGGAATCCCCCCTAATCCTTAGACTGTGACCCCTTGTTCTGGACTCCCCCAACATCAGGAACAATCTTCCAGCATCTAGCTTGTCCAACCCCTTAAGAATTTTGTAAGTTTCTATAAGATCCCCCCTCAATCTTCTAAATTCCAGCAAGTACAAGCCAAGTCTATCCAATCTTTCCTCATATGAAAGTCCTGACATCCCAGGAATCAGTCTGGTGAATCTTCTCTGTACCCCCTCTATGGCAAGGATGTCTTTCCTCAGATTTGGAGACCAAAACTGTACGCAATACTCCAGGTGTGGCCTCACCAAAACCCAGTACAACTGCAGTAGAACCTCCCTACTCCTATACTCAAATCCTTTCGCTATGAATGCTAACATACCATTTGCTTTCTTCACTGCCTGCTGCACCTGCATGCCTACTTTCAATGACTGGTGTACCATGACACCCAGGTCTCGTTGCATCTCCCCTTTTCCTAATCTGCCACCATTCAGATAATAGTCTACCCTCATGTTTTTGCCACCAAAGTGGATAACCTCACATTTATCCACATTATACTGCATCTGCCATGCATCTGCCCATTCACTCAGCCTATCCAAATCACCCTGCAGCCTCCAAGCATCCTCCTCACACCTAACTATACCCCCCAGCTTGGTGTCATCTGCAAACTTGGAGATGTTGCATTGAATTCCCTCGTCCAAATCATTAATATTTATTGTAAATAGCTGGGGTCCCAGCACTGAGCCTTGCGGTACCCCACTAGTCACTGCCTGCCATTCTGACAAGGAACCGTTTACTCCTACCCTTTGTCTCCTGTCTGCTAGCCAGTTCTCTATCCACATCAAAACTGAACCCCCAATACCGTGTGCTTTAAGTTTGTATGCTAATCTCTTATGCGGGACCTTGTCGAAAGCCTTCTGAAAGTCTAGATATAACACATCCACTGGTTCTCCCTTATCCACTCTACTAGTTACATCCTCGAAAAATTCTATCAGATTTGTCAGACACGATTTACCTTTCGTAAATCCATGCTGACTTTGTCCAATGATTTCACCACTTTCCAAATGCGCTGCTATCCCATCTTTAATAACTGACTCTAGCAGTTTCCCCACTACCAATGTTAGAGTAACTGGTCTGTAATTCCCCGCTTTTTCTCTCCCTCCTTTTTTAAAATGTGGGGTTACATTAGCTACCCTCCAATCCTCAGGAACTACTCCAGAATCTAAGGAATTTTGAAAAATTATCACTAATGCATCCACTATTTCTGTGGCTACCTCCTTGAGTACTCTGGGATGCAGACTATCTGGCCCTGGGGATTTATCGGCCTTCAATCCGTTCAATTTACCCAACACCACCTCCCGGCTAACCTGGATTTCACTCAGTTCCTCCATCTTATTTGACCCCCATTCCACTGCTATTTCCGGCAGATTATTTATGTCTTCCTTAGTGAAGACAGAACCAAAGTAGCTATGCAATTGGTCTGCCATGTCCTTGTTCCCCATGATCAATTCACCTGTTTCTGACTGCAAGGGACCCACATTTGTTTTAACTAGTCTCTTTCTCTTCACATATCTATAAAAACTTTTGCAGTCAGTGTTTATGTCCCCTGCCAGTTTCCTTTCATAATCTATTTTCCCTTTCCTAATTAAGCCCTTTGTCCTCCTCTACTGGATTCTGAACTTCTCCCAGTCCTCCGGTAGGCTGCTTTTTCTGGCAAATTTGTATACCTCATCTTTTGTTTTTATACTATCCCTGATTTCCCTTGTTATCCATGGATGCACCACCTTCCCCGATTTATTCTTTTTCCAAACTGGTATGAACAATTTTTGTACTTCATCCATGCAGTCTTTAAATACCTTCCATTGCACATCCACTGTCAACCCTTTAAGAATCACCTGCCAGTCTATCTTGGCCAATTCACATCTCATACCTTCAAAGTTACCTTTGTTCAAGTTCAGAACCCTTGTTTCTGACTTAATTTTGTCACTCTCCATCCTAATGAATGGCCTAATTCTGCTCCCATGCTTTACACTTTAGTAAACAATATGATTAAACTAATTGGTTTGAGACCTTGTGGTTGTTAATTAGGAAGGACAAACATTACACCACAATAAGAAGTGCACTTTTTATGTTGACAATCATATAGTACAAACATATCCACTGAAAGATCTAGACCAACTGAACACTTCTAGATATGCCCAACAAAAAAAGAAAATCAAATAGTGAGGGGACACCTCAACAAGGTATAACAGCCAAAGAGACGAAATAAGCGAAATGTGAGTTAATCCCTTCCAACAACAAAAAATAACACAAAATTCTGGAGTAACTCAGCAGGTCAGGCAACACGGATATGACACGTTTTGGGTTGAGATTGAAGAAGTCTGAAAAAAGGTCCCAACCCGAAATGTCGTATATCCATTCACTCCACAGATGCTGCCTGACCCACTGAGTTACTCTTGTACTTTGTGTTTTGCTCAAGATTCGACCATCTGCAGTTTGTTGCGACTACAACAAAAAATGTAAAGTTAACATTCGAACCTCAACTTCCTTGTTAATCTGTGAACAACTCAATAATAACTACAATGTAACAGCAACTGGAATCAACAATAAATGCCTATTTCAATAAAAACTTTTCTTTGATTAATTGAAATTCCAACAGGGTTTCAGGGGTTAACGTCATTCCTTATGTGATGTATCTATTGGAACATCACCGGAGAGCTTAAACCATATGGTCCTAGTGGTGCCCTTCACTGCGCACACTGGGGTCGGCATATTCTTAATTCCATTCTGCCAATTAGGGTTCATGCTAATAGGGAGATAACATTAGCTAACATTGACTTCTCTAACTTCAAATAGCCCTTGTTTTCCCTCCCTCTCCATCCTCTTCCCAGTTCTCCCACCAGTCTTACTGTCTCCGACTACATTCTATCTCTGTCCAGCCCACTCCCCTGATATCAGTCTGAAGAAGGGTCTCGACCCGAAACGTCACCATTCCTTCTCTCCAGAGTTACTCCAGCATTTTCTGTCTACCTAATATTAAGTTATACCCAGCTGCCCTGAAGTGCCATCACAACCTTCAAGCAAATAACATCCCTAATCTCTCATCCATCTTGTCCCTGCAATTTATCCCTCTTTGCTACCGTTGCCAGCTGCTCCTGACCCCACACCTTGAAACCGGCTATAAACCACGATGTCAGCCTCCCTGAATGGCCCCTGTCCCAATGCTGCTGCTGACTCCCCAAACTCACCCACTTTAGCCTGGTTTCACTCTACCCCTCCCCTCAAAATGTTGTGCAACTTCACAAGCATAAATGCTCGGGCAATCTCTCGTCATCCCAACGCTATACAGTACTTCCCAATGCCAAGGTGTCCACCCTTCTCCATACATTCTGCAAAATTTATAAACGTTGTTAGATATGAAAAAAAGCAAATAACGAAATTAAGCTCCCTATATTGATAATTTTTCAATTAATTTCTTGAGCACTTCACTGCATTTTCAGCACTATAAATTCCTCTATAAAAGTAAGATACAGATAGAACACACTACCTGCCTCTGAGGCTGCAGTTATAGTGCAATTACAGACCACCACTCAATAAATTTGCTAAACTCTGTTTCAAGTTCTGTGTCAGACTTTTAACATTGAGAATCCCGGATAGAATTTCAAAACATTTAAAAAACATCTTCATAGCACAATAATAGAAAATCTACGAGTCTATTTCGCTCATTGTCTCTATGTTGGTTTTGCAGATGTTGGTTTAAACTGAAGAAAGTCCTTTCAGTCTGAAGAAGGGTCTCGACCCGAAATGTCACCCATTCCTTCTCTCCCGAGATGCTGCCTGTCCCACTGAGTTACACCAGCTTTTTGTGGTCTATCTTCAGAATTAGAGTATCAGTTCTACACTCCTGTGAACTTCTATACCACAACACAAAGATATTAGTATAAATGATCCGATGCAATTCTTCCAATATAATTTCAGATTCCGAAGAAGGAACCCATTCATTCTAAGAGTCTGCTTATTTTTGTATAACAGTATATGGCTGTTAGCCGAGTGTCTACTCGTAAATCTCACTATTCTTTTTCCACTTACATATGCAGCGTCTTGCTATACATGTTTTAATACAATGAGTATTAGTTTATTCTTGAAGACATCAGGATGGTGAATTACAGGGACATACCTTTCCTTCAGCTAATCCAAAAACAATTGCTTGCTCTGCTGGCCAATTCAGACACGTAACAGCACTCTGAAATACAAATGTACATAAAATAAAATTCAAAAGGAGTCCTTTGCTTCAGTATTTCAGTATGAATTGCATTATCAGGATTATAGAATGTTGTCCTGTACATAGATACCAAAAAGAACAATTGAAATGTCTCTGTCTGTGAGGGAACCAGGTTGCACAGAATCATGCGTTAGAAATTGGCCATTGTCTCAGAAGATATTGTTTTTTGTCCTTTACAATCTCACATGTCTAACTTATTCCCATATCCTTTCATTCCTTCTTATATTGCTAATGTACTTTTAAAAGCCGTCACAACCTCCAGTTCAAATACTAACCCATTATTGCATCACATTGCTTCACTTTCTTCCATGTATCACTTTTCTCAAGTGTCAAGAATGTTTAATTATCATATGCACCAAGAGAAATGTTTTTGATGCAGTTTTACAGGCACATTAATAGAACACAAAAAATATAGAATAAATAATAATACTACAAATTATCAATTATACTACATAAGCAGACCATAATAGTACAAGCTGAAGGACATTGCACCATGTTATATAAAATCCAAAGCAGTTTGGTACTGAGGCAGGGTTGTGGTTAGGACAGATTCAGGATGGTTCTAGAATACAAGATGAATCGTTAAGATGGCAGCTGAAAATACAGAATCGAAAGCTAAGCTTGTTGAGATACTTTGTTTAGTCTTAGAATTATGGATGATTTGAGTGATGTACTAAAATGATAGAAGGATGGAACCATCTGTACCTTCTTCCCGATGGTAGTAGTAAGATGAGAGCGTCACCAGTTTAGTGTTGGCTTTTGATAATTAACTGCCTTCTTGAGGAATGTGCATCACTTTCAGCAGCCTCCTTCAGCCCTGGGCATTTAAATTACCAAACTAGGTTGTGATGCAACCAGACAGTATGCTTTCTACCATACACCTGTTGAAGCTCAATAACGTATTTGGCAACGTGCCAAATCTCCACAAACTTCTGATGAAGCTGAGGTGTTGATGGGCTCTCTTTGCAATGGCATCAATGTGCTGCTGGGCACAAGACAGATCTTCAGAAATGTGCAAACCCAAGGAATTTTTAGCTGTTGACTGTCTCTAATGTCATTTCGCCATCAAATATGGGGTCATGGACCCTCAGCTTTACCTTTCTGAATACAACACTCAACTCTTTGGTCTTGAGAGCATATTGTTCTGGCACCACTCAACCAGATTATCGATTTCCCTGTGTAGGAAGGAACTGCAGATGGTGGTTTACACCGAAGGTAGACACAAAATGCTGGAGTAACTCAGCGAGTCAGGCAACATCTCTGGAGAAAAGGACTTTCGATCATCATTACCCATTACTCGACCCATAATGGCAGTATTACTGGCAAATTTAAAGATGTCGGAGCTATGTCTGGTGTCAGAGTGATGGTATAGAAGTGTGTAAAGCAGGGAATCAAGCACAAAGCCTTGAGCTGCAACTGTGCCGATAGTCAGTGAGAAGGAAATATTGCCAATTCGTACTGACTGTTCCCTGCCAATGAAGAAGTCAAGGATCTAATTGCATAGCACAAAGCCTTGAGCTGCATCTGTGCCGATAGTCAGTGAGAAGGAAATATTGCCAATTCGTACTGACTGTTCCCTGCCAATGAAGAAGTCAAGGATCTAATTGCATAGGTACGAGAATAGACCAAGTCTCTTGAGTTTGAAGAAACTTTTAGAGTGGATGATTCCTAAATTATTGCATTGTATGGTTCTGGTTCCTAAATTTGCCACATTTAATCTTTAATTTAGTTTTTAACTTCTAGTTCTGAAAGCATCATAAACAGTCTGCATTTTCTTCTTTCCTTTTATCAATTTAACACATTGATCAAATCATCCACAAATCTTAGACTGAACAAAATAACGTTTCTCTGTCATTTCTGTATTTTCAGCTGCCATTTTGACAATCCATCTTAGACAGTAGACAATAGGTGCAGGAGTAGGCCATTCGGCTCTTCGAGCCAGCACCGCCATTCAATGTGATCATGGCTGATCATCCTCAATCAGTACCCCGTTTCTGCCTTCTCCCCATATCCCCTGACTCTGCTACCTTTAAGAGCCCTATCCAGCTCTCTTTTGAAACTATCCAGAGAACACAGACTCACAATTCTCTGTGTGAAAGTATCCAAACCCTTAATTCTCTCAGCATATGACAGGCCTCCGCTGCCCTGTGAGGCAGAGAATTCCACAGACTCACAACTCTCTGTGTAAAAATGTTTTCCCTCACCTCCGATCTAAATGGCTTACCCCTTATTCTTAAACTGTGGCCCTGATTCTGGACTCCCACAACATCGGGAACATGTCTCTAGCGTGTCCAAACCCTTAATAATCTTACACGTTTCAATAAGATCACCTCTCATCCTTCTAAATTCCAGAGCATACAAGCGCTGCCGCTCCATTCTCTCAGTATATGACAGACCCGCCATCCCGGGAATTAACCTTGTAAACTAACGCTGTATTCCCTCAATAGCAATAATGTCCTTCCCCAAATTAGGGGACCAAAACGGCACACAATACTCCAGGTGTGGTCTCACTAGGACCCTATACAATTGCAGACGGACCTCTTTGCTCCTATACTCAACTCCTCTTGTACCTTTACATTTCAACTCCTCTTGTACCTTTACATTACAATTCATACCTAAGAGTATTTATTTATTCTTGAATTCTAAAAATGGCTTCAGGAAGATTGTCCAATTATTAAGGGATGCAAGAGAACCAGAAATAGAGCAGGAAAATGGCACTGAGGTAAACGATTATGCATAATCTTATTCAACAGCAGGCAGACACAAATAACTTAAGGCATAGTCCTGCTTCCATTTCTTACATTTAAATGAACACAAAATCTAGTCTGACAATTCAGCACAATACTGAAAAAAGAACACCGAGCGAGGGCTCATTTTCACAGATGAGGGAATGCAAACAATGGTCCATCTAAACTTTACGAAAGAGTAAAAGAATCAATGAATTTAATATTACGTAGCACTCAAC
Organism: Raja brachyura; assembly: GCA_963514005.1. The sequence continues at coordinate 65,993,563 of OY740785.1, forward strand.
AGAAGTGGAAAGAGATGCCAGAAGAAATAGTTGAGGCAAGTAATATAACCACATGTAAAATATATTTTTAAAAAGAAACTTGCCTTATCCATAACCTAATTTTCTTCAGGGAGAGTGCATTGTTAACCTTCTAAAGCAAGTTTTCTCACCCTACAAATTTGAAATTGAACATCACAAAATTTGCTGACATGTAAATCATAGGATGATTTGGTCAGATCCATCATTCATCTAGTAAATGGTCTTGATAGCAACATTTATTATCACCTAAAACATTAATACTGTTTCTCTCTCCACAGATGGTGTGTGACCTGGTGAATACTTCCACCAATTTCTGTTTGTACTTCAGATTGCTACTGTTTTGTTTTCAGAATTGCAAAAAAACATGTTACTGTTTTCGCCGTGGCTTCAGTTAAGAGCTTGCATCCAGGGCTGGGGATTTATTTATTTCCAAAATGGTTTTATACTTCTCCTACTCATCAAAGGCGTTTTGTTTTTATCTACCCCTCGCATAAATATGTGGAAGGAATGTCTTCCTTCCTGAAGACAAACACAAAGCATTTCATAAAAAACATTTATCAATTTCATACTCGGTTACATTTTTGGTTTTTAATTAACCTCTCTTTCCTTCGTGATTATCTTGCTTTTTAATTATTTGTAAAAACATATTAAAGCTTACTCATATATATGCAAGCAATGTTTTAAATGCAAAGCCAAAATACCACGTACTGTAAACCCTCGTTATCGTGAGCAATCGCCAATAACGGACACCACTCCCGCCCCCACCGTCTATGCTCCATTATAACGAGGGTTTACTGCATATTTAAAATCTGAAATAAAAACGGAAAAATCCATTCAGCAGATTCGACATCAGTGAAGAAATTAAGAAATATTTTAGTATAATGAGATTTCCTGCTTCGCAGGTGCTTCCTGGCATGCTGTGTATATTCCCGCATTTTCTTTTTTTTTGTGACATGAAAGTCTTAATCACACCAAACAGGATGGATGTTTAAGAAAGTAAAAAGTGAGCAGGCTTTCTTTACACTATCCCCAAGACCTAGGGCAGGGGTGGGGAACCTTTTCATGTTGGAATTCCGCCTTAAGTTAGCTGTAATCTAATAAGGTTGCATGCAAGAAACTTCAATTAGATATACTTCAAAATGTACATTATTTTGTTAAAATAGCCCTCATGACTTACTAATGTTTTAATTGTGGCTGTCAGTCGCGGAGGATTATTTAGTTGAATCTTCTTTTACTGTTTGGTATTTTAAATACGTTCATTTTAAGATTAAAATAAAAATTATAAAAGACGAACAAAAAAATATTAATAAAAATAAGAGACAAACATGCTGGAGAAACTCAGCGGGTGAGGCAGCATCTATGGAGCGAAGGAAATAGACGACATTTCGGGTCGAGATCCTTCTTCAAAACTTCCTTCACACATCTTTAAATGTTGTGCCTTTTTACCTTAAAGTTATATCCTCTGGTCTTTGGCATGTCCAGCCTGGGAAAAAGGTTCTGACTGTCCACCATATTTATGCTTCTCATAATTTAATATTCTTCTATCAGTTTCTGCCCTTAGCCTCCGATGCACCAGAGAAAACAATTCAAGTTTGTCCAATGTCTCCTTCGAGCTGATACTAAACCAGGCATAATTCTGGTAGACATCAAATTCATGAAGATATTATTTAATAAAGTAAAATAACAACAATGAAGGCAAAAAGAGAAGAACTGAATTCTAAGGGACAAAATAAATACATTTTCTTGACTCGCACAACATGAGACAACTTCAAATATGCTGAGATGGTGAAAACTGACTACATAAAGTATTAAAATCTTGCATTATCTATCTATATACTATAATAAAGCTTGCCTTGTTTGTCTGTCTATCTATCTGTGATCTCAGGAGCTACACAAAACGGTACACAATTGCGCAACATTTGTTTGCAGAATCGTATTCAGCTTTTTCCTGTCGTTGTTCGTATCAAGTTCCTTCACATTTGATGTCATAGTTCACGTTATTGATATTTCAAGGTTTAAAAAACAACTTAAGATTTTTACTGTTAAAATCCTTCCTGCCAGCTTCCAACAAACTTCGATACAAAGTTGCAATACAGGAACACTCCGTGCTTCCACCAACATTTCACCTGAATGGGATATCATAGTCTTCCAGCCGACATTTGCAACAATGTTGCCATCATACAACACTTACTCCAGCTCCTGGCAGGACAGGAGGGGGAGGATGAATTGGTATTGTAATTGGGAAAGTGAAATTGGAATTTGTTTTGAAGTCCAGTGCTGAGGGAGGCAGGGGACTGCTGGAATCTTATGTTCAGCAACGGGTTGAGTTGAAGGACCATGACTCTCATGGGAGCTACGGGTTAGTGGTGCTATATTGTGTTGGGGAACGGTTTGCGTTGGGGGACCAGGCCTCCCGTGTGACAGGGACCCAACGGGTTCTAGTTCGTCTAGTTTACAGTGGCTTGCAAAAGTTTTCATACCCCTTGAACTTTTCCACATTTTGTCACATTACAACCACAAACATAAATGTATTTTATTGGGATTTTATGTGAGACCAACACAAAGTGGCACATAATGTTGAAGTGGAAGGAAAATGATACATGGCTTTCAAATTTTTTACAAATAAAAAACAGAAAAGTGTGGCGTGCAAAAGTATTCAGCCCCCCTGAGTCAATACTTTGTAGAACCACCTTTCACTGCAATTACAGCTGCAAGTCGTTTGGGGTACGTCTCTACCAGCTTTGCACATCTAGAGATTGAAATTTTTGCCCATCCTTCTTTGCAAAATAGCTCAAGCTCAGTCAGATTGGATGGAGAGAGTCTGTAAACAGCCATTTTCAAGTCTTGCCAGAGATTCTCAATTGGATTTAGGTCTGGACTTTGACTGGGCATTCTAACATATGAACATGCTTTGATCTAAACCATTCCATTGTAGTTCTGCCTGTATGTTTAGGGTCATTGCCCTGCTGGAAGGTGAACCTCCGCCCCAGTCTCAAGTCTTTTGCGGTCTCTAACAGGTTTTCTTCCAAGATTGCCCTGTATTTGGCTCCATCCATCTTCCCATCAACTCTGACCAGTTTCCCTGTCCCTGAAGAAAAACATCCCCACAGCATGATGCTGCCACCATCATGTTTCACAGTGGGGATGGTGTGTTCAGGGTGATGTGCAGTGTTAGTTTTCCGCCACACATAGCGTTTTGAATTTAGGCCAAACACTTCAATTTTGGTCTCATCAGACCAGAGCACCTTCCTCCACATGTTTGCTGTGTCCCCCACATGGCTTGTTGCAAACTGCAAACGGGACTTCGAATGGCTTTGGTTCAACAATGGCTTTCTTCTTACCACTCTTCCATAAAGGCCCAATTTGTGGAGTACACAACTAATAGTTGTCCTGTGGACAGATTCTCCCACCTGAGCTGTGGATCTCTGCACCTCCTCTAGAGTAACCATGGGCCTCTTGGCTACTTCTCTGATCAATGCTCTCCTTGCCCAGCCTGTCAGTTTAGGTGGACGGCCATGTCTGGACGGCCATGTCTTGGTAGGTTTGCAGTTGTGCCATACTCTTTCCATTTTTGGATGATGGATTGAACTGTGCTCCGTGAGATGTTCAAAGCTTGGGATATTTTTTTATAACCTAACCCTGATTTAAACTTCTCCCCAACTTTATCCCTGACCTGTCTGGTGTGTTCCTTGGGCTTCATGATGCTGTTTGTTCACTAATGTTCTCTAACAAACCTCTGAGGCCTTCACAGAACAGCTGTATTTATACTGGGATTAGATTACACACAAGTGGACTCTATTTACTAATTAGGTGACTTCTGAAGGCAAATGGTTGCACTGGATTTCAATTAGGGGTATCAGACTAAAGGGGGCTGAATACTTTTGCAAGCCACACTTTTCAGTTTTTTATTTGTAAAAAGAATTGAAGACCATGGATCATTTTCCTTCCACTTCACAATTATGCGCCACTTTGTGTTGGTCTATCACATAAAATCCCAATAAAATACATTTACGTTTGTGGCTGTAATGTGACAAAATGTGCAAAAGTTCAAGGGGTATGAAAACGTTTGCTAGCCACTGTATATTAAAAAAAATTCTTACCGTTTGTACGAACTTGTTACAGATAACTTTCTTGTCTCCCCTAAAGAAATAAATGCAAAATCAATAATCAGCAAACATTTAACTGCAATGAAGGCATATCAATTGGAGCACAAAATTAGGATAACCTCTGCTTTAAATTAATCAGTTTAAATTTATTATAAAAATATCCCGAGGCTCCAAACCGGAATATTATGTTGGGGGAACGAGGCCCAACAGGTCCCACTTGGGGTAGGGAGGAGAGAGGGGTTATACACAATGTTAACAAAGACAGGACTCCAGTCCAATGAGACTTGTAACATTATTGTAAGGAGAGGGAGGGAGTGGGTGAGGGGACGAGTAGAGGATTGTTGTTTAATAGAGATGGGGGGGGGGGGAAGGGAGGGGAGAGGGGTTATGGAGAGAGCGAGGGAGTGCCTGACGATAGGGGAAAGGAGACGGAGGGAGAGGTGAGGGTGGGAGTGGGGGGAGGGGAGGAGAGGGGAAAGAAGAGGGAGGGGGAGAGGGAGTGCTGGGGATGAGGGGAAATGAGTCACACCTGCGCAGTTGGGGGCTATGGGTGAATGGTGGAATATTGCGTTAGGGGTACGGGTTGCATTGGGGGAATGGGTGAGTGGTGGAATATTACGTTGGGGTAACGGGTTGTGTTGGGGGACCAGGCCTCCCATGTGACAGGGTTCCAACGGGTCCCAATTGGTCTAGTATATATTACTAAAACTCTCATCTTGTCTGTGAGTGAGTTTGCATGATTGTTTGCTTGCTTTTCATGGCCTGAACTACATCAAAACGGTACATGATAGTGCTACAATTTTTACGCAACCTTACTCACCTTACTCACCATCACATTTTTAACTTTACAAAACCCCGAAAGAGACCAATAACTTCAAGTGCAGTGGCAGTTACAGCTATGACATCACAATGGATTCTCATTTACATTTTAAAAAAACTTGCTGTCCCCGATATAACCATGCTCGACAAAGACACGGACTGCGCCCGGAGCCGCACTAATCCCTCACCCTCCCTCCCCCTCCCACGGATCTAGACCTCAGCCTCAAAAAGCCACTGACTAACTTACAGTTATTTTGAAATGCCGGGGAGGGTGAGGGAGACAGCTGAGGGGAAAGGAGAGGGAGGGTGAAGTAAGGGTGGGACTGGGGGAGGGGAGGAGATGGGAAAGAAGAGCAAGGGTGAAGAGAGGGAGTGCTGGGGGATGAGGGGAAATGAGCCGTGCCTGCACAGTTGGGGGCTACGGGTGAGTGGTGGAATATTACGTTGGGGGAACGGGTTGTGTTGGGGGAATATTACGTTGGGGGAACGGGTTGCGTTGGGGGAAACAGGTGAGTGGTGGAATATTGCGTTGCGGGAACGGGTTGCATTGGGGGACCAGGCCTCCCGTTCAACGGGTCCCACTTGGTCTAGTATATCTATCTCTAAACTTTAAAAAACTCTGATCTTGGATGTGTATATATTTGTGTGTGTGTTTGTGTGTAACCACATCTTCACGAAAAAAACAATGTGGTAACAGTAACATTTTTACATATTCCGGTAGATATTTTTCCAGTGGCATCCAAAATCACCTTAACTGAAAATGTCATGCTATATTTCTCGAGTTACTACTGAAAATGTTCAAAAATCTGTCAAAACTTTGAATATAAAAACGACTCCCTTTCGCTGATGATCTACGAAATGGGTCTGCTCTGCGCCGTCTTACTTCCACGCGTTTCGAGAGACTTCACCCCCCCCCCCCCCCCCGCCCGGTTATTCAAAAGACGGTGCCGGAATTGAAGTCGGGTCCTGGACTGAAGCAGCCGAACTTTCAGTCCTTTAGTCGACGCCCGACCGACCTTCCACCCGACCTGTGCTTCCACACCTCAAATTTTTTTTCCCTGAAATATAATCCCAAATTTCCTGGAATTTGATGGTATTTCCTGAAAATTTCAAAAATGCTTCCTGCGTGCTGCTATTTGTTGCTTCTCCTTCGCGGGCACACGTTAACAACACAAACAACAAGGCAAAGAAGATCTATGTAACATATAACATATAACAATTACAGCACTGAAACAGGCCTTCTCGGCCCTTCCAGTCCGTGCCGACAATTTATTTTCCTCTAGTCCCATCTACCTGCACTCAGACCATTCCCCTCCATTCCCTTCCCGTCCATATACCTATCCATTTTACTTTTAAATGTTAAAATCGATCCTGCCTCCACCACTTCTGCAGGAAGATCATTCCACACAGCCACCACTCTATGTATCTACACCGTAGTTGCCTTCTTCTGTTACTCACTTGTACAATGTTATGTAAGGCATTAAGCACTGTCCCCAGCCTGCATGGTATGCATATTGTGTGTTCAGTGCAGTGTGTGCCTGGAATAGTGTCTGGAACAAATAACTCAATACAACGATCAATCTAATTATTTCTTAGTCACGCACCAATTAAGGTACAGTGAAATGTGAGTTACCATTCAGCCTCTAATTGGCCTCAAACTAAACTACTGGGTTGTGATGGCTCCTTCCCGCTCCCCCTTTCCCTCTCCTCCTTCGTCCTTCCCCCTCCCTCTCCCTCCACCATCTCTCTCTCCCCTCTCTTCCCTCCCCGTCCCTCTCTCCTCCCCACCCCTCCCCTCCCCTCCTCCCCCCCCTCCCTCCTTCTCCCCTCCCCCCCTCCCTCCTTCTCCCCTCCCCCCTCTCTCTCCCCCTCCCTCCCCCCTCTCTCCCACCACCCTCCCCTCCTCTCACCTCCCTCTCTCCCTCGCAGCATTGGAGCCCGCGCCGGCGGGAGCCCGGCTGGAATCACGGCTGCTGCCAGGACTGGGTTCAGAGTCATTCGTTCCCGCTCCCGCCCGCCGACGGGAGAACGGTCTCCCCGGACTGACGGACCCGCTCCCTGGACGCCAGGCTAACCGGCGGTGAGGCTCCGACATCGCAGATTGAGGTGATGGACCGGGCGGGCAGACACCGCAGTCCCGGAGAAGCTTGACATCCCTGATTAAAAAAACAGCCACCCCCTCCCCCAACGCAATATTCCACCACTCACCCAGACTAGGCCCGAGGCGTCGAGGCGATGTATGATTGTGTGTAGTGAAAATGGTGGTGATCTAATCCCGCCCGGGCCCACTGCGCACGCGTGGGAAGACGGCATCATTTTACGTAACTACCGCGTCACTGGTCTCCCCTACTGCGCAGGCGTGGATGGTCACAAATATTTTTTTCCCCCCCAAATCATCCCGCGGGCCAGATTTCCCAAATTTCAGGTCATTTCCTTCAAAGTGGAAACACGACGCCCGACCGACCGCCCGAACGCTTGACCGCCCGTTCGACCGCACCGCGCGACGCGCCTGCCGGGAAGGCTGCTGATCGGGTCGATACCCACCCACAGCCTCCCTCAAATCCACGTCCGCCCGCTGCCCTCCCCCTCTGCCTCTGCTCCCTCTGCCCCCCCATTCCCTCTGCCACCCTCCCCCTCTGCCCCCAACTCCCTCTGCCCCAACTCCCCCTACCCCCTCCCCTCCTCCCCCCCACTCTCCCTCTGCCCCCTCCCTCTGCCCTCTCCCTCGCTCTAACCCCTCCCTCTCCCTCTCTAGCCGTGCCAACGCAGGTGGAGGCTATGCGTGAGTGGATAGGGCAAGGGATGGAGTAAAAGGAATGAATGAATAATATTAATATAATATCGGGTGGGGTTAGTGTGTGCGTGACGCCGCCCCTGCCCACGCCACCGGGTTCCACTTGTATAGTATATTACTAAAGCTCTCATCTTGTCTGTCTGTGTGCGTGCGTGCGATTCTTAGCCTGAATTACACCAAAACGGTTCATGATAGCGCTACAATTTTACCACCTTACTCGCCATTGTCCTGTGGTGTGTTGTATCAAGTTTTGTTTAGATTGATGGTGTATTTTACAAGTTATTCACATTTAAAACTTTTAAAATGTAACTTTGCACTTAACTTCTCAGTGTCAAAATTCCAAATCCTTGCTGGCCCTGCCCACAACAATGTTGCAATCACATAACACTGAGTCCTGGCAGCAAGTGCAATTGCACTTTCTTTTTAAGTTAAAAAAGAGGGAGGCTGAAGAGGAGGGAGAGCGAGTGCAGGGGGATAAGGGGGAATGAGACGCCCCTGCACACTTGGGCTATGAGTGGAATATTGTGTTGGGGAAACGGGTTGCATCGGGGAAATGGGTGAATGGTGGAATATTGCCTGTGGGGAACAGGTTGCGATGGGAGACCAGGCCTCCCATGTGACAGGAACCCAACGGGTCCCACGGTCTAGTCTATATTAAAAATCGCAATTTTCAAAAGAAATCCGTTTGAATCAAATCTGTTTTCATTCACAATGACATCACCATGGGATCCCGAATTTCAATTACATTTTTAAAAATTGCGATTTTCAAAAAAAGTTTTAATCAAATTCTCCCGTTTTCATTAACAACTAACATTGTGTTTAAGCTATTTCAAAAAAAAAACATGATTTTCATTGAGAATTCCATTTTTTTTTAAATCGAGATTTTTATTGTGGGGGGATGGGATGGGGGAAGACACGGACTGGGCCTAATGTGCGGCTCTTTGCCCTGGGCTGGGGTTCGAGCTGGTGCAGGGTCCAGGGGCTGCTGCTCTGGGCCCGCGGGGAGGGAGAGGAGCGGTACCTGGGGCAAGGACTAGGCCGCAGCCTCGGCCTCTCCATCCCCCTTCTGCAGCTCCAGGCCACTCTCCCCGACAGCCCTCGCCTCAAATACAGCTTCATCGCCCATGTGGTGGAGCAAACGGGGCCGGCGATGGTTTACATCAAAATCTTCGGGAGGTGAGGAGGGAACCTGGGGGCATTGAGGGAGAGGAGGGGGTAGGGAGGGAGAGGGAGGGGAAAGTGGGGGAGGTGAGGAGGAAGAGTGGTGAGGAGGGGGGATAGAGGGAGAGGAGGGCAGTGGGGGAGGCGAGAAGGGGTTATGGGGGATGGGATTGGGGATGAGGAATGGGGGAGGAGGGGATAGAGGGAGAGGAGGGGGTAGGAAGGGTAGGAGGGTTATGGAGGGAGGGAGTGAATTGAGAAGAAGGGAGAGGTGAGGGAGGGAGTGGGGAGGGGAGAGGGGAAAGAAGATGGAGGATGAAAAAGAGGGGGAGGGAGTGCTGGGGGATGAGGGGGAATGGAGGAGGATTGGGGTAGGAAGAGGGATGGTGAGGTAATGGAGGAGGGGAGGGAGAAACAGGGAGGAGGGGAGGGAGGGGTGAGGGGAGGGAGGGGTGAGGGGAGGAAGCGGGGGAGGGAGAAACAGGGAGGAGGGGAGGGAGGGGTGAGGGGAGGGAGGGGTGAGGGGAGGAAGCGGAGGAGGGTTGGTAGAGGGTGGAGGGTGGAGAGAGGGAGTATAATGGACGAGGGGAATAGGGGACTAACGAGGGAGAGTGAGATGCGTTCACATTGATCTTATATTTTACATGTTATTGCCATTTTGAACTTTAAAAAGTCGCGCTCCCACTTGCCAGCCGCGCCTACGCAGTTGGGGGAGGGTTTCTGTGACTGGCGTCACAACCGGAGCCCGTCAGCCGCACCTGCGCAGTTGGGCGCTGTGGGTCAGTAGTGGAATATTGCCTTGGGGGACAGGACCAAAGGGTCCGCACCTAGTCTTGTCTCTCCTTAAATCTCTTTAATTTTTAGGTGGCCTTTCCTCCTACATCTTTATTTGGCTAAGCCTCTCAGGTGAGTTCCAGAAAGATAATTATTACTTCAACTTAGTCATACAGTGTGTAGGAAGGAACTGCAGATGCTGGTTTAAACCAAAATTAGACACAAAAAGCTGGAGTAACTCAGCGAGACAGGCGGCATCTCTGGAGAAGGAATGGGTGATGTTTCAGGTTGAGACCCTTCTTCAGATTGGTTAGGGATAAGGGAAACGGGAGATATAGACAATGATGTGGAGAAATAAAGAATAATGGATAAAAGATATGCAAAAAAGTAACAAAGATAAAGAAAAGTTGTTAGTTGTTAGTTGTGGACCAGAGGTCAAATAAGATAGTGGAACTGAGTGAAATCCAGGTTAGCCGGGAAGTGGTGTAGGGTAAATTAAACGGATTAAAGGCCGATAAATCCCCAGGGCCAGATGGTCTGCTTCCCAGAGTGCTCAAGGAGGTAGCCACGGAAATAGTGGATGCATTAGTGATAATTTTTCAAAACTCCTTTGATTCTGGAGTAGTTCCTGAGGATTGGAGGATAGCTAATGTAATCCCACTTTTTAAAAAAGGAGTGAGAGAGAAAGCGGGGAATTACAGACCAGTAAGTCTAACATCGGCAGTGGGGAAACTGCTAGAGTCAGTTATTAAAAATTTGATAGCTGCGCATTTGGAAAGTGGTGAAATCATTGGACAAAGTCAGCATGGATTTATGAAAGGTAAATCATGTCTGACGAATCATATAGAATTTTTCGAGGATGTAACTAGTAGAGTGGATAAGGGAGAACCAGTGGTTGTGTTATATCTGGACTTTCAGAAGGCTTTCGACAAGGTCCCACATAAGAGATTAGTATATAAACTTAAAGCACACGGTATTGGTGGTTCAATATTGATGTGGATAGAGAACTGGCTGGCAGACAGGAAGCAAAGGGTAGGAGTAAACGGGTCCTTTTCAGAATGGCAGGCAGTGAGTAGTGGGGTACCGCAAGGCTCAGTGCTGGGACCCCAGCTATTTACAATATACATTAATGATTTGGACGAGGGAATTGAATGCAACATCTCCAAATTTGCAGATGACACCAAGCTGGGGGGTATAGTTAGGTGTGAGGAGGATGCTAGGTGGCTGCAGGGTGAATTGGATAGGCTGAGTGAATGGGCAGATGCATGGCAGATGCACTATAATGTGGATAAATGTGAGGTTATACACTTTGGTGGCAAAAACATGAGGGTAGACTATTATCTGAATGGTGGCAGATTAGGAAAAGGGGAGATGCAACGAGACCTGGTGTCATGGTACATGCAGGTGCAGCAGGCAGTGAAGAAAGCAAATGGTATGTTAGCATTCATAGTGAAAGGATTTGAGTATAGGAGCAGGTGAGACCACACCTGGAGTATTGCATACAGTTTTGGTCTCCAAATCTGAGGAAAGACATTCTTGCCACAGAGGGGGTTCAGAGAAGGTTCACCAGACTGATTCCTGGGATGTCGGGACTTTCATATGAAGAAAGGATAGACTGGGTTTGTACTCACTGGAATTTAGAAGATTGAGGGGGGGATCTTATAGATACTTACACAATTCTTAAGGGGTTGGACAAGCTAGATGCAGGAAGATTGTTCCCGATGTTGGGGGAGTCCAGAACAAGGGGTCACAGTCTAAGGATAAGGGGGAATTCATTTAGGACCGAGATGAGGAAAACATTTTTCACACAGAGAGTGGTGAGTCTCTGGAATTCTCTGCCACAGAAGGTAGTTGAGGCCAGTTCATTGGCTATATTTAAGAGGGAGTTATATGTGGCCCTTGTGGCTAAGGGGATCAGAGGGTATGGAGAGAAGGCAGGTACGGGATACTGAGTTTGATGATCAGCCATGATCATATTGAATGGCGGTGCAGGCTCAAAGGGCCGAATGGCCTACTCCTGCACCTATTTTTCTATGTTTTTCTATGTTCTATGTTTGTTGGGTGAAAACGAGACGCTTGTGCGACTTGACTGGGGGAGGGAGACAGAGAGAGGGAATGCCGAGGCTACCTGAAGTGAAAGAAATCAATATTCATACCACTGACAACTTTAGCAACACTCTGACAATGGAGGAGACCTAGGACAGAAAGGTATGTGCAGGAATAGGAAGGAGAATAGGAAGTGTCCAGCAACCGTGAGATCAGGTAGGTTCAGGCGGGCTGAGCGAAGGTGTTCCGCGAAACGATCACCCAGTGTACGTTTGGTCTATCCGATGTATACGAGTCCACATCTTGAACAACAGATACAATAGATGAGGTTAGAGGAGGTACAGGTGAATCTCTGCCTCACCTGAAAGGACTGACAATAGACAATAGGTGCAGGAGTAGGCCATTCGGCCCTTTGAGCCAGCACTGCCATTCAATGAGATCATTGCTGATCATCCCCAATCAGTACCCCGTTCCTGCCGTCTCCCCATATACCCTGACTGCACCATCTTTCAGAACCGTATCTAGCTCTCTCTTGAAAGGCAGATAATTCCACAGACTCACAACTCTCTGTGTGAAAAAGTGTTTCCTCATCTCCTTCTAAATGGCTTACCCCTTATTCTTAAACTGTGGCCCCTGGTTCTGGACTCCCCCAACATCGGGAACATGTTTCCTGCCTCTAGCATGTCCAAAGCCTTAATAATCTTATATGTTTCAATAAGATCCCCTCTTATCCTTATAAATTTCAGAGTGTACAAGCCCAGCCGCTCCATTCTCTCAGCATATGACAGTCCCGCTATCCCGGGAATTAACCTTGTAAACCTACGCTGCATTCCCTCAACAGCAAGAATGGCCTTCCTAAAATCAGGGGACCAAAACTGCACACAATACTCCAGGTGTGGTCTCACTAGGTCCCTGTACAACTGCAGATGGACCTCTTTGCTCCTATACTTAACTCCTCTTGTTATGAAGGCCAACCTGCCATTCGCTTTCTTCACTGCCCGCTGTACCTGCATGCTTCCTTTCATTGACTGATGAACAAGGACCCCCAGATCCTGTTTCCCCTTTTCCTAATTTAACACCATTTAGATAATAATCTGCCTTCCTGTTTTTGCTATCAAAGTGGATAACCTCACATTTATCCACATTAAACTGCATCTCCAAGCATCTGCCCACTCACCCAATCTGTCCGTCACCCTGCATTCTCATAGCATCTTCCTCACAGTTCACACTGCTATCCAGCTTTGTGTCATCTGCAAATTTGTTAATGTTACTTTGAATAACTTCATCTAAATCGTTGATGTATATTGTAAATAGCTGTGGTCCCAGCACTGAGCCTTGCGGTACCCCACTGGTCACTGCCTGCCATTCTGAAAGGGACCCGTTAATCGCTACTTTGTTTCCTGTCTGCCAAGCAATTTTCTATCCATGTTAGCACTCTACCCCCAATACCATGTGCCCTAATTTTGCCCACTAATCTCCTATGTGGGATTTTATCAAATGGTTTCTGAAAGTCTAGGTGCACTACATCCACTAGCTCTCCCTTGTCCATTTTCCTAGTTACATCCTCAAAAAATTCCAGAAGATTAGTCAAGCATGATTTCCCCTTCGTAAATCCATGCTGACTCGGACCGATCCTGTTACTGCTATTCAAATGTGCCGCTATTTCATCTTTTATGATCGACTCCAGCATCTACCACACCACCGATGTCAGGCTAACTGGTCTATAATTCCCTGTTTATCTTAAAAAGTTGGATAACATTAGCTACCCTCCCATCCACAGGAACTGATCCTGAATCTATAGGACATTGGAAAATGAGCACCAATGCGTCCACGATTTCTGGAGCCACTTCCTCAAGTATCCTGGGATGCAGACCATCAGGCCCTGGGGATTTATCAGCCTTCTGTCCCATCAGTCTACCCAACACCATTTCCTGCCTTATGGGGATTTCCTTCAGTTCCTCCATCACCACAAATCCTCTGGCCACTAGTATATCAGGAAGATTGTTTGTGTCCTCCTTAGTGAAGACGGATCCAAAGTACCTGTTCAACTCATCTGCCATTTCCTTGTTCCCCATAATAAATTCACCCTTTTCAGTCAAGGGTCCAACTTGGGTCTTAACTATTTTTTTAGTTATCTTTCCAGTTAACTTTGGCCAGCTCCTCCCTCATGGCTCCATAGTCCCCTTTGTTCAACTGTAACACTGATACCTCCGATTTACCTTTCTCCCTCTCAAATTGTAGATTAAAACTTACCACATTATGGTCACTACCTCCTTATGGCTCCTTAACCGCAAGTTCCCTTATCAAATCCGGTTCATTACACAACACTAAATCCAGAATTGCCTTCTCCCTGGTAGGCTCCAATACAAGCTGCTCTAAGAATCCATCACGGAGGCACTCCACAAATTCCCTTTCTTGGGGTCCAGTACCAAACTGATTTTCCCAGTCTACCTGCATGGTGAAATCTCCCATAACAACTGTAGCATTACCTTTACGACATGCCAATTTTAACTCTTGATTCAATTTGCACCCTATATCCATCTCCTGTTTGGGGGCCTGTAGATAAGTCCCATTAGGGTGTTTTTACCCTTACAATTCCTTAGTTCTATCCATACTGACTCCACATCTCCTGTTTCAATGTCATCCTTTGCAAGGGACCGAATTTCAATCCTCACCAACAGAGCTACCCCACCCCCTCTGCCCACCTGTCTGTCTTTTCGATATGAGGTATACCCTTGAATATTCAGTTCCCAGCCCTGGCCCTCTTGCAGCCATGTCTCTGTCATTCCCATAACATCATACTTGCCAATTTCTAACTGAGTCTCAAGCTCTTCCACTTTATTTCTTATACTTCGCTCATTCATATATAATACTTTGACTTTGGTATTCACCTCCCCTCTCACACCGTTCACAATTGGCCCTGACCTTACTCTCTTATCCCTTCTCGAACTTTCCTTCCCATTAATTCGGGAGTCTTGTGTAACTTTTCCTGTACTCACTTCCCCTTTAACTCCATCTTTATACTCCCAATTTGTCAAACTGTTGGGGTCCTTGGACAGAGTTAACTGATCCCTTCACACCCAAATCATACCCTCCCCAGGTAGCTTCCCCTACAACCACAGAAGATGCAACACCTGTCCCTATACCTCCTCCCTCGACTTTGTACTCCAGCTTTTTTTGTCTATCTTAGAGTCACACAGGATAGAAATAGGCCTTTATGCAGACAAAGATGCCCTATCTACACTAGTCCCATTTGGTCTATTTCCCTCTAAACCTGTCCAAGTGGTTTTCAAATGTTTTTATATTGCCTACCTCAACCACCCCCTCTGACAGCTCATTCCATACACCCACCACCCTGTGAGTGAAAAGTTGCACCTCAGGTTCCTATTACGTCTTTCCCCTCTTACCTGAAACAAACATTCTCTTGTTCTTGATACCCCTTGATTTGACTTAAAGTCTCTGTGCATCCGCCCTATCAATTTCCTCGTGTTTTATACACCTTCATATGATCACTACTTAGCCTCCTGCGTCCCAAGGAATAGAGACCTAGCTTGCCCAATTTCTCCCTGTAGCTCTTGCCCTCGGGTCCTGGAGACAACCTTGTAAATCTTCTCTGCGCTCTTTCCAGCTTAATGATGTCCTACAGCAGGGTGACCAGAATTCAACACAATACTTCAACATCTTATACAACTGTAACAGAATGGTGCAACTTATATACTCAATACAAGACTGATGTACCAAAAGCATTTTTTACCACAGTATCTACCTGTGATTCCACGTTTACAGAACTGTGGATCAGAACTCCCAAGGTCCCTCTGCTTTGCAACACGTCCCAACACTTACCATTCACTGTGAAGGTCTTGTCCTGATTTGACTTCCAAAAATTAAGTTGCTTTAAAACGATTCCATTGTCTTTCACAGTACATTGGGTAAGGACTTTTATAATTTTTTGGTTATCATTGATTAATTAGGAGTTAATTACATGCCTTTTCTTAAGGTACCTGCCGACATCTCTCCTCTCACTTTTAGGAGATCTCACCTTTTGGCCTGGCAAAACTAAATGTGGAACCTTAAATGTTGTGATAAGAAAGGTATTGACATGGGGTTGAGCAGAAATAACTATTGGGTATTTGCCTAAGCCTTCATAGGTAATTTGAATGAAGTACTGATACAGTACAGAGACTCGCAAGTACTGTACCTTTAAACACCGAGGAGGGCTTCATGGAGTACGGAAACCTGGCCGTCGGGCAAGACTACTGAAACGTAGTGGACTTCGGCCCCCTCTCCCTACTATCCTACGGGCCAATGTAATCACTTGAAAACAAAGTGGAGGACTGAAGGTCAAGACTGCTTTGCCAAAGAGAGCTGAGGGAATGCTCTGTGTTCTGTTTCACAGAGACATAGCTTGCCCCCAGCTCCCCTGACTCAGCGGTCCAACCTGAAGGGTTCTCCATCCATCGTATGGACCGTAGGCAGGCATCTGGGAAAGGGATAGGAGGGGGCGTCTGCCTCATGGTCATCTCTTCGTGGTGCTCAGACAAGGCAGTCCTATCCAACTCCTGCTCTCCACACCTTGAACATCTGGCGGTGAAGTGCCGTCCCTTCTACCTACCGTGGGAATTATCCTCCATCATCCTGACCGCAGTCTACATCCACCCCAGGAGCTGAATGCTGTGGTCAACAAGCACCAGACGGCTTACCCGGAGGCAATTACCACCGTAGCCGGGGACTTCAACAAAACCAACCTGAAGAAATTGCTCCCTAACATCCACCAACATGTCTCCTGCAGCACCAGAGGATCAAACACCCTTGACCACTACTACACGACCATCAAAAAAGCCTATCGCTCTATCACTCGCCCTCACTTCGGTAAATCCGACCATTCAGAGGTTCTGCTTCTTCCTGCATACAGGCAGCAACTGAAGAAGGCACAGACAGAGGTGAGGACTGTAAAGAGCTGGTCGGGTGGGGGGGCAGAGGAACAACGCCAAGACTGCTTGAAGTCTGTAGACTGGGCAATGTTCAGGGACTCGGCAACGGACCTGAATGAATACACCACAGTCGTTTCAGACGTCATAAGGAAATGTGCGGAGGACTGCTTTCCAACAAAAACCTTCCGAGTGTTTCCTAACCAGAAGCCTTGGATGAACCATGAGATCCGCTTTCTTCTGAAGGCAAGATCCCGGGCATTCAGGTCTGGCGATGTAGAGGTCTATAAGAAGTCCAGATATGACCGTGGTAAGGCCATCAAAAAGGCCAAAAGGGACTTCTGCTCGAAGCTGGAGGATGAGACGGATGTTCGGCAATTGTGGCAGTGCTTGAATGCCATCACTTCCTATAAGGCGAAATCAGGAGGCGGCTCAAACAACAGTGAAGCATCACTCCCTGACGAGCTCAACGCGTTCTACGCACGGTTCGATAGGAAGAACACTGATGTGCCTTCCCAAGCCCCTATTCGCACTGATGGTGTTACAGTCATAGTCACAGAGGCCGACGTCAGAAGGGGGGTGAACCCTCAGAAAGCGCCTGGACCTGATGGTATACCCGGCCGTGTTCTAAATACCTGTGCGAACCAACTGGTTGGAGTTTTTACGGACATTTTCAACCTCTCACTTCTGAGGTCTGAGGTTCCCATCTGCTTTAAGAGGGCATCAATAATACCGGTGCCCAAGAAGAGTAAGGTGACGTGCTCTCAATGACTATCAACCAGTGGCACTAACGTCTGTGGTGATGAAGTGCATTGAGAGGTTGGTTATGGTGCACTTCAACTCCTACCTCGACAAGAACCTCGACCAACTACAGTTCGCATACCGCCACAACAGATCAACGGTAGATGGAGTTTCACTGGCTCTCCACTCCACACTGGACACTTGGACAATAAAAACACCTACAGCTTGGCGTTTAATACCATCATCCTTTCAAAGCTGGTTACCAAGCTCACGGAACTGGGCTTCTGCGCATCCGTCTGCAATTGGATCCTCGACGTCCTAATCCACACACCACAGTCTGTTCGAATTGGAGGAACCACTTCATCCTCAGTAACAATTAGTACGGGAGCACCTCAAGGCTGCGTGCTCAGCCCTCTGCTTTACTGACTCTATACCCATGACTGCGTAGCCGGTCATAGTGCGAACTCAATCATCAAGTTTGCCGATGACACCACTGCGGTTGGACGAATCACAGATAGGGATGAGTCAGAGTATAGAAGTGAGATCGACCAACTGACCAAATTGTGCCAGCACAACAACCTGGCTCTCAACATCAGTACGACCAAGGAACTGATTGTAGACTTTAGTAGGGGAAGGATGAGGACCCACAATCCTGTTTATATCAACGATACGATGGTGGAGAGGGTAAATAACTTTAAATTCCTGGGCTTGCATGTATCAGAAGATTTTTTCCTGGACCCAGCACACCGATGCAATTATAAAGAAGGCACATCAGCGACTCTACTTCCTGAGAAGATTACGGAGATTCGGCATGTCGAAGAGGATTCTCCTAAACTTCTACAGGTGCACGGTAGAGAGCATTCTGACTGGTGGCATCATGGCCTGGTTCGAACGTCCAGGAGTGAAAAAGACTACAAAATGTTGTGACCACTGCCCAGTCCATCAACAGTTTTGACCTCCCCACCGTCAAAGGGATCTATTGTAGTCGCTGCCTCAAAAAGGCAGCCAAAATCATCAAGGACCCACACCATCCTGGCCACACACTTATCTCACCACTGCCATCAGGAAGAAGGTACAATAGCCTGAAGACTGCATCGTCCAGGTTCTGGAACAGCTTCTTCCCCACAGCCATTAGGCTATTAAACACAACTAATAAGCTATGAGCTCTGAACTGCAAAAGACTATATTATTGATATAAAAGACTATACTACTGCTGCACCACTGTACTGCCCCAGTGATCTCTTTTTGAACCTTGGGATACAGATTCTTACATTCAGTTTTAGACTGGAATTTGTTCATTCTCCCCGTGACCTGCGTGGGTTTTCTCCGAGATCTTCGGTTTCCTCCCACACTCCAAAGAAGTACAGGTTTGTAGGTTAATTGGCTTGGTATATGTAAAAAAATACAGTGTCCCTCGTGGGTGGAGGATAGTGTTAATGTGCGGGGATCGTTGGTCGGCATGGATCTGGTGGGCCGAAGGGCCTATTTCCATGCTGTATCTGTTGCACTTTATCTGTTTATTTATGTGTATAAATATGGTCTATGTTATATAGACACACTGAACTGTTCTGTATTTATGCTTACAATACTCTGTTATGCTGCAACAAGCAAGAATTTTATTGTCCTATCTGGGATACATGACAATAACTCTTTTGACTTGAACTAAACTAAACTCCCTGATTTTTCTGGTACTTTGTGTTTTATAGTTTCTTTATATGTTACATATATTATTTTT